>JAZGUH010000190.1:0-600000 GCA_037893225.1 Hippasteria phrygiana
CAATCTCAAAAAGTCAAATCTGGTAGAACATTTCTTAATACAGAGGCTCAAGAAGTGGTGCGGAATGTATCTTTCAGAACAACGCGTTCATGGCCCCATGTGGGTAAGCACTTATCCAGAACCACCAAAACGACATCGTCACGTATTACTGAAAATGCACTTGGCCTTTTTTAATAGTGTTAGGAACACAAAGGTAATGTTGTCAGTGTTATGAAATTCCCCTCACGGAATGTATACGCCCCTCATTCAGTATTATGTACAACCAGCACAAACAAATGTTTTGTCACAGGCCACGCGTCACTTGTTTGCATACGCGTGAAACCTCGGCTGACCCTAACCTGTGAATGAATGGGTCGAAGTTGTTTACGCCAAGCCGTACCAGAAAGTTCTAGGTCAATCTTGTGTACGCTAGCTCTTTCGAGAAGCTGTGTAGAGGATTATTTTTTAGATGTGACGTAATTTGTACAAGTCTCTAGAATTTCTAGTAATCTCTGGAATTAATGAAATCCTTTATATACGGGCTAATTTCGGAATAAAATCAGGACTCGATAATTTTCGACCAGGACTTGAGATTTTCGACGGACGGAGAATTTCGTTGAGTTCATTGAGCCGTTTCATTCGGACCTGTGACCTGTATGACTCGTCTGCGTAGGAGCGTCTGGAGACAGTTAGAGCCGAGTTTTATTTCCTGAAAAGAGACATTTATCTGTGAACTGTCGTCGGTTCATTATTTGGGGTCTCATATCCCCATATTTTCGCGACGGGGGCTAGTTTGTGTCTTCCCCCGCTGTTTTCGTCTCTCTTCGGCTGTTTTGGAGGTGTATTTCAAAGAACTGTACTTGCTCGCATTATTGGAGTCGTCCTTGTCCGTTCTCGCCCAAGTCTTCGCCCAAGTCCTCGCCCAAGTCCTTGCCCATTGCAGAGCTGCCCAAGTCCTCGCCCGTAAGATCTTTTAAGTTATCTATTGTATAAGATCTTTTAAAAATTCTACACTTGTTAAACCCTATTGATTCTTAAATTCTCACTATTAAATCACATTGTTTCTTTGTTCTTTACATCAGTGTGATCTTGTTTGATTTCTTTGTTGCATCTGAGAAAATTCAGGCTTTTTCCAGTAATATATATTTACGGATAGTCTGGAGATTTTCAGACCGTAACAATAGGCACAAGGCCTTATTAAATAGGCACAAGGCGCGATGCGCTCGACGATGTCATTTCGATGGTTCTGGATAAGTACTTACCCCCTATGTGCATCTACAAGTGAGGAAGGGGGAGGGGTGAGGATAATCCAAATTTTGGCGAGGGACGGTAACAGGGCCAACCGCACATGGGTAAATAGTTTAAAATTCCAGAGTTGTCATTTTATTCCGTTCATTTTAAATTATTCTTGAACCGATCCAGCAAGATTTAAAAGAGCCGCATTCCCTTCCCCGTTTTACTCAAACAAAATGAAGGACATTGATCTTATGGCAGTAAAGTATACAAAACGCAAAAGGAGCACCTCCGAAAAAATACATCAGAGAGTGTAATTGCATTACAAAAATAGTTTGTCGAAGTTCCGTTTTATTCAAGGAATAAATAAGACAAGATGAGGACATTTCCATAAGATTTAACCAATGATACGATCATTTCAAAAAGCCTACCTTTCTACAATGTTCTATGCATTTGCGAAAGATAAAATCACGAATTAGGAACTATGTGTACACTGATGACCAAAGAGTCTCTACATTTGCGGGTTCCGCGATAAACGCGCCGTATAAAAGCATTTTCAATAACCGGTACTTCTTGTCCAATATTTACCATTTTTGCACAATCGTCGAGTGTTGATCGGTGAAGGCGACTCCCCCAAACGCCCTCTATTAGATTCCGTTTTTCTACAGGGGACTTTGCAGAATTGGAAGGCAGGTCCCCTTTTGTTCTGGAGCATCATAAAACCCTGAAATTAACTAAATTACGAACAGTGTATTATATGCAAGATCATATTTATGCCAGATTTTGTGGAGCCCTGTACAGATAAAAAGGCCACTTTTTTTGCTAGCTGTCAGTGCGTGTTGTCTTTAAGATCAAAAATAATTTTGACTTAGCTGCTAAACTCACATTCTCCGAAATTGGTTTTTAGTATGACCAAAGGTTCATCACTAAAGGCTGCGTCAAGTCGCCTAAAAGTACTGTCCTGACTGCACAAAACAAAGTACCGGTATACAATATAATAGAATATAAATTCCAACACCGTAAAAACTTCTCGTTTGTATTCAGTTTTGAGTGTTGAATTTGTCCTCAAAAATATTTCTTTTCCAGGTGACTCGTTTCTCTGTATACATTCATCAACTCGGCACACTGCTTGAACAGTAACAGAAATATAGAAATACAAAACAGATATATTCCACAGAAATGAGTTTTGTAATGCTATGATTTATACTCTTCTAAAAAATTTCGAATTTCAATTTCTCCCCCCCCCCACCCAACCTGACTGCGATTGTCAACAGTTAAAGAAAATCTGCAATGAATTTCTTGTTCGTCTTGTTTTCATACGCATTTCTGAATGCTTGTTTCTATTTGAAATGAAAAAGTGGCTGTTTTTTATTTGTTATACAAGGAACTCCCTCTCAAAAGAACTTTAAAAATGCTCTGCCTAAACGTAATCTTCTTGTCAGCGGGTCATCACATACGGCAAGATGCTCTTCAACGAAAATCACACCACTCCTGACAGAATAATGACAGAACCGCCAAGTTATCCTTCACACTAAGTTGAAAATGTTAAATACTTTGAAATTTGACCCTTTTTGAGGATCGCATGTGCAGGGAGGTTTCATGATAGCTCATACCGACAAAACTGTAAAATTACTATTTGTGATTAATACTTGCGCAGCAACCTTTTCGAGTTACCAAAAATTGGAATAAAATGTGCTAGTTGGATGAAAGTTTCCTATACCTTGAAATGCTCAAACGACGATACAACCAACAGCCCTACTTTCCAGGAAAATTCACACGAGCGATATACTTTAAATTATATACAAAGATTTGAGGAAAATCTGCATAAACAGTTCGATACATACCGATAAATGCACTACATGATATCCCGATGTTATTTCAAAATAAGCTTAAATTCTCCAATTAATAAAGTCATCCTTACGTGTTCAAATATATTATTTTCTGATCAAATCTCTATTATATGTACACAACCATAATTATGTTTGCAAGAAGAAATATACATAATGCAAGGAGGATTAATATATTTCTCATTAAATTATAGAAAATCTCATTATCCAATTTCAATATAAAATTTGACTGGTTAATATAACAAAAATACTTCCTTAAATAAATGTCAAATGAGCGTGCCTGCGTTGCAAATAAATATGAAATAGAGCATAGTAGAAGAAAAACAATAAAATCTATACAGAAAATATCCTTGCAGAAAAGAAACCAAAAAGAGAACTTTACAATGAGAACTTCTATTAAACGTTATTGCACGATTTAACCGTGTCTTGGGTGAACTAAATTTCAAAGCAAAATAAATAAATAGAAGGACAGTTGAATTTAAATGCAGAATACTGTAAAAGCTAAAATACTGGAAATATGTCTTAACGTGAGCTGCAAAATCATTTTGTAGAAATAAATATTTCATTTGTTTTAGCAGAAATATCAGCTATAATTTGGAAAAATACATCTATGCGAATCGAGTGCAAATGCATATATGCATCAAGGCAATACATAAAATATTCATATAGCTATATAAACAGAGTTAATTACAAGAGTAAATTCGTGTTTTAGCATCAAAACTTTCAATGTATTTGAAAACGTTTTCAAACAGCACAAGTATCCAAACGATCTAAAACAATGTAATTATATACACACAATTTGATATTCAATAAATTTACAAAAAACCCACAGTAATTATAACAAGTCTTTCAGAATTTTGAACACCAGTTTTCGTTGGTCATTTATCACACAGTACACCTCATCAGACCTCGAATTACGTTCATCTGACATTGATAATATTCTCACAGTTGAAGATTAATCAGTTTTAAAAACCAAAATATTATTCCATTTAATATTCATCTGGCAAGAAATCTCCCAAAAAGTTGACACAGAAAATACGAATTACGATTGATATAGTGGATTTGACCACTTTAGAGCCACACCATGATCATGTTGTGTATAGTTAAAGACAACATTATCTCAATGATGTTACTTGTAGGCCTATGCCACACACAACAACTGTATTGACTGAGATTCGAGTGAAGTTTGTGCAGCATATTTTACAAGTGCTGGAGAGTTATTTGGACTATACAAAATTATCAGACATTTTCTTTGTAGAGGGCCTCTGAGTCAATTTGTGCCCTGGGTACATTATGTGTAAGGGTGGGGTAGCTTGCAGTGAACTCAGTTAATTTGTTGAACCAGACCAGGGGGCAGCTATTAACACAATTTTCAGGAGCTGTAACAACTGGTGGGATGGGGGGGGGGGGGGGGTGAGGGGAGGGGACAGGCACAACACTGTGGCTTGATCCTGAAGAGCAAGGTTCATCCAATATTGTCTGTGAAGAGAGTTGTCTCTAACCATTATTTTGGAGGAAATAAAGTAGAGAAGAAGATGTGAGGGGCTTTGGCTGGCACATTTATGCCTCTAGTCTGCTTCCCTGACGACTCTTGATAATACATGTACAATGTACTCAGATTCATCAGGTCTGGAAACCAGACTACTATACATGTGTCATCGTTTTACAAAGGGCTACTCAATGATCATTGATAACAGTTTTTAATTTACCAAGGGCGATCAAGTTGGCATATGGTGGTTCATTCCTTGCCTTCCAACACAGGTGACCCAGGTTGGATTTCCGTCCAGGTACACGATGTGGATCAGGTGTTAGTCCCTACATAAACTGTGTTTTACACAGTAATAATTGGTGACTGGGATTTAACTCCATCTACTAAAACTGCCTTCGTCTTCCTCATGCAAAGCTAGGACCTGAGAGGGAACAGTGCTGAGGCACTGATCAGGCAACCCAGGATAAATAAAGAATTCATTTCTGTGATTTATGGGAAGGTAGCATTTATCACATTTATCACATTTATCACAAAAAAAACCACCTAATCCTGATCCTTATACCTCCCCTCCAAACCCAAGCCCCCGTCTCTTCGGGAATAGATGACCATGATTTGATGTCAAACCAATCAACCTAACAGTCAACCCCACAAACCTTTAGAGTAATAGGAAAATATGAGTGTAGCCACGCCCCCAACAATACAAATGGGGAGAAAACCAGCTGATATTCTTAAATTCTTACACAATTCACCAAAAGCTATATTTACGTCAGTTTCGGATTTCAAACAAAATTACATCAAGATAGTATGCAAAAGTTGACCAAAGCAGTTAGATACTGGATAAAACCAACTAATTCCTACGTTGTCTTTTTAATCAAATTCAGTAAGAAAGAGATCTGATGCAATATTACGGTTATGATCCTGGATAACATCCAAAATATGCCAGATATGTGATTTAAATATTGCACAAGTGGAGTGGGTTCCTGAAAAAAAACTATGAATCTAGCAAATTTGTCCATAAATATATGCAGATTAAGGTAGCATTCCATGATTGGGATGGAAGGGCTGAAGTGTACTTCAGGGGTGAGATTGGCCAAAAATGGAAAACCACGAAATCAAAAAAAAATCCACGAAATCCACAAAAAATCCACGAGGATCCCAGATTAACATAAGGTTTTCTATTTGCTTAAAAGTACCCACATAAAATATCAATTTTTGTTGGTCTATATCCACTTTTACAGGTAAAAACGCCTTTAGGACAATACCTCAGGAATTCCAGATTGCAAAAGAGATTCTTTAAAAATTCTGAAATCAGGAAAAATCCTGACAAATCTCACCACTGGTACTTTTTCGCTGTCGTGAATGCCAATTTTATGTGATGGCAAAAATATGCCAAAAATGTTGTTTATATTAAAACCCTGCAAGTGATATCACTGTTTGTTAGATATTTGCACAGTGCAGATACTGGGTTGGACCTTGACTTGAGAAAAGGGAGCATATGTGTGACACTGAAAAATGATGAACATGACAGAAATAGCAACATGATCGCAAGCTTTGTAATAGCAATGTTTTCAAATTGTTCAGTACACTAAGAAAGGGGCGGGGACAAAGAGCCCACACCCTTGACAATTGACCAGCCAAATTTACAATATGCACAACTAACGACCTGACTTTTTATAAAGGCCGTGCAAGTTCAGAACATTGTCTGGTCATTGGGCAACGATCCACACTTGAACATACATGGGTTCTGTTCATTTCTGAACTGTGAGAGCAGAGGAAATATTCAGACTTTTCCAGTCTGGGTTACGCAAGCTGACCTGCACATTGGAGGCCGATATTTTGTCAGTGAAAGAGACACAGTGCCTTGGGTCGCCTCGTAGGGCTACAAAAAGCATTTATCCTAAAATTGCTATGTCGGAAAGATCCTTCAAAAGTAGAATAAAATAATGTACACGATCATCTCTTGAAATTGCACTGTTTGTCTGAAAGTCAATCATTGACGAAAATCATAGGGATGCCCAGTCTGGTTCAGTAAAGACGGACCATGATTGGAAAATTGGAAATGTCGGACTGGTACCCTTTGTAGTGCTTTGGTTGCATAAAGGCCGCACCATGTGCGGCGCCAGTCTAAATGTCTGCATGTCAATGTTTCAGTTATTCTCCACATTTCTCCGTAAATATCACACATTATGGTCAAATTTTTTTACACTCCGACCTACGAAACAGGTTAGGTAACAACCCATGAGATTACATTTGGGGGTATTTCAGGGCAATGAGTGCCTTTTAATAAAGAAACTGCAACGTCTATTGATTGGATACATTATGTACAAAAAAGACGCATTTTATGAAATGCCTTAAAGAAATGTCACAACTTGACTCCTCTGCAGACAGTGAATATCATAAAGTTCACCTTCTGAGGATGGATACATGAATATTCACAAAACCTCTACGGTTTTAAAGAAAAAAACACACCAAAAAACTACTTGCAATGGTAATGTACTTGACTTCTCTCATTTGTTTCTTTTTCTCAAAAATTTCAGAAACACTACTTGGAAACATGAAAAAATATATAAGAATGTCCAATTCATCTGTGTTCTTTTTTTTTTAGCTTGTGCAACTTGACAAGGTATTATTGCAGCATTGCATGCTTATTCGCTTTGCCGGCTAGTATAAATATCAAAATGTAATTGGCACTTCCAACAACCACATCCACAATGAACAGGTCAGGAAACCTTAAAGTATTTCCACTTGCGAGTTGATCAACACATGATCTATCATTCAATATGCAGTGGGCTTATCCACTCATCTTCTGTTCTGCCCAGCCTATGCTACCCAGTCACAGGTAAACTTGCATTGCACATCCTATTATTTACACCCAAACGACTTACAATCACTACAAACTTGGTTCATCGATGGAATTGGGACCTCAGCCATGACCAATATCAGAAACAATCAGAATGGTGGCAGAGCCAAGTAGAATCAGGACCTCGGTTATTTTTAGGACCGGAACTAGAATTAGGACCGGAACTAGAATTAGGACCGGAACTAGAATTAGGACCGGAACTAGAATTAGGACCGGAACTAGAATTAGGACCGGAACTAGAATCAGAACCTGAACCACAACCAGAACCAAAACCCAAACTACACCAAGAACCTGAACTAATCTCGGATTGAGAACCTGAACTTGAGCTAGAACCAGAATCGTGGCTAGAACCAGAACCTGAAACAGGAGCTGAACTTGAATTGGAACCTGAACTAGAATTAGAACTAGAACTAGATCCAGACCCACAATCTGTACCAGAACCAGAACCTCGACTAGAATCCAATCCCGAGTCAGAACGTCAACTACAACCACAGTTAGAAACAGAACCATAACAAGACCCACTTGTTCCCAGAAAAAGAACCCAGAGTAGGTACCAGAACTGAAGCCAGAACTTCATCCAGAACCTCAGAGCCAAAACATCTCACCATTTCCAGACAAATATCCGAACTTCAAGATTTCAGCTGGTAACCTTACAAACATTAGTTTCCCTCTCATCAATTCTTCACTCCCCTCTCTCTTTTTGAGTATATGCTGACCTCAGTTTCATCTACAACTTTCAACTTTCTTATTTAGTGGATGCCCACATCCACTAAATGCCGAATTCATGCCCCAATGCCGAGTTCAGGGTGTCAGTTCCAGATCTACTGCAGAAATCGCAACATTGATCTCAACCAGGTAACTTGAATCCACTCATCTCTCTTAGTTGATCTTGTAATCCACTAATCTGCTCAGACAGTTTACGGATCTTGCGTTGAGTTACATCTCAAACGTACCCCTTGTCCAAGCACAATATAAGAAAAAGTTTTGCCACTGATGAACAGGCCGACAGAACAATCGGCTCATCCCCTTGGTCCAGTGATCTCCTTGGGCTGATCTCGCAATCCACTGATCACTTAAGATGCTTGAAGGCACTCTTGCTAACTGGTGCGGTCCAGCTTCAAGCACAGAGAATAAAACCTATCACCTATCATCAATCATCATCCTCATCATCTGTGACTAGAATGGCTTCCAAGAGACATCTGGTTCCACTAATCCATTAATCCACTGACCTCCCTCAGCAGATTTCTTAAATCCACCAATCCGCTCAGATGCTCGAGGAGACTCTTGTTGACTGGCGTGGTTCGATCTCTAGGGACAGGGCATAGAGCTCGTCGTCATCCATGACCAAGTTGGTATCCAACAAGTAGTTTACAACCTGCAGCACGGACAAATACAAGAATGTGAATTGGGTTTAATGCCTACCTTCTGTGCATCACCCGAGGAGGAACTGTATAATTACCACATGATATGGTGCATAGTGTTCTTACAACTGATTTGTGTTTTTTTATGGAAGTCGCCCAATACAAGACTAAAAGCCACTCTAAGTAAAGGACTACAACAAAGATGGTGGGGTTGGCCACATTTTAGGTTGCCAGCCCCACCACCCTTATGTTCTTTTTCTGGGTCCAGATCTAAATAGAGGATAAATCTTCAATACATACCAGAGAAATTGTCTCATCTTTCAGACCTATTAACGAACCCACGCACTGGATGGTCCATCTCCTTATATTTTAATTTCAAAGCCAAAGTTGCATCCGTTCGGTTGGGATTTCAATGAGCCATTACACGTGCAGTATAATAGCATAATATGCATGACAAAACATTATGATGGTCGGATTTCACAAATTCCATACTTATAAACAAAAATTGATACTTTTTCGTGAATTTCCATACGAAATACGGAAACTCTCTGCCAGTTGGCAGCTCTGAAGTGGGTCTATATGGTTCACATTTGTGTCCTTCATTCCAACCACAATTTCAGTTAGGAAGAAGTTGAAACATCTTGAGGGCTCGAGCCTACCAGCATTGGATGTGTCACTGGTCTAGCAAATACCAATCCGGTTCAATTGGTATTGCTTCTGGCACATCAGGTGTTGTACACAGCACTGTGATTTTTGTCATTGAATATCCCCTTTGTAAGAACCAAAATGCCAGACTGATGTAATCATACCCGTTTGTCCAACTCAATGGTGTAGCAGGTCTTCTGGAAATGACGGATCTCACGGATCACATGAGCGATCTGAAGAGAGACACAGATAACAGGCAGATGAATTGACGTACAGGAACACGGTCCGATAGACATCCTTAACCCCTTGAGTACGGTTATTTACAGGAGGCGCTGGGGTGTCGCGTCGGCTTTTGCAGCCAAGCGAAACGGACACAATGTGCTTGTGCAGTCAAGCATAACATACACAATAATCCAACGATGGATTGAAACTCCACAAATAGCGGCTGTAGGCATCATCCGGCCCGGTGGCACTGTTTTTTTTTGCGCCATTGCGTCATCCGTACACAAGGGGTTAAAGTATTCAAGTAGGGGTCAGGTTGGGGCCTTGCTCCTTCCCTCACCTTTCACCTGATGAGACCCCAAGCCTTGCCCCTGGGTTCGTCCACAGTGGAGAATGCCCCACTGTATTTGTAAATTGGACCCTAGCTATGCCACTGGTCTCCCATTCTATTTCTTGGATATCTACCCAAAATATGTCTCAATGTGACTTTCATTTTATTTGGTTTTACGTACTATTTTCTGTCCTTTTCATAGGTAGAGTTAAAAGGTAGTGTACACGATTGCTAATCCTCCCATTCTTTTTTTACTGAATTATTACGAAATACCTGACTAGACTGTAAGTTTATTGCAGTCTTAATCATCCTGTGAAATGATGGCACCTGGTGTGCTGTCGTTTTTAAGAAAAGTTGAAATATATATTGTTTCGCGTAACAATCGTTGGAAAACTGCCCTCTATTGACCGAATGTAGTTAATCCGTGTTGTGTCTAAAAATAGGTTAACATTCCGAAAACGGGCACACGCGTTGTGTACCGAAGTGAAGCGTTGTAACCAGTGCATGCAGTGGATCTTGGACGTCCTGCTCAGCCTCTGTACATGTTAAGTGACCAATTGAAAACGATCCCATTTACAAAAATTGGGCTTATTTAACTATGACAAATGCCGCCCGACGGTTGAAAATGAACGCTGTTTTTCTCGCCATCCATGTTATTTTCGCCATCCAAGAATGCAAAACTTTCAACAGGTCAGTGGAACAATATTTCCTATGAAATACTAACCCCCATATCCGCCCATTTCTGAAAATTGCAACAATGGCCAATCATGTACACTACATTTAACTTCTGGGTGCAAAATATGTGGGTTCTTCATACAGGCATGCAACTCTTCAATTTCCAAAAACGCGGAAAATAAAATGCGAGCGCATAGCGCTAGCGTGAAGCTCTTACGACGTACATGTAGGTATAGTGTCCGTATCCCGATGTATTGTATTGTATTCATTGACGCGAGAAAAAAGAATGCGGAACCAGACTATCAGTCTATAGTCGATTGATGGCGCTATAGCGACTAGTTATACAACGGCAAGACTATACATGTACGCGACAGAATGTGTACGGAGTCTGTGTCCTGCACCTTTCTATGTAATGTATGTATACAAAATACGGAGCCAGACGATGTGCGCTACATGCAATATTGGTCATGTTGGTGGACAATTCCGCGGTCGGCACGGTGGGAAACGAGCTGAAGCGCCGATTTTTTCACGGTAGGATTTTTTAAAAACGTGGAAATCCGCGGATCCGCGGAAAAGTTGCATGCCTGTTCATAGACAGAAACCTGCATGTACACGTACTTCTTTCGTCTACATATATTTGCACTCAAAACTTGCGGATCCACTATGATGTCAAACTTACATAGAGGATGGCACAAAATACACACAGGCTTGTGTTACTGCCAGGGCTGTAGTCGAGTCCATCACAAGTCCTTCACAAGTCCCTACAAGTCCCTGCAAATCCATCACAAACCCTACAGTCCTAATTCCAATCACAAGCTATTCAAATGAGCTTTGACAAAGGCATTCCTTTGTCATTGTTCATCCAGTTACTTGTGACCGGCTTTATGAAAGGACTTGTGACTGGACTTGCGAAAGGACTTGTGAAAGGACTTGCAGGGACTCGACTACAGCCCTGGACTTACTGCCCACCCGTAACACTCCTTGCAAGGTGGAATAGCACCCTCAATGTGCAGGGGACACATCTAAGACATATAGCAGGCCAAACCAATTTAGGGCAGACTGCTTGGGCAATGCCCATACTCACCATTCTCATCTTAGAGAAGTTGATGAGCCCATCGTCAGTGACATTGGGGGTACCGTCCTCGATAAATGCCAAGTCCGTCAGGTAGAAGCCAAGGTAGGGCACTGTCGGAGGGTCAATTCTGGAACACAAGATTTTGGGCAAAATGTTCTTCATGAAACTGTTCCACCAAAAACCCAAAGTGCATGTCATGCGGGATGTCCAATCCTAAACTTTGACATCTATCAGTCATTTTTGGGAATCTAATAGAATAACTGGTCCCGCTATCTACCTGTGCAATGCTTCTCTCATGTTCTTGAATCGTCCATCTGATGACACCAATACTTGTAGCTTCTCAAGCATACTCTTAGTCTACACAAAATTCAAAGAAAGAACGAGGGCAAAATATCGTCAAACAAACCACAAGGAAAACTGACCGAGGAATTTCGATGAATATTCAAAGTGAACAAAGAAAACTGGCAGGAGCAGGATTCGAACCTGCGACCTTCGGAACACGGTACCGGTGCTCTACGAACTGAGCTATCTTGCCCTATGTTGGCGGTCTCCCAAATTGTCAGTGTCTTTGTTCGGTGGGCACTAGTCAGAGGTCATAAACCCATAATGCCGTATAGCCAGGGATCATGCTCCAACGTTACGACAACCTGGGAAGCGACATTGTGGGGATCACTTTATCAGATGCAACTTTGTAACTTATAATTCATCAAACCACAAGATATTTGATATGACAAATACCAATATCCTGTGAGAAAAAACACATTATGGTCTTGATCAATTGAAGTCAAAAACTGAGTGCCAGCTTTGCTATAAACACAGTAAGCATGAAAAAAGTGCAGAATTCTGTGCTTAGCTGAGCCATGAAGTTAGCCCCATATCTCCAATATTGACTGTAATTAACCCCAAACAACAGCCAGCTCTTCCATTACAGGTACTCACTCCCTTTGGCCTGACTCGGCCTACTCTTCAGGACAATGTTGCACTACACCAAGTTTAAATTACTTTTTAAATCGGTTAGTATTGTACAGGGTTCAGATTCGGGCTTCAGACGCAGTAGGACTTCTTGTAAAATAGAAAAAAGGGGGAAACTTTTGTAAACTCATAATCGAACAAAACCGCAGTCCATTAATTTTGTCAAGAATACTTTTATTCCATCAATATTCTTGGAAATATTTGCGAAAAATAAAATTTCAAACTACTCTTAGCGCACACAAGCTTGCAGCAACATGAGCGCAGTGCACGTAATAATATTTACATATGCACTGCAGCATCGTTCTCCGACATACCTGTTTGGGCACCTTGTCCCAGACTTTCTTGAGGCGATACACGGAGCTGTTCATCAGTGCCGAGGTGATCTCTAAGACGCTGTTATAGTTATGCATACAGCGACAGATGTCAGCAACTGCTGCCCACTTCTCGATGGCTGATGCCCGACCGACGACCGTGGCTTGCCTTAAGATCTCGGAGGCGACCAGTTTACTGACCTGATAATAATGCAATGGTAAACGTGCGTTATAGGCAAACATTATCTCAAATGTTTTGAAAATGCAGTCATTCTAATCATCTTCCTTTTAATTCAGTTTATTTATTTAAGTACAGCATACAAAAATAAATAAAATATCAGTGCGGGAACAATCTATCTGGGAGTTTATTTTCCAAATCTTTGACAGGCCTACTGGGCTTTAATGAGCTCCAAGCTCCAGTTTTGACCTCATGATTATTTAGTTATTCGAGCCACCTGGCTTCCCATTCATCAGCAGGGTTTGTGGTATAATATGCTGCACCGCAAAGACAAACAGAAGTGCTGCAATCAATACCGCATCTGGACAATATGAAATGCTCCCTTAATGAAAAGTTCCAAGTTGTTAAGTGTCAGTATTTCTTTCTTAACTTGGGGTGGGGAAATAGGAAGCCGGAATGCTCCCATTAATTGAGGGAAGTACAGTGACCGGCCTCGGTAGCCACTTTCCTTGAAATACCCTAATATTTGTTCAAGTTGGAAACAGGAATATGGTCGTTGAGCCATTCTGCCAATACCGGCACAATTTCAAATGTTTATCATATCTGCAGATGGTTGCCTAAAAACTCTACTCTCAACGACAAAATTTGCTTCACATTTTAATATTTATTTTTTTTAGACCAAGTTACCTCTTATTTCCAGAAATTCAAACAGAAGTAAGACAGACAGTCCTCCATTAACTTGAACCCCTTGAGTATGGGTATTTACAGGGGGCGCCGGGGTGTCGCGCCGGCCTTTGCAGCCAAGCGAAACAGCCACAGTGTGCTTGTGCAGTCAAGCGTAAAATACACAATAATCCAACAATGGATTGAAACTGCACAAATAGTGGCAAATGGCGTCATCCGGCCTGGTAGCAATTTTTTGTGTGCGCCATTTGGCGTCTTCCGCACGCATGGGGTTAATACTTTAAATGCTGTGGTTAGTAATGCTACGTACCTCATTGAATCGCTTGGTGACAGCCTGAATGTGTGGTGCCTTGGTGTTCTTGCTTTGTTTCATCCAGCACTGGTTCAAAAACTCCCTGAAACGCCAAATACAAATGTCTCTATTAACCCCTTGAACCCGGGCATACGGGGCATTTCACGGGGGCGCCAGGCCGGGTTATGCAGCCAGGCGAAATGGAAACAAGAGGCTTGTGCAGCCAAGCATAACGTACACAATACCCCAATAAAGGCTTGAAAATGCAGAAATTGGCACATAGAGACGTCAACCGGCCAGGTGGCAATTTTCAATCCGCAACATATTTGGGTCAACCGGTGGCAAGGGGTTAACCCTTACCCCCTTCAATATTTTTTTTCACATGACCCTAATAAATCCAACCATTTCCAACCAAACTAAAATGAGAAGCCTGCTAAATACAACAAAATCCAACAGTGTACCACCTAGACACCAGCCTTGGCATTTTGCGGCTACCCTGCTAAATCCAACAAAATACAACAGGCATGCGAACTGCCAAATCAAAAAAAATCCAACTGAAATTTGACAACAATTCAGCTTCCACCCTCATAAGCATGACAAAATCCAACAGGTATATTTAGCTGCTACCCTGCTGAATACAACAATATCCAACACACGTAGTTTATGTTTACTGCTAAATCCAACAAATTTTTTTAAGTCTGACTTTTTGGATTTAGCAGGGTTAGGGTTAATGTCATCAGACCAGAGACCAATTTCACGGTGCTGTTCAAAGTACACAGAGTACTCATACATTTGGAAAGTAAAGTCGGATTACGTATCAATAATATCTACCATGATAGTTGCCAAACAATAAAAAAGGGCAGTCTCAACGAAAGGACAAACCGGCAACTGGACTTGAAACGGGGAAAGTAACCAGTGTATTCAGTGAGTGAGTTTTAATAAAGAAAGTCCATTGTGAACATGGCACTGAGTGTACAGTTACTGAAATGTCGGATATGGCAATTTGTATTGCAAACAGGTGTATAACCTAATCTTTAGCCTTTGAAGACATGGTTCATTGTAAGGATGTGACGTTTACACGTTTAAACGAAAAAACATTGAAATCCGTTTAGAAATTTTCCCAAACTTTTAAACTGAACTCAAATTTCAAAAGTGGGACCTTGTATTTGCGCAATCTACCCTCCATTTATATTTACAAAAAATCTACGATGTTTGTAAATCTATTTCAGTTTTCCCTGAATTTTTGTATAAAGTTTCCACGGTCTTTGAAAGAAAAATGCCAAAATAAAATCTCAGCTCCAAAAAAGCCTTTTCAGAAAATGATTGACAGCCGCATTGTTCAAATTGATAATGTATCTCTTGTTTGTTGCAAAGTATCTATTTCGGTTCAGCTGTAGGCCACTGGACTTTTGAGGACGTGCCACTAGTGCCAGTCTGCTGATGGACATATCTCAGCTAATTGAGCCAGTTCCCGGCAAATAAATATGCCATTGGTTGCGGTTCCTTCTGTGAGCAGGCACAGGTGCATTTGCATGATACAAAAACACGTAACTGCAGTTACCGCATGCATACGGGACAGGCGGCAGCCTTTTTAAAGTGTTGACTAAACGTTTAAACGCTGTTGGAAGGTTTTGCTAAACGTTTATCAAATTACGTTTATCAACATAGATTCCCATCCTTAGTTCATTGCATGGTTTGAAGCCTGTTTTGTGTTATTGTAAAGGCAGCTTGAAATAATCAGAATGGTGAACAATAATACGCAGACCATCCATTGACTGTCTTCTTTACACATACCAAGCTGGGATTGCCTAAACCATTAACCATCAGTTACATTCATAAATGTAATGCACGTGTGCGTTTGTGTTCTGCACATTCAAAATGTGTTACTTCCCAGGTTCAGCGCAGACATGGATGTGCCTCTGCATGCATAATGTTGAAAACAAGTCTAGTGCTTTCCAATTTTGTGCAAAAATCTGTGACGGAAAATATTGGCCAATGAATTTGCATAAAACTGAAGGCTGGATCTAGTCCGTGTTGACCCCCAGCCAAGCGTAAACGCATGAATAGAGTCATCCTATTCATTGCACTTGGAGCCCCCTTTCGTGTGAATGAAAACTTTGTTTGAAAAAGCTCCATCTATTCATTACTCTCCCATTCAAGAACAATATAGTTGAAACATGAACCGATTGAGTACACGCAGGAATGCGCCTCTAGACGTCAGCCGACCGGGTGGTCTTTTTCAAACCGCGGCTATGGCAGTCAGGTTAAGTGGGCGTTGTTCATGTTGGAATTAGGTCACACTATCAAAGATGACTGAAAGTCTTGACTGAACATACCAAGGTGGGACTGCCCTGAGCAGCTTGTGCTCGATGTAAGTCAGCTGCTCAGCAAGCTCCAAGACTGAGAAGTCTTCAAAGGAAACGTCTGAGGTAGGGTGGCTGGGGGTGAAACCTATCAACTCCTCCACTGTTGGGGAGATGGTGGACTCTTCCGACATGAGCTGCCTAGGTAGGACATGGAAGGAAAACACACATCAACGCACACAGTCGTACTTTCCTATACTGGTGAGGAAAATGCTTTGTGTTTCCTATTCTTCCTTTAAATATAACCCAACCTCATAGACTAAGCACATACTTCTACATTCAAGGACCGATTTTTACAAAAGACCTTCTCTCCCGAGGACAAGAAAGATCCTCGAACGTAGTACAGTACATGTACACACATCCTCACATATGGACAGGAATGAAATCAAACGAGATGATGGAAGGGTTCAAACCTGAGAATGCTTGCAGCTCCTCTGTGCTCCGTGGGTAAAAGATTGGTGTTGCCAACTATCTCTTCCAGGAATTCAAGGACTGCATTCCGTAGTTCAGTGTTGGCTTCAAAATCCTGCAGGTAAAGGAATCGTCAACCAAAATGATATTATGACATGGTCCATTGAAACGGGACAGAAAATTCCACTAACGCATTCTGTGTTTAGCAAAAAAAAAGGAACAATATTTTCATTGAGAAGTCAAATTTTGGAATTGAAGAATTTTGCGCCTGAAAAAAAAACACCACCTTTTTCTAACATGCCCAAAACTTTTAGACCCAAAATTAATTTTGAAATTAATTTTTTTGGGTTGATGTTTTTGAACTGAGAGTATAATTTGCACAATTGACTGACTTTGAGCTACATCAAAACATCCCAAGAATTTATGAGGTATAAAAATGATGTATGACAGTTGAGTTAATAGCAGCACTGGTCGGTGCTGTCACTATATATCCACAGAAACTCTTATTGGTATGTTTATGGGTTCCCCAGTATTGGCTTTTATTACCTAAACAAGGATTGAAAATCAACAGATCTGCCTACAAATTTTGCAAAACCTGATTTATCACACCATACTCTACCACACACCCAACAATTTCTTAATCCTAGGGTAAAAACTCAAAGATATGGACAATCTCCGGTTCCCTCAATGATTCATATACTCAACACCCAATCCTTATAGTTAAACTAATACATGTACTCACTTCCATTCCTTTTTATGTATATTTGTGTGTTTTTTAATCAACTGTCTTTTGGTGTGTCTTTTTATTATTTCTTATCCAAGCATCTTTTTAGTAATGAAATTTAAATGTTGTAATTATTCAATTATATTTATTATCTATATTCTACTTTTGTAAGCCAAGTTGTGTATTAAAGTCCCTGACTTTTTATTTGGTGTTTTTTATCTGAATAAACCAGAAATTGAAATTGAATCGAAGGTGATGACTTACCTGACTGAATTTGGAGACCCAGTGCCGAATGACGTTGATGACTCTGACGGTGGCAGCCGAACTGATGACTTCTTTGCTCAGACAGCTCTGTAACTTGCCTCCTGGATGAATTAAAGACAACAGCTATTTGAAAAGTGGTCATTGCATTTCACACACTTTCAACATACAGTGGTGTGCAAAATTATTCCAACACTTGGCACATTTTAGGTACTTTAGTTGTTTGTGATGAAATGGCAATGAACTTCAGAATACTTGGAACAGCATTAGTGTAGAAACTCTCAGGAAATATATAGACACTATGCCCGAAAGATGTGCCGCAGTGATTGCTGCCAAGGGTGGACACACCAAATATTAGAGTAAAGTTTGATAAAAAAAAGATGGTAGGACTGGCAGATACTAATGTGAGCTACATGTATGCTCACAACAATTACATTTTCTATTTAATACAGGTGAAAAATGTAAACCAGGCATTGTAAGGCAATAAATATCAATTTCTTCAGATATGTCAAGTGTTAGAATAATTTTGTACACCACTGTAACACAATTCCTGACCTTGTTGGCAATTTAACATCACGCTACGGGCTATACTCATCTTTATCTTGTAAGCACAAATCACCTTTGGTGTAGTCTGGGTCCAACTTCATGGAATTCGTAATGCTGAATTCTGTACCAATGCAGGTATGCGCTAACTGAGCTAGCAATTCTAGGCTAACCCAGTAAGCACAGAATCCATAGTTATGGGATGTACACAATTCCTTACTAACCCATGAAATACGCTAACCGCTAGCACAGAATGTTCTGCTATAGTTGGCATCGATTCCTCAATAACTCATGAAATACAATAAACGCTAACCGTTAGCACAGAATGTTCTGCTATAGTTTGCATCAATTCCTTACTAACTCATGAAATACGCTAACCGTTAGCACAGAATGTTCAGGGCCCAATTTCATGGCTCTGCTTACCGTTAGCGAAAAATCCCCGCTTACTGTAGCAGAAATTCTGTGCTTACGGCAAGCGTATTTCACGCGTCAGTGGGGAATTTTGGCTCCTGAGCATGCGTACATCCCGTAACTAAGGATTCTCTGCTTACAGGGTTAGCGCAGAATTTTTCCGCTAGCGCTGTTAGCGCAAAATGTTGATCGTAAGTGCAGAAAGCTGTGGTTAGCAGAGCCATAAAATTGGGCCCTGCTGTATGTAGTGAGCATCAATTCAGGGCCATGAAAGTGGACCTTGGTCTAGAATTTCCTGCAAGATTTTGCAAACTATCTAAGTCTGCGACAGCTGGTAGTGTTTGGGGAAGAAATCTCAATCCTCGGTAAGCTTGAGGACTTTCATTTTTGCCGAGCCACCACTCGGGTGTACTCAGAGTGATGAGTACTCATACTGTGCTACTGACTTACTCACTGGTAGAGTTGTGTGACTTATGGGCTCAGACTCAAATAAGACTTGACTTTGAAAGGCAAAAATATTTAAAACAGCATATGTCATGGTACGTGCATAGAGACAGTGAAAATCCGCGATCGCGGAATCACGGACAGAATCGCGGAATCAAGTGTCAAAAATAGAATTGAAGATTTTGAACGGAAAAAAACGGAAAACGCATTTCAAAATAAGATTGAATGAGAATCATATTAAATTCAATTAAATTTTATAAATGATAAGCTTTTTAAATAAAAGAAGAATCACATTAAAATGACGAAGCAGCATACCGTTAATCACGCAACGTAAACTCCAGCCGATGTCCCGGTACATGACAGTGTACAAAGTAGGCCTACCACGCGTACCCAGATTCATTTAGAATTTGGGCTAGTCAGGCAATTGGGGCCTGACCCGATTTCATCCGATTCCGCTGGTATGCTGCGGCAGAATGAATACCTTGATGTGGGAACAGGTGCAATGAACCAGCGGTCGGATTCGTGGCCCAAATCATGCCAAGCCGACAGAGGGGTGAAACCTCCTGTTACTGAATGTGATTTACGTGCGCGTGCGTGCACACGCTCCTGTGAACATTTCACGCTGCGAAGATTCTATTTCATCTCTCTAATGCCTGTTGTGCTGGTCAAAATTGAAAACTGCCCGTCCAAAATTATTCACAATCAGTCGGATTGTCAGGTTTATAACGTTGGGTTCTTTGGAAAGAGTTCCATATCCGGACATCACTTATACCTCGTGCACAAAGTCTATGGGCCATGACAGAAAAAGTCAAAGTATTTTCAAAGAATAAGTTGAAAATTTTTCCCTCCTAAATTTGTGTTTCTTCATCAGATTTACACTTTTTGGTAGTTTTTAAGTCATATTAAGTGAAAATAAGTGATGGCCGAATATGGAACTCTTTCCCAGTTCTTTATTAAATGTTCACTTATGGAAATTTCTTTTTGGAAGGGCATAATGATTGGGCGACTCAAAAGACAACTCATAATCATGTAGGTCTATGTAGGCCTCGCGCCTAAGGGGACGCTTTCAGGTTAGTGATTTTACCAATTTTTAATACGTACCGTTTACTCATCAGGGATGTAATTCTATTCAAAAGGCTTCAAATTAAAAAAAACGAAGAAAAAAAACGGAATTTACAAAATTGCAAAACGGAAAATGCTAAATTTTCGAACGGATTTTCACTGTCTCTACGTGCACACAATAAGCCAGTTCGGTATTCCAACTGCGCATGTGCACAACAAGATTTCACGATTTTTCTCTCGGGACAAACGTGGCAGATAAATGCACACAAGGCTATGGGGGATGTGGTTACCGAATCTGCATTCTGTGTAATTTTTCGTGCAATCGAAAAAACAATAGAAACTTTTGTTCAAACAAAAGTTTGGACACACAAGACACCTTAAAAACATTTCGCTGACCAAACGTTTTTTTTTAAATGTTACCTCAAAACACTACGATCTCCTTAAATATGCTGGTACCCGCTATGCTTTTGCACGCATGTGATGAAATGTTTCTCCCGAAAGAAAAATTGTCAAACCTTGATGTGCACATGCGCAGTTGGAATACCAAACTGGCTTAATTATTTAACTGTTGTTGCTAGACCAGACAGCACAATGACAATTTGTTGATGAGGTGGATAATGAAGATCTGACGGACTTACTCCCAAAGGCTCGGCCTCTTCTTCTGGACTTGTCCTTATTCTCAATGATGACATCCTTGGGGTTACTACACCCTGCGGTGGCTGCGGCAAAGGCCGCACTGGCCGAAGAGGAGCTTGACCGTCTAGTGGACTGGCGGGAGGAGGTGACCACCACGCCAGCCGACACCGTGTTGCTGGGAGGCGGGGAGCTACTGAACTGGAAATGGGAACCGACTGAGCTACGCGGGGAGGTAGGAATAGACACCTCAGCTGCAGGTGTAAACAAAGCCACAATCGGGACTGATTAATAACATAATACGTAGAAAACTTCATGCAAGCTTGCAAATGTACAGTGAACTAGCCCAGGGGCTAGTAAAGGGAAACATTCAGTGCATTGTCTACAAGAGATCACAGGATAAGTGAACAATTACAATGAACAGGAGAAAAGGCGACAGGTTGATAATGGGGTCGTCACGTGGCGCAATTTGATGTTTTTTCCCAGGGATGTAATCAAGTCCATCACAAGCCCTCCAGTCCTAATTCCAATCACATGCTATTCAAATAAACTTTGACAAAGGTATTCCTTTGTCATTGTTCAGCCAGTTACTTGTGACCAGCTTTATGAAAGGACTTCTGACTGGACTTGCGAAAGGACTTGTGAAAGGACTTGTGAAAGGACTTGCACGGACTCAACTGCAACTCTGGTTTTTCTCGCCTTTCGGCAGCTAGTTTTGACAAACCTTTTGTGTCCATGAGCTCATTCAGTTGAATATTGTACTATTACCTGAACCATAACAGCCCCAAATCCTCCAATGTTAATATGATTTTGCATGCATCCTAGGGTTTAACCCCTCGGTTTATTTATAATGAGGCGCCGGGGTGCAGGGGCAGCCTGTGCAGCCAAGCGTAACATAAACAATAATTCAACAATGGATTAAAAATCCAGAGAATGGCGTGTATAGACGTCATCCGGCCTAGTGGCATTTTTTTTGGTGGCATGTATAGGTGTCATCCGGCTTCAAAGGGTTAATGAAAACATTTCTTCGCGAATCATGTGAGATTTTTAGTATCTTGAAAATTAGCCCAGAATTCAGAAATGTGGTGTCCGGAAATTGGGCAGAAAATTGGGCTGACGGTCAATCCCAAATTTAACCCTTATGATTGTTTTAAAGTCGACAAATTATGCCTAATTATAGTTATCTCCATTCACATATCCAACTTCATATGTCAAAAATTGATTCTCTGACTTTTTGGCACATTTTAAAAGGGTCACCTCGCACTTTAAAATAGAATCGGGAAATTTCGTTGAAATAGCATTTTCCTGGTTGACTTTGAAATGGGTCAGCAGCCTAAAGATTTATGGACAAAGAATTTAACTTCCTGTGCACTTTGGGGTATTAACTATTACTCAGGCAAGGTGCTACAGGGAAAAAATACGCCACGTCACATAGATGACGCGCCACGTTATCCACCATCAATGCTATACCTGACTTGATGCCCTTGGCCAGTGCTGCTATGTTGGGTGCAGAGTGACTCGTGGACAACATCCTCTTGGGAGACAATCCGCCGACGCTGCCCATCTGTTCCACAATGCGCGGACTGGTGGGTGGAGTCAGGGTGTTGTTGAAGGGTGGAGAGGCTGGGGGCGTGGTCAGATCTGAAGACTGCACCTCGTTCTCCTGGCTGGACTTTTCTGATGCTGTTGGGAGACCAGAAACACTGTACGTGAATAGCAAATAATGTAGTGCTTCTATAGTGCGTTTACAGAAATGTCACAAAGCACTCGACAATTATTTTTTCCTGTTCATCAGGACATGAGATCCCTATACAATCATTCAAGATCAGTGCAATCTGTTCTCTACCCTCATAGGTACCCATTTCAATACTGGGTGGGGAGAGGTATTGTAGCAAAGTGTCTTGCCCAAGGACACACGCATCGTGATACCTGGCGGGGTTCGAACCGTAACCATTGGACCACGGAACTCTCTCTAAAGACCACAATCACAGAAATCAAACAAATTCAACACGCACACAACTCCATCTATTAGTGTCAATCATTTTCCTTTGGTTCAAACAAAGATGACTTTGTAGCAACTACCAAAAGGTAACTGGAAATACCAAAAAGAAAAATAAATTCCAAGGATTTTCTTCACCTCTAAATAAAAGCAAATCTTTCTTTTCCTATCTTAACCCCGGCTGTTATTGATGGGGGCTGGTATGTCAAGAGCAGGCTGTGCAGCGTAAACACAAACAATATGCACCACACTGAATAGAGCGGTCCTATTCATCGTACTTGGAGTCACCCCCCTTGTGTGAAAAAGTCTTGCTTGAAAACACTTCTATCCAAGAACAACATAGTTGAGTTTGCACAGGAATGTGCAGATTGACGACCACCAGCAAGGTGGCCTTTTTCAAACTGTGGCTTTGGCCGTCATCCATATTTAAGGAGGTTAATATAATTTATATTAAATACAATTTATTTTGGCTCATGAAATGAAACCTTTTTTGAAGCTTCTTCTGAAAGGGTGCATGCGGGCATTTGTCGTTGTATCAATGAATTCGCGGTTGGTGCCGGAGTGGTCGACAGTGACTGGTGAGGTAACAGTGATACTGTGCCTGGTTGACCGGGCCCCGCCTGGGCTGACCGGTGGGGGACTACTTGCTGGCTGGTTCGCGTCCATCAGCTTGGGGCTCGATGGTGGGTTCACACTGGGGAAATAAAGCATGTTAAATGTGTACAAGTCTGTATATGCTGCTGCCTAAGAACTCGTAAGCAGTGATACATTATTTTCAAGCACAAACGTTCTGCTAATTACACAATAAGAATATATGCCAATCTATATTGTTATATCCCCGTCTTGGATACTGTGTTTTGATTGGCCTAGAACGATCACGTGCCCGGTCTATAAAAACGCATGGCACACTCCAAGCATGATATCACACATCAGCCAGCTATTAAGCTGTATCATTGGTACCCACGCTACACTGTTAACGACAGTAAACTATAGTGGGAACAGCGGACTAGCAGACGATCAGCTGTTGTGATTTGTTTGAGTAAATTTCCACCAAGCAAGGCAAGTTTAACTGAAAAAACTGGGTTTGGCGATAAAACAAAACAATTGTTGACTGCTGTGATGTGGGATATGACATTTTTAACACCCTCGGGGATGCATAGCACCCTCGGCTTCGCCTCGGGTGAATACAACGACAGGCATGGCTTCAGACAAACAAATGGGGGGTTGGGGAGATAAAATTTTGTTCGGTATTCATTTTTGAGGTCCTTAATTTCGGACATTTTCAGAGAAATCGTAAAACCTCGAAAGCACACTCACTTCAAGAGGCTTTCGACAGTGTCCGGATTACGATATACCCGCTTCAGCGTGTCCAGGATTTCCTGCCAGGAGGTGAAGACGCCGTAGGTCAGCAGGAACGTGTTGAGGAAATCGATGCTGAGGAACCGCAGGTCAGTCAGTCGCTCCAGCAGGCGCTCCAGGGTGGCGTAGCGGATCTGTGGCACCTTGCAGGAGTTCAGAATCTTGCTGAAGCGGATGTCGTGGTCGTCCTTGAAGAGCCGGGAGTCAGACCTGGGCAAGGTAGAACAGAAGAGAATCTCAATCTTGTCCCAAATAACCGGACTAATTAACTCAGTGTAACAACTGAAGCATTGTTTGAGGACTGTCGATTCCCTTGCGGTCTAGGTCATTTTGGGAATCTGTGTAAACTATATATGTAGAGTTTCAATGCTGCAAGGTGAAATACTGTAACTTCAAAACTTATTCGAGGTACAAAATTTCAATGAGACCTTTAGCAAAGTATGATAAACAGTAGGTTCCTTCGACCTTGTTATTAGGATCTGTGGCCAATAATTACCGATGCAGACAAAACCAGTCTGACATCAAGCTGGCCCGGACCAGGGACGTACTGATTGGTGGATTACATTCTGGTTTAATAGCAAAACGAACCGCAATCAAAGAATGAAGATTTCCATTGGTTAATGCAGACTGCCCTTTCACAGCCGAATCACATAAATACAGTTTGTGAAACAATATTTGAACACAATAACTATAATTTGATTTGGAACACGCCGAGTCTGAGACCACAAAAATGTGACTCGCTCTGCCAAAAAAAAAAGGGTATTATGTGTTCTATGTGAAGTGGGCGAAAAAATCTTCACATAAGTGATTTTTTGTTGTTGGTTTGTTGGCTTCTATTATATCTATATTTTCATAATTTATTTTCAGCAACTTTAATGTTGATGATTCAAGATGAAAAAATAAATGTTGATAGAAATTACCTCTCTCATTTCTTTACACCTTTTGCATTTAAAGGGCTATATCTTTAAACGCACTTCCGTTAAAGTGGAAAATATGACTATATACATGTCAAGATATCTCGAGAACACAAAATGCCACAGGGGTCAAACCCACACCAAATTAAAGCTTAGGATGTGACAAATTCAACTATGTAAACTCATTTTTCAAATGTTACGACATAATACCCCTTTCTTGTAGAGCCAGTCACATATGACCACACAGGTGTTGAAGGGGTGTGAATGTGTTCATGAGCCAGGGATGTATTTGAGTCCATCACAAGTCCATGAAAGTCCATCACAAACCCTCCAGTCCCAATTCCAATCACAAGCTATTCAAATGAGCTTTGACAAAGGCATTCCTTTGTCATTGTTCATCCAGTTACTTGTGACCAGCTTTATGAAAGGACTTCTGACTGGACTTGCGAAAGGACTTGTGAAAGGACTTGCAGAGACTCGACTACAACTCTGTCATGGGCTATGGGGAAAATGAACCATGGCTCCCTCAAAGTACAAATTTACCTATTTTAGTCAAAATTCCACCTTCTTTCAGCCCTCAAATATACAAGTAATGCATGTACAGCAACAAACTCCTCAATGCATGAACTAAAGTACCAGGAAGAATGATCTTGAATGCATGCTCATACACCAAAGTAGACAACAGCTCCCATAGAAGAAGTTTAGAATAGCAAAGGTATACTCACCGCATGCCAACAAGCCCCAGAAATATGTTGACATAACCCCCACTTCTCCGATACAAGATGCAATGGTTACAAGATGCAATAGGTGAAATAGTTTTTTATATTTGTTTTTGATATTTTTATTTTTGCATTAAGTCATGAAAAAAAAACTGTTCTACTTTATAAAGTGTCAAATACATGCCTTATTCACATTCTTTCACAGATTTTTTATGAATAAATGTTGATATAAAAAAGTGATAATGTTTCTATTTAACCATGTCTGTAGACTCAATTTCTTTTTAAATTTTGTTTTTGTTTTTGGGAGGGGGATGGCAATATTTATCCTTCACAATGTAAAAATTTTTTGAGTAGCCCAGCTTATTTCGAAAAATGTGTTTAAACACTTTGAAACTTTTTAAAAACGTCCACAATTCGCAGAATATTTGATTCACAAAAATGGGCAAAATGTGGAGGTGTTAAAAACAATTTGAGAGATGTGATTAAAACAATTTGGGGGCACTCTAAAAAGCTCTCCCATAACTATGCCTGGTTTTAACTGAAACTGGTCAAGTCTGGGTCTCCATAGTAAAGCCAAGCCAAAACAAAAATACCAGTTGATCGTCCGGGTTTTTTTAAAAAGAGAAGGATGAGGGCCTTATTATTTTTTAGTTTTTTCCAAGATGGCCATTAAGCATTTAAATTAAAAATGGCCACAACATTTTCAGTTTAAAATGACCGCCAGCTTTTTATTAGCTATTCTACTAGTAAGTTGAGTCAAAATATCCATGTTAAACAGTGTTCTATGTATTTTATCAAAGTACCCAATTGTTTACGCATGTTCTTTTCAAGTGCATTTTTACAAACTATTCTGCTCACGTATCGCGAATGCCAGTTGACTACCACCTTCGCTGGCTTTGTAGAAGTCTAAAATATCGGGAAATGAAATCTATCATCGAAAGAATGGTGCCAAGATAAAGCGAAATACATGAAAAATCTAGGTGTTTTTTTTAGGACTTAAGCCCGGTACATACTTCATGCGAATGCGAATGCGAAGCGAATTTGGCGTCATAAAACTTTCGCAGCAACAATTCGCACAAGTTTAAATGTGTTCAACTTTTGCGAATTCGCAGCGCGAATATTTGGCGTTGACGTCATAAATTCGCTTCGCATTCGCATTCGCATGAAGTATGAACCGGGCTTAATGCCTTTTTTTTGTGTAGAGCGGGTCACATTTCATTGAGCACTGTAATGTAACAAGATGCCAAGCATAGAATCCAGACAGCCAAAAAGAACATGCATAGAATAAACAACAGAACCCCAGTCACAAACCCAGCTGTGACCTCTTCTTTTGTGTGACACCACTAGGCACTGAAGAACAAGGGTATAAATAAATTCATGTGCTTTATAGAGAAATTTCATAGGCAAGAAGCATTTCAATACAGAGCCCCTAAATAAAGGGACATATGATGAAAAAAAATCACGCATGAAGAAATAATACGAGTTCTTTATTTTGTGCTCTCAAAATCATTTCATGCGCTCTAAATCATTTCGTTCACTCAAAATGATTTCATTCGTTCAAAATTATTTTGTACCCTCAAAATCATTTCGTGCCCTCGAAATAAATTATGTCGTGAGCTCGAAATGATTTCGTACTAACGAAATGATTTCGAGCACACGAAATAGATAACTTTTCGAGCACACGACATAATTTTTTTCTAGCTCACGAAATGATTTTGAGGGTACGACATGATTTCGAGCGAAAGAAATAAATGATTTTGAGTGCACGAAATCATTTTGTGAGCACAAAATGATTTGGAGAGCATGAAATAAAGAACTTAAATTATTTCTTCATATGTGATTTTTTTTTCATCATATGTCCCTTTAGGGGCTCCGTATTTCAAAGACACACACTGCATGCAAAGTTGTTGTTTGGCAAACATGGCTAGTATAAAACTGAACCCGTTCTTCAACATGGCCGCTGATGAAAACTCGCTACAAACTTCTGAGTTTTGTTGAAGTGCAGAGAAGGGAAACTACTTTGAAATTGCAAGTTTGTACCACCAATTCCCACTTGACATTATGTAGCTTCAATGCAAAGCTTGACAGGTGCAGGAATGTACTCCAGGCCACCATTTCTAAGGAGAGGTTTAATTGATCTATATGCATGGCATGCTTTATCACAACCCTTGGGATCAAAACCAAAAGCAGTCAACCTCAATTCAATCTAAAATGCTGGACACCCGTTTTTTAAATTGTATTTTTATGTGTTTGTGATGAATACTGCTGTATGACTGCTTGTTTGTATCGACTGACTTCTGTGTGTTTCACAAGCAAAATTTGGGAATATTATTGATTGCTGAGAGAAGTCTGCATCATTTTGTAGTTTTATGTAGATTGCGTATTGTAAAATAAAACAGCTGATTATTTTTTTCCATGACATAACAAAAAAGTGACTTCTGAGAGCCATTTTTATGAAGTCCCCTCTTGCCCGCGATACCCATTTCTCTAAAAGTCGTCAGCAAACAAATCTGACATCATAGGACGAACTCCCCTTTTGTGTTTTAAATAGTGCTAGACACAAAAGGGAGTTTGTCTAATGACGTCAGATGTTTGCTGCCTGCAGCGATGACTTTTAGACAAATGGCACCAGCGGGCTATGCTGCACTAGAGGGAAGTTGACAAAAATAGCACTCAAAAGTCACTTTTTGGTTATTTCATAAATAATTGGCCGTTTTATGATTTTACAATACGCAATCTACATAAAACTACAAAATGACGCAGACTTCTCTTAGCAATCAACATCCTCTTTAAAGACATCTTCACATACAGGAAAGACAATACCGACTTTTATTCTGTCACAAGACTTTCGGCTTTTTTACATGAACAAAACCCCCAAAATGTGGTTGAATCTGATGAGCATTTAAGTTATTGAAGTCACTATAAGAATTAAAATATAGCAGCATTTTTTTTTTCAAACCACACTGGAAATGATTATTCCGATCAATTTTTGGAGTGAATAAAGAAACTTGGAATGAGTAGGATTTGAACCAGCAACCTCCAAAATACTGTACTGATACTCTACCAACTATCTTGCCCCATATTGGCAGTATCCCATCTTGTCAGAAAAGTGGAGTCGTCTATCGTGGCGCACTTTTTCCCGACTTTTGTCAAACTTTTTTGTTAATGATCTTTAAACTCATTCAGTTGAATATTGGTACTATCACCTTTAACTTGCTTCATGAATCATGTGAGGTTTTTTATTACCTTGAAATTTAGTCCAGAGGTACAACAAATGTGGTGCCCGGAAATTGGGCACAAAATCGTGGCGCACTTGAACAAATTTCAATAAATCCCGCATTTAACACTTATGATAAATTATGATTAACCATCAATTCATGTTTGTCAGAAAACATTTTTCTTAATTGTTTACACATTTTAAAAGAGTTCACCATTAGACGACGTACTTCCAGAACTATCTTTGTGGGGGTGGGGGGGGGGGGGGGAGGGGGAGGGGGCACTATCATTTCTTAATTGTTGGTAATGAGGCATTGGCTGGCTATTTTCAGGAATATTATACAGGTTCTCAAAAAAGCAAAATGAAAGAAAACAAAACACATGTTGGTTTCTGAGAAAATGTAATGTTATGAATGTAATGAGATGACTGCAACAAATTCCGTTCAGCTACAAAAACCCTACTTTTGGCTTTGATCCTGTCAGCCCATTTGCCCATGCAAATAAAAATCTCCAAGAACTCTTAAGGGAAAGTATTTGTACCTCGTACATGCACCAGTACAGGGGCTGCTTTGAGAATTGTGCCGGCCTCTACTATTTAACACATGGAAAAAAAACAAAAGGAAAAATTCTCCAATTAATGGAGCAGTTATTTGCATTTCGTTTTTAACCCGCCCTTCCCTTTTAGATAAGTTTGTAAGTGTTTTGGGAAACACAACATCGTGATGCATTTCTCAATTAAAAAAGTTAGGGAAACTGACATGATGGAAATATTTGATGAAGCCAAGAAAATAAGATTATCCGGGATTTTCAAACAGTCCAACCCAAAACAAGAGAATAACAAAAGGTGCATGGCGGACTTTACTGCCCAATAGTCTCAGCCTTGTTGCCATCTTGTGATTGGCTAATATTTGCTTGTGAATATATAGTTCCTCCAGTGTGTAGCAGTGTAAGCGTTGAATAAAACAAAATAAGCCGATTTGGTCGAGCTGCACGGGTGGCTTATTGGTAAAGCGTCTGATTTTGGATCAGTACACCGAGTTCGATTCTCAAACCAACTATTTTGTTTTGGTTTTTACTAATTCTTTCTTTATTATACATTTTCAAAGTGAACAAAGAAACTGGCAGGAGCGGGATTCGAACCTGCGACCTCCGGAATACCGTACCGGCGCTCTACCAACTAAGCTATCTTGCCCTATGTTGGCGGTCTCCCAAACTGTCAGTATCTTTGTTCGGGTGGGCGCTTTCTTTTTTACAAATTTTCTGTACAAAAAAAACAGTTCAGAGTAAACTTTAAAGATTGCTCTTTTTGTAATTCATGGTTTGGAGGATTTTTCTTAAAAGTCTTGCAGCTTCCATAGAGTAAAGTACACAGAATCTCGCTAGCCAATCACAAAACGGCAACAAAAAGCTACGACTAACGAGTAGTCAGACTTTTGTCAGGCCATACTCATGGCTGTGATTGGCCTACATGTTGAGGGGCGGGGCCTTAATAGATCGGCCTACTGTAAATTGCTGATCTACGGACTGACTCTACTTACTTGATGCACTGGGGCAGATGGATGGATGAACTGCTCTCTTCCAGTGAGGGATCCAGTAGACCGTTGTAATGCAAGTTGTCTATACACTGCAAAATCAGAGTTAACATATATATATAAAAACCAAATGTTTCTATTTGAAGTACAATATCTGCCGGGCAGTCCAGGGATACTCAAATTTTAAATGTTTAAATTTATTTTATTGCTGTTTTAACTTCATTTTTCTATTTTCTGTATGTGATCAACTCGTAAAATGTTCATGTTAGATTTTTTGTATTGAAATCTAAAAATAAGGGTTACGATCAGTGGTAGGTGGTAGGGTTGGCGATGTTTTGAATTGCAAACCCTACCACCCTGACGGTTTTCCTGGTCCCAGATCAAAATAGAGGATACTTCTTCAACAGATTTCAAAGAAATCATCCCAATTTCAGACCTATAGACCCAGGTGGGGTAACATCCACCATCGGTGAGACCGACTCAGGACATACCTGGGGCTTACATTCACTTCAAGGAGTAGTTCAGAAATTGGTTTGATGCATTTTAAATAGCACTGAAATAAGCCAGTTTGTTATCTCAAAGGTCAAAGGTTATTCGGGATAAAATTGCTGACGTAATGTCACGAAAGCCCATTCTGATTGAATTTAACACGTGCGCGTTGTGCGACCACCCTTTGCATTCACATGCGCGCGTTGGGTCACGCGGGTCATTCAGGGTAAAATGTCTTTGTGCACATGCGCAGTTGAAATACCGAACTGGCTTATTGGTGATGCTCACGCTACCTTGCAGACTTCTAAAAAAAAATGTATTACTGGCCATACTGCGACCTCTAGAGTGCATACCTGGCTAATGTCACTGGTCCAGGCAGCCTTGTCCTGGTGAGTGGGTGCTACCAGGGTGATTACCAGCGGAGGACCACTCTTTGAGTCTACGATCAACTTGAAGTCCAGATTGTCGTAATCGGACGGGGTCTGCTGGATGGCTGAGCAGGGTGCCACAGGAAAGGACAAAATCAATTTAATAACTAGAGCTCTGTCTGTCTGTTGGTTAACAGAACAGAGGGCTTTTCCGTTATTTTTACTATTTAATTGGATATCATCTTGTCTATTATCAAGAGAAGAAAAAAACAAAATAGGGTAATTTCTTATACGGCGAATGTGTATGGTAAATGTAATAGAGACCTTAGGTTAGTAGGACCTAAAATTCAAACTCAAAAATTTAACGTAGAAGTTTATGTCACTTTACACACACGATGACGTCATCATGACGTCACTCTTCGGCATACAATTTCATAGAAAATCAGCCGATGACGTCACCATGACGTCACTACGGATTTGACATGCTAGTAGCACTATCTACCAACCTACCAATTTTTATGATGATCGGACGTACCCTTATATGTGTTTCGAAAAAGCACATGTTTGATGACGTCATGATGACATCACACATTTTTCACATTTATGTGAAAGAATATAGAAGCTAACAAAGCTATTACAAAAAGAATTTTGAATTTAGCATGTTCTGTTGATGAGATATGGCTTTAAGAAACTTTGAAGTTCAAAAACTTTAATATTACTGTAAAATCGTACGATGACGTCATCATGACGTCACCTCAATTTTCATCTATAACACGAGCTACCATACCAACATACCAGGTTTGAAGGCAATCGGACGTACCGTTCTCTAGATATGGGCCCTTGAAAAACGCACCTTTAAGATGACGTCACGTGACACGTGATGACGTCATCATGACGTCACTCTACGACATACAATTTCAGCTTAGGGTCTATGTTTGAGGTAAGTTTGGTTAAGATCTGAGGTTTTTTAAGACCTAAAGTGCCGCCGACAAAATTCGTGTACAAAGTCTATGGGCTTTTGGTCAGAACTAAAAGAAGAAGAAGAAGGAAGAAAACCAAAAAAATCAGAACAAAAACAAGGCCTTTTCCGGCCGAAAGCCGGAAAAGCCAAACATGGTCAATGGGAAATCAAAATAGGATGATTGTACTTCCCTAAAGGTTTCTTCCAAAATCATTTTCACACTTTAAAGGAATCATGAAATAGCCTTTATAATGCATCATTCCTGCTTTAAACATCGACAACGATATTTTGTGTGCTGTGATGATTTTTTGTTAGGATTACATGTAAGTAGGAGAAAAAGTTTGTGACAATGTTTGTGCAAGCTACTTCAAGTAGAACCCTCAATAACATAAATGTGAAACGTAAATCACACAGTGGGGCTTTGAACCAGTATGACTTGCCTCGGTTAAACCTCTATGTTTTTTGTTGCAAAATACTATTTGTATATGGGACGGCCCATGTCAAAACCAGGCTGTTTCTGCAATAACCAATCACATTAAATAAAAAAAATGATCAAAAGTGGTAATGTGTTTCCATCTGAAATATTCCATAACTTGAGAAATACTTCACCTATAGGGCTCATTTAAAGGTCCTATAAATAGACGGGCCCCCAAAACCAACAAATTTTGATGTTTGGCAGGAAGTGCCTATTTTTCTCATTTTTCTCACAAATGCATAAAATGTTCACTTACAATCATCATCAAATGGGTCAAAATCGTCCACAATTGCAGTATCTATCAGGGGTATCTTGCCTCCGACCTGTTGAATGAATACAGGAAAACATGCATGTTTTTATATGGCTTGGATTTTATAAGAGTCAAATTTGCAGTCTCTGTTATCCGTGTTCCGGGGGAAATTCTCACAATTACCCCGACTGGGAATATACTGCTATCCTGATGGAACCTTATTCTCTCACTGAGAACACTTCATCAATGGGTTCAAATCAGCATTATTTGTACACTTCAAACATTACAATACAAAAACAACTGAACACTTCTTGAAATTTGATGCAAAATCTTCAACATTTAATGGATGGTGGGACGGCCAGACAGAAATTAGCATGACACTGACATACATGTAGGCACTCCTACAGTATAAAGAGCTTACCAAAAAGGAACTCTATACTTCATGTACCCATCAGAAGAGATAAAGATATTAAACTGATTTGTCCTCTCTGATTTACGTGACAACCGCTGAGGATTTAAAACAGACTGAATCTTCTTTGGGATGGACTGGAAATTACAGATCCAATTGTTACACAATGCAGAATTTACATAAGCCAAACTAATATTGGGGACAATTCATGCTCTACAAAAACTATCAATCGTCTGAAATCCTTCTCGCAATAAACATGAGATTTTTCTTAGTGCTCAACAAGATTTTTTATTCCGCATTTCTCAACAACAAAAAAGAAAAAAAAAGAGAAGGATTTTAGGGGAAAATGAATTTGCTTGCCAGCCCCGGGATTGCTAAGCAACCGAGTGACGGAATAATGCATATCCATGGCAACGACGGAGACGCTGCATCTAATTTCAATACTAAATGGTCCGGCACAGCGATGATGAAAGTGGTGCCTTGGTGCCTATTGAATCTAAAAAAAAAAAATTATTAATTATTATTATATAAAACATTAACATGTGGAGAAAGATGTACTCCAAATCTGTGATTCAAGCAAAGTAAGAAACACATGACTCCGAGGATCCCAAGTAAACAAAAAACCCAGACAAACAAACTATTAATACAAAATACAAACACAAAAAATAAGAATACAATTAAACAAACACGTAAATACTGACTGCAAACATTCTAGCCCAAGTCTATACATGTTCATGTACATGAAAGTTCACATGAATGTATATAACCTTTGGCTTGAAAATGCTGGGTTTTTTTGTACATTAGTAATTCTTACATTTCCTTTCATATTCTGTTTTTACAGTCCTTTCACAAGTCCCTGCAAGTCCATCACAAGCCCTCCAGTCCTAATCCCAATCACAAGTTGTTCAAATGAGCTTTGACTTAAGCCGTGTCCGCACTGGACTATTTTTTGGAAGGTTTTACCGAGACGATGGTAAAATGAAAAATTGTAAAATGTGACCACTGTCCGCACTTGGACTTTCGACACAGGAATATTTTACCAAGACCGTGGTAGAAGTAACCGAGCTGTCAGTATAATGACTCATGAGGGCGCTTTGTGTGACCTTTCTACATTGACGCGATTGACCCAAATCACGCGTGCCTTTTAATTTTTCCGGCCGATGTGTACATGCAGGCCTATCAAACTTCCGACTGTATCAATAATAAACTCTGCCATGATTGCGACCAAAAGAGGAACAACGCACTGGAATTTGGAAACTTGCCACGTGCACCGTCCGCGGTGAAACAATGCAAAGCGCATGCGTGGTGTCCCTGTGTAGCGTCCCTGTGTAGCATGACCTCGCGCTCGGGCCGGATGTACGCTTTCCTGAGCCGCTTTTACCGACTCGCACTGTCCGCACTGGACTTATCATCTCGGGAAAAGTTACCTGGTCAGTTTTCCTGGGCAGCAGTTGCCTGGTAGAAGTAACCGCTGGACTCAGGAAAAGTAACTGAGAGGAAAACGTCCTAGGCTGTCCGCACTGGACTTAAAATGGGAAAGTACCCATCGTCTCGTTAAGTTTTACCCCAAAAAGTCCAGTGCGGACAGGGCTATAACGGCATTCCTTTGTCATTGTTCATCAGTTACTTGTGACCAGCTTTATGAAAGAACTTCTGACTGGGCTTACGAGACTTGCAGGGACTCGAATACAACTCTGGTGTATACCAAAACTACACCGGCCTTTGTTTGTATACTTATGGACTGTGTTCACTGCACATTTGGCCCACTGCTGGTAAAACCGTGAACAACTACAGTCCATTTTGGCACCATTTTGAGTTCTGTGACATTAATAGGCAGGGTGCAAAAATAAGAAAAGGTAGCTGGTTGCCCGCAGGCAATCACCGACTAAAACTGAGGTTGCCCCGACAGTGAAGGTTGGTTGCCTGAAATGCTGGACAAGGTTTACACGTTGGCGCCTGTCATGACCATGACTAGAAGAAGAGGAACACAGAGTGCTTCAAAAAGTTTTCACTGTTTTTTGCAACTACATATTCGAAATTGTTTCTAAATTATGTGTCTGAAGGTGGTATGATCCGAGCTAGCATTTGTGGTGCTCTCAATAGGGAACAGTCTCTCATCGCAACAAAATATTTCTAGATTTATAAACTATTAGAAAGAACATCATTAAGCTTTAAAATGATAAAAAGAATTATTAAAATCAGAGCAGTATTAAAAAAGCTATAATAATTTTAGTTTTATTAGATGATCCAGCACTATTGTAGAAATCAAGCGATAAAGTTTGTCCTTCATTTCCGCACCGCTGAACAGCTCACGATTAGGGGGTAGCCTTGGTATCTCCTAAAAGTGTCTCTCATTGGTTTGTTTGTGGAAATATCGGTCAGATCGGCCAATCAATAAAGAGAGTAAAGATCACAAGCTTTAAATTTATACCAAGTTCGTTACGATTGCATTAAAAATGGCGATGTACACGAATCGAAAAACAACGAATCTTATGAAGAAAAACTAAACACAAATTCCGGTGATTATCAGTGAGTTACCTTACAAAAATCTCTTTTAATATTTTTTTTATTGTACTAAAAACACAAAAAAACAACGAAAACACAGTATGATTTTATTTTTAATACATAAACTAGCATTACAAAATATATCAATAAGCATTAAAAACAAAAACAAAAAACTAGCAATAAAACGAAAATCGATTGGATTTTTGCCTGTAGCTCAAAACGGAGGAATGTGACTTCTGACTGGTACCTTGTAAGAATGGCACATTACTGATTTTCTAATGTTGGCAATAAATCTATTGAGTCTGTCCAGTGGGCAACCAGTGTTAACCCCTTGCATACGGATAACGCCATATGGTGTAAAAATAAAAGTGCCACCAGGCCGGATGACGCCATTTGCCGCCGTTTGTGCAGTTTCAATCCGTTGTTGGATTGTTTATGTTACGCTTGACTGCACAAACACATTGTAGCGGTTCGCTTGGCTGCCAAAACCGCCATGACACCCCGACGTCTCCCGTAAAAAAAACGTACTCAAGGGGTTAAGGTACATGCACAGTGCAACAGCAAAGATATTGGGTGTACAATTCATAACGAAAACAATTATAATGAACGTGTGTGAAACCAACATGGCCATGCAATACAGATTTCTTGCTGTTAGCTTTTAAAACCGGTAAACTCTCGGTGGTCTTTGAAACCAAATCTGTTAACCCAATGAATGCAGACAACGGCCATAGCCACCATTTGAAAAAGACCACTTGGCTGGTTGTCATCTATATGCACAAGCTGCACAAGCCTGTACTGAAACATTAGCCCCCCCCCCCCCCCCATAAATAACAGCTGGACAGCATGGGTTAACCCCTTGCGTACGGATGACGCCAAATGGCGCAAAAATATTGCCACCAGGCCGGATGACATCTATACACGCCATTTTCTGCATTTTCAATCCAAGTCTGTCCGAGACCAAGACCAAACACGAGAACAAGGGGTAACGACGCTGAGACCCAGGCTGAGACCAGCAAAAACCAGTCTCGAGGCTATAAGAACTACAACACCGTCAAACAAAATGAATCACCTTAGCCAAGTGCAGCTTTCCTCCCGAGGTTCTGGTGGTGATAAGCAGGTGCTTAGTGAAGAGAAAACACTGCCTGACTCCTTCTTTACGTGTCTCCACCTTGGCACCCAGTGAGCCTAGTCTGGTGCGGCTGACCCGGGTCCTCTCCTGCATCACCTGGATCAGTGTTCCTTCAGGGGACAAGACCAACATTGCAGGTCAGATACTAACCTTAACCCTCCTACTGTTATAAATATCACAACCTATCAAAAAAACAATCGCTTTATAGTTTGTGTGTTATCGACCATTTTTTGCTTGGTTTCAGTATCTGATTTAGTATTTTGTACAAATAATCTTTTTCTTTTTCATTTGTTTTATATTTATTTAGAATACAGTGGAACGCCGCGATAACGAACATCGCGGGATCCACAGATTTTGTTAGTTATAGCGATCGTTCGGTATAGCGATTTTCTGCCAAAATCCCATTTTTCAACATGGCGTCCGTTCTTTTATTGCACCCTCTTTTGACCATTGTCAGTGTACGAAACCACTGTCCATTCATCTTGGCAGCATGTCACCCTGCACGCCTTGGCGGTTGCTTAGGGACAACTTTGAACATGTGCCGCCCATTGAATCATGCAATTACATGTTCATACTTTTTAAGCTTACCGAATTCTAAAGCAACAGTTGGCTTTTCCCTTATATTCCTGGGGGAAATAATAGCCACCTGTCACTCTTTAAAATAAATTTTGTACAAAATATTTGGGAGCCAAGGATCGCCGAATGTTCGGTATAGCGATGTTCATTATAGCGGCGTTCCACTGTATTCTTAAATCAAAAATTCATTTCATGTGCTCCTTAATTCCATGGCATTGTTAAGAATTACTTTCAGCCTGGATATGTCAATTGTGACATGCTCACAAAGCACATTTTGCTGAATGCAACTTCCTCCTTCATTATTAGCAGTCGATTCTGTTGGGACCGATTATTTCTAATTACCAGAATAAACCCTGAATTTGTGAAGAAGGTTTTGTCCTTCCCAATTATACACAATTGTTAAACACTTGTATGCTCGGTGAATTTTGAGAGCCCGTGACAAAAACTTCACATGCCATGCTCGTTCAGGCCGGACTGGAACCCACGACTTCGCACTCACTAGTGCAGACGTCTCAACAACTCAACCACCGAGCTGCCAAAGTTGGCTGGCTGGTTTCAAATTCGACATCAGCACACTTGTAATCAGTACTGGAAGTTATGTGCCTCATCAGGGTGGTGTAAACGTTTGTCTGAAAAGGATTTCCCCTGCCCAATGTAGTAAAAATGTGACCCGCTCTGCAAAAAGGGCACATAAGTCGCTGTACGCTTTTACGCATAATGGGCCATTATATGTGAAGAGGGTGAAAAATTCTTCAAACAAAGTGATTTTTAAGGGAGGGATTTTTTTTGCATCTTTGATACCTACATGTATATTATTCCGGTTCATAACCAAAATCTTTGATTTCAGTAAATAAAGTTGGAAAAAGAATGTGTTTGTGTCGAGTGCTTCAATCTATTGCTTTGCTTTTTGTCTTTTTAAATGGCGTGTTTCCCCTTAAGTCATTGCAAGAAATTCCTGAAAACAAACATGCAAATTTCCAAATATCTCGTGAATGCAAAATGCTAAAAGCCTCAGACATATACCATGTAGAAAGCTTATATAATGGCCTTTCCAGCTATATATAAAACACTATTTTCAAATTTTGCAACATAATTGCCCTTTTTGCAGAGTGGGTCACAAATTGTTTTTTTTTCTTGTTTATAAATTTACAGCTACCCAAATCCCCTGTTGCAGCTGGAAACTGAATTCTCAACTGTTTCCCTTTTTTCTGCTAGAACAATCAGTCCTTTCTACAATGTGTGGATTTGTAAAAACCATAAGAAATCCAAGTTCAAACACGGAGATTTAATAGATCAGTTTCACTGGCGTTCTTGGATATGAAGTCTGTATCAAACTGCAACACACCTCCCTATGAGTATACAAGGGGATTGGTCGGGGCAGAATATCATGTAGCCACGCAGAAAATTTACATAATTTTTTTAAACTGGTAAATAAAATCTTAACATCTCCTAATATAATGGTAACACAGGCTAAGAGGTATAAGTATTCAAATTTGAGCTGGGAGGGGGGGGGGGCAGTTTTTCAATCTTCGCTGAGAGTGCACAGGCAGATATTTTAACCCTAGATGAAACCGTGGGGTTTAAGGCAGGTTAAAGTGGGCTACACTGCCAGATATAATTTTCAAATGTAAGAAAACCTTTCTTGAAATACAATAAGGAACTTTTTCTTCGTTTTGGAAATTCACTAACAACAATCTAGAATATTTTTTGAATATCTAATACTAGAAAATGTTTCTTCACTTGAGATTTCTCCACAATCATTTTCTCAATCCAAGAATATTTTCTGATTTTAGGAGTGTTTTTCTTACTTGAGAAATACATTTCTTAAAGAAATATACAAGTGCAACAAATAACTTTTAACAATTCTTGAAAAGGGAAAATATCTCCCAATGTGAGAAACAATTTCTTGTCTTATGAAAGCAAAAGAAAACCTTTCTCTAGAAGTGATCAAGAAAACTGTTCTTGCTATAATAATCCCCAGAAAGAAGAGCTTATCCAAAGGTTTTTTTCTCAAAAAAAAGAAAACCATTTTTGGCAGAGTTCAAGTAGTCCTTTTTTCTTTTACCTTGCCTGACGAACATCTGCTGTACGTCCAGTAGTATCTCACATCCTTCCACAATCATTCTCTCAATGGAAAGGTTCTTACGGATGCTTTCGGTCTCCGAGACCTCATCATGCATAATCTTTGATAGGAAAACAAATTAAACACCAGTGTTTCTGTTACATGTATGCCTCACACAATGACCCAACACAAATTTTGAAAAAATAGCTAAGGGTTCGGGGAGGGGGAGTTAGGACCTAGAGTGGCTTTTAGTCTTGTATTGGGTGATTTGGAACATCTTCTCCATATCCAACAATTCTCACAAATTTCACATTTTTATGGCGAATGTTCCATGTTTTAGTTTTTTCTATATTTAATAGCTATATTAAATAGCTATATTAAATAGCTTTAAATAGCTATATTAAATATTTGAAATCCATTTCCAGCCAATATTTCTTTGAAACATTGTTGATGGCTTCTTTTGGACAAATTATTTGTGTACTTATTATGCTCTTTTGACAATAATTCCCCCCATTAGGGCGTCCCTTTTTATTTATTTTGTTCTCATTTCCCACCGACCCTATTTTTGGCTCCCAACCAAAGAGAAAAACTGTTTTATTAAGCCGCCGACACTGTCTGGAATTTCTTACCAAGAAAACAATTTTTGTTTACCTCTTGTATTCAAAGTGGCACGAATAGAAGTATTTATGCCAAGCTTTTTGTGCACAACATACCTGTATAAAGCGGTGCATTAATGGTCCAACGTGTATTCAACTTGTTCAAGTCCCTAAATCAATATATTTTTCTTCAACACATAACTGAAATTACAAGTAACTATAAATCAATAACTATTTATTAAAAAAATATAGAAAAACCAAAGTCAGGTAATTAATCCAAATTCTCAATTTGCCTAAAAAAAAGTTAGTTCCTATTTTTTTTTTGCATTTCATTTAACTCTGTTGCCAAATTTGGGTTTTGGGGTTTGTTTTCAAATTTATTTAATAATCGTGCACAGAAAGTGTGTATGTATGTACTGTATATACGTTCGAGGACAAGAGGAGAAAGAAAATACAAAGGAATCTTTCTTGTCCTCGGGAGTCGGTCTTCTGTTAAAATCGGTCCTCGGACGTAAAAATACGTGCTTAGTCTATGGGAGTTCTTTTTAAGTAAAGGAACAATAGGAAAAACAAATCATTGTCCTCAGTAGAATAGGAAAACACGACTGTGTGCTCCAGCACAGGTATTTATAGTACAACTCGATTATTAAATTATGTTTCACTTGTGCAAATTTATATTTTTACGGTTGCCATAGAAGATTTGTATTTTGTTCATTTCAATTATGCCAGAAGTTGCTAAAGATGTTTTTTACCATATATTTAAAAATCATGGAAAGAAAAGTTAATTCAGAACAAGACAGTTATACATTGAACACTTTACATCATTTCATTTAGCCTTATGTGCGATCAATGCGTAATTCCTTTTTACCCTATATTTGTTATTATTTTTCGACCGACTGACTCTCCTTCACGGCGAAAAAAAATATGAGAACCATAGAAATATAAAGGGACCGCCCTACCAAACTAAAAAGTGCCCATTTACAAAAACAAACTAAACCCACCACTTTTTTTACTTCAAATGGAAGCAAGCACTGATTCATGCTTATGTTGTTGCATGGGATATCTTTTGCAGATGTCTTTCATGTGACTCCACCATTTTGCTCAAATATCTTGCTGATCATTGACCGTGGCTAAAATAAGCCTTATCCGTTCCACATCTCAGCGGCTTCTCAATTCTACCCTTGAACCCGGGCATACCGGGTATTTCATGGGGGCGTCGGGGCGCCAGGCCAGGTTATGCAGCCAAGCGAAATGGAAACCAGAGGCTTGTGCAGCCAAGCATAATGTACACAATACCCCAATAATGGATTGATCAATGCAGAAATTGGCATGTATAGCATGTATAGACGTCAACCGGCCAGGTGGCAATTTTCAATCTGCACATATTTGGGTCAAGCCGTGGCAAGGGGTTAAGAACAACCACATTAAAGTTTCCCATTCAACCAAGTATTGTACATGGCACCTGTGTGACATCTACATGTACCTCCCTAGCTCATCAGTGAGGAGTTGAGATTGAAACTGCACACAATGCATACCTAGCAATTTCATTTTCCCCAAATTTCACAAAATTGTTCTTCAAATGTTCCAGAATCGGGTCATTTTTCTTTTTTTCTCCCCAATTCACTCTTGACTATCTACCATATCTAGCCCAAACAAATGCCCTTGCATTTTTCCCTTCTTTATTATCTTGAAACTGTGCCATAACTGAGCTTGCATATTCTCCATTCTGACTCAACTCCCCTAGCATCTGGCCGGGTTTAACCTCCTCACAGCCACCGTTTGTTGTCCTACTCTTTCTCCCTTCCCTCCTCGGAATCCATCTTGCCGTCGTCCCATGACAACAGCCACCTGCAAGGCATCTAAAATATTATGCTTGGACCGGATATTGCCCGACGACGGGGCAAGACTCTCAGGACACAGCCACAGAGGAATTTCTTCAAGTCTTATCAAGAGGTTTAACAAGAAGGGGGCTCTCGGTAATCTCCAGGAATTGGAGAATTGCAAGAGATGTCGCAAACCTGACGAACAGCTTCTTATTAGGGAAGATTTTAAATCATATCACCCACCCCCCCTCGAGCAGATCTGCACACGTTTGCTTACTGTAGAGGATGACAGGAATGCTTATATGCTATAGTTATGCTACATGCACAGGCATGCAACCGACTAAATTAGAAGAAAAAAAATTTAAATGATTTTTTAAAACCCATGTTAGGAATGAGTAGCACAAATTTTGCTTTCTGAGTTGGCTACAAAATGGGGAAATAATTATGAGATATTTATAGCAATTTCAAAGCTTTTATATTTCAGGTTTTACATAACCTGCCAAGACGCCAAGACGCATTTACTTCTTAACCCTAACCCCCAGGGTGTGTGGAAATTTGTATTGATATTGATGGATTCAGCATCTTTAGCAACATTTCAGACATGTTATGACATGATCTGCAAAAAGAGCTGAATGACAACATTATACATGTATGCATGTCGTCTGAAAAAAAATCTGGTATACATATATAATTTCATTGGATATAACACTCAGGTCTAATAAAATCCGTCAAGTAAGGATTGAAAGATAAAAAGCATGATAATTTGTACTGATTTCTCGGGCACACTAAGGGTGCTGGGGAAAAAAGAAGATTAATTTTCTGAGCTAGAGGGAGTGAAATCTTTGGCGATTTCACATTTGCAAGCATGATAAATGTTCCAGAAAAATGTTCCAAGCGGTTATCATATTTGGAGGGCCGAGAGCATAATTTCTGTACATCACTTTATTTTTCCTGAAAAAAAAAAAAATGAATTGTAGGATGTACGAACTTTAGCTTTAACAAACTACAGCAAACTGTGATTTCATTAAGCATGACAAATTAGGAAGCAATAATGTCTACATGTACACGCCAGATAGGCATAACTCACAGAAAGTAGTCTGACTGAAAAAAACACCAATATTGTCACTTTTTTTTGTGGCCAGATTTTGCCCTTTTCAGGAGGGCAAGGATTTTATCGGCATCTCTGAGGAAGGGGCACAAAGCCTTCAACATACAATATTCATTATGCATGACTGCAAAGAAACAAATTCCTGGGAAACACAGGAAGGGATATGGACCGACATCCGGCCCCCGAGTCTCAGGGACTTGTTTTATAAGACGGTGATGCCTTACCCTAGAGAGTTCCTCCAGCTTGTTCTTTGCATATTCCAGGCTTTTCCGCTCGACGTGGTCGTGCGGTGTGTGAGCCAGAAGTTCGTGTAGCGTAATGATATATCTGGGCACCTATGCAAAGACAACAGGCCGAAGAAGCAGAACTTGATTAGCTCGGTTTAGTTAGGTCGGCATTGTTCAAACATCATCATGCTTTTCCCACAGACGGAATGGACTTTTGACAACCTTAAGACACGTTATACTGCTCTTATAGTGTCTCCACTGCTTAAAACTGGCTGCAGACTATTTCTGGGGAGAATTTCCTAATGTACACAGGAATACTTAACCCTTACTGTTGTGTGAAAAATCGTATTGAAATTGGAGGATTCAGGACTGTTAGGGTTAATACTAATGTTTCAATCAAATGCGATTTGAGTAATCCTGTGATCATGTAACCTATTTGCACAAGCCTTTCTAATATAATATCATTCAATTGGATTACATAAATTTTCCTGTGGACTTTATACAAAATCTTTGTGTACTTCATGGCATGTGCCAAAGTTTCTTGCGGGGATGTGGGGGTAGGAGATACAGTGTATAATGGACACATAGCCTGTATATATTTTAATACTTCGGCCTAAAGAAATAGGTCCCTCTCGGTACATGTACAATGTATCTCATAAAGACTTGGGGGTTCATAGACATGCACTGGTGCCCTCAAAGCCAGTCTACATACATGTACTGTATGTATGTAGGATACCAGCAATGCCTTACTTGTGCAATAGTGCCCCTAATGCTAGTCTAAATATGTATACCAGCTATAATTTACTTGCACTAGTGCCCCCATTTCCAGTCTATATGATACCAGCTATATGCTAGTGCCCTCAATGCCAGTCAATATATATATGACACAAGCTTTATATCTTACTTGATGCATGGGGTAGGTGAGGAATGTCTCCAGTGAACGGCCCTCACAGATGGGCTTGGACTCATAGCACTTGAGTAGCTGATTGAACATGGGGCTCTTCTGCTTGCACTCGGCCAACACCTGCAGGCTGTAGTGGTGGTTGCGCACATACTCGTTGTATATACACAGCATCGGCAGCAGCATGTCAAAGAGATCACCTGGCCAAAATAAGCACGAGTTATACCCTTACCGAACATTCGGTGCAGGTTTTGGTGCATCTTTGGTGCATGTGCACCATGCAATCACTGAATATGCAACAGCAACACTCTGAAACTTCAACCAACCACCAAAATGCCACCAGGAACTGTTCATTATGATGAAGTGCACAGACCCCATAGCACTACACCAAAAGCTTTATTCACTCGCCAACACCACCAAAAGTACACCGCATTCTCTTAAAGGAATTTTTCCACAGCAAAAAGTACAGGTGCTGTTTCTGGTGCGGTTGTGATGTAGGAATGCACTACACCACAATGGCACCCCAGAGCAGCTGTGCTGGTGGTGCTGTTCTGGTGTACTCCATTTGTACACTACACCACAACACTGTACACAGTAGCTCTGGTGTAAATTTAAATTTTTGGAATGCCCCAGAAGTACACCGAGATAAGCGAGTACGTTTTTCGAAATGATTTTTCTGAATTCCCGCATAACTGCACACGCTATACAATGGACTAGCCGAGACCCCCACCACGCAACTTGGGCCCCAAATGACTGCGTTTTCCGACCTGATATTGAACGAAATTGTGAACAGTCTTGATACTGTTGGAAAGCGTGACTCCTCAGCAACATCTAGACCAATCTTGAGCTCCTTAGACCCACGTTCAGCCGAATGATGGCCGAGATAAGCGAGTAAGTTTTTCGGACTGATTTTTCTGCATTCCCGCATAACTGCACACGCTATACAATGGACTAACCGAGACCCCCACCACGCAACTTGGGCCCCAAATGACTGCGTTTTTCGACCTGATGTTGAACAAAATTGCGCACAATCTTGATACTGTTGAAAAGAGTGACTCCTCAGCAACATCCAGACCAATCTCCAGCTCCTCAGACATACGTTCAGCCGAACGATGGCCGAGATAAGCGAGTAAGTTTTTCGAACTGATTTTTCTGCATTCCCGCATAACTGCACACGCTATACAATGGACTAGCCGAGACCCCCACTACGCAACTTGGGCCCCAAATGACTGCGGTTTTCGACCTGATGTTGAACGAAATTGCGCACAATCTTGATACTGTTGAAAAGAGTGACTCCTCAGCAACATCCAGACCAATCTCCAGCTCCTCAGACCCACGTTCAGCCGAACGATGGCCGAGATAAGCGAGTAAGTTTTTCGAACTGATTTTTCTGCATTCCCGCATAACTGCACACGGTATACAATGGACTAGCCGAGACCCCCACCACGCAACTTGGGCCCCAAATGACTGCGTTTTTTTACCTGATGTTGAACAAAATTGTGAACAGTCTTGATACTGTTGGAAAGCGCGACTCCTCAGCAACATCCAGACCAATCTTCAGCTCCTCAGACCCACGTTTAGCCGAATGATGGCCGAGATACACTACACCACAACACTGTACACAGTAGCTCTGGTGTAAATTTAAATTTTTGGAATGCCCCAGAAGTACACCTGTGTTTTTTCCCAGGCAGGGGTACACAAGAACTGCACCACTACAACGGTTGGTGTACATCTGGTGTACACCAGAGCCCTACACCAAAGGTGTACCACAAATGCACCAAAACTATACCTAGAGTTCCCACCATTTCATGAAAACAAAATTCCCAGATTTTTCCCCCGAGTTTTCCCTGATGAATTTTCAAAATTCCAGGATAATTATTTCGACCTATATCCAGTTTGACAGGTGTTCAAAGAGAGATAAAGTGGGATTTCCACAATAAAAAGCCACCATAGCCAATCATCCAGTGGATACGCTGTTTGGCAATGAGACAAAAATATAACAGACTGACCACTTTCTCTTTTGGGTTAATCAAATTCCCTGACTTTTCCCTGATTTGAGGCATTTTTCTCAAATTCCCTGACGTTTCCCTGACTGGAAAAAAGCAAAACTCATTTTCCAGGTTTTTCCTGATTTCCAGGATGCGGTGGGAACCCTGTATACCACTATAGGGTGATGGTAGTGTACAAACGTGGCCTGCTGTTCTAACGGCAGCACAATATACACAGAAGTGTTACAGAATGAGCTCTGCCCCATTTTAAATACGTCTAAGGTACAGATTTTGGCACTTACCGAGCACTAGTTTTGGCCAGTGTTCCATTCTGGCACTCAGTCCTTTGTAGAATATTTGGTGCAGGAAAAACACAGTTTCGCTAAAATTAGAAAACAGGGGATAAATAGGAACAAATTAACGGGCTTCTTTCCAGAAACAACTAGCATTTTGCATACCGAAGCACAGTGTTGTAGTCAAGACCATCACAAGATCACACAAGACCCTGCAAGACCAGCACAAGACCAGCAGTCTTAATCCAAGTCTTAAGCTATTCAAATGAACTGTAACAAAAGCATTCCTTTGTCATGGTTTATGCCTGTTACTTGTGCCTGTTCAAGCTGGTCTTGTGAATGGTCTTGTGAATGGTCTTGTGCATGGTCTTGTGCATGGTCTTGTGCATGGTCTTGTGCATGGTCTTGTGCATGGTCTTGTGCATGGTCTTGTGCATGGTCTTGTGCATGGTCTTGTGCATGGTCTTGTGCATGGTCTTGTGCATGGTCTTGTGCATGGTCTTGTGCATGGTCTTGTGCATGGTCTTGTGCATGGTCTTGTGCATGGTCTTGTGCATGGTCTTGTGCATGGTCTTGTGCATGGTCTTGTGCATGGTCTTGTGCATGGTCTTGTGCATGGTCTTGTGCATGGTCTTGTGCATGGTCTTGTGCATGGTCTTGTGCATGGTCTTGTGCATGGTCTTGTGCATGGTCTTGTGCATGGTCTTGTGCATGGTCTTGTGAATGGTCTTGTGCATGGTCTTGTGCATGGTCTTGTGCATGGTCTTGTGCATGGTCTTGTGCATGGTATTGTGAATGGTCTTGTGAATGGTCTTGTGCATGGTCTTGTGCATGGTCTTGTGCATGGTCTTGTGCATGGTCTTGTGCAAGGTCTTGTGCCTGGTCTTGAAATGGTCTCAACTACAATTACACTGCCGAAGCATTAACTCAAAGCAAATCCCTGGTATTCCACAAGGCTCATGGGTGCTCTTACAATGTACATACATGTATCCAGAGTTCGACATCTTTTTTAAATCAACTCAATTTTTACTGCTTTGGCCTGGGCACGTATTCCCTCTTGACCTCAACACTATGAGCCACACGGTGCCCTGTAAAACTTTAAAATAATCACCACCGCATCCTCTCCATGACAGCAGACATGCTTACTGGCGACCACATTACTCAAGACTCCAGACAAAACAGCAGCCATCTCTACAGCTGTGCAGTGAAAATAAGATTCAAGTGGCAGACGCTGCTGCTACCGGTTGCAAGATTAAGGGTGGGATATGAAGTGTCTTCAGATTGGAAGGAGCCCCAGCCACATTTATATCAGACATGTCTCTTGTCATGTCAGACAGCACTCGATGTGTGAATGTAGTCCATCATATATGTGACCCGCTCTGCAAAAAGGGCACATAAGTCGCTGTATGCTTTTACGAGTTATGGGCCGTTCAATGTGAAGAGGGTGAACAATTCTTCAAACAAGTGATTTTGAAGGGAGGGAATTTTTTGCATCTTTGATACCTATATCTTTGATTTCAGTGAGTAAAGTTGGAAAAACAATGTGTTTTTGTCGAGTGCTTCCATCTATTGCTTTACTTTTTGTTTTTTTAAATGGCTTCTTTCTCCTCAAGTCATTTCAAGAAATTCCTGAAAACAAACATGCAAATTTCCAAATATCTTGTGATTGCAAAATGCTAGAGACCTCAGACATATACCATATGAAAGCTTATAAAATTGCCTTTCCAGCTATATATAAAACACTACTTTCAAATTTTGCAACATAAGTGCCCTTTTTGCAGAGCGGGTCACATATATGAGTAGTCCTGTATGTACATGTATGCAATGAGCTACCGTACATATAAGCAGGTTGCACTTTGAAAGTTCACTTTGCAATGTGGTATGGTTTGGCAGGATGCACACGACCCTAAGGAATAACTAAGGGAGCAAGGGAGGGGGGGGGGGGGGATCCCCTCTCCCTGGCCTAGTCTGTGCCCCCAGGTGTCCACTGTATAGTTCGGCACAAAAACAGTTAGGGTACTTTCCTACTGGCACAAATCTTATGAAATAGCCTTGATATCCTCAAATCAAAAACCTATGAAATACTCATGAAAGTTTTTCTTGTTTTCGAAATAACCAAGTAGGCCTTTCTGTGTTTTAAGTTATATTGACTGATATCTCCCAAAAAGTGCAACGCATATACTACCCAGAAAAGCATGATGAATGGGATAGACGCTCTATTTTGGAAATACTTTATCATCAGGTACTGGTGTTTTCTCATCAGGAAACACAAGGTTGTCCTATATTGGCAACACTGTATTCGATTCCAAACACAAGTTTGCTGAAATAGCAATATTTCCTTCCCAGAATTAATGTTTCCAGAATCAACAATTTGTTTCTTGTTTTGGCTACTCAATAAGGACAGCAAAACCAGTGAAAGGACTACTCAATGAGAAAGCAAAACCAGTGAAACCATTCGTAGAAAACCCTTTCCTATTTTATTTTCAGGGTGAACAAGGAAAAACTGACAGGAGTGGGATTTGAACCTGTGACCTCCAGAATATCGTACAAAGGGAGTTGGTCTCAGCGACTGTAGAAATTACTCTGCCTGGGTTTGTACATGTAGGCCTGAAATTTGGGAAAATTTGTCTATCCTCTGCTTAGATCTGGGCCCAGGAAAACCGTAAGGGTGATAGGGTTGGTGATTCAAACGCCGCCTCTACACTGGATCCGGCAAAGGTGGATCGGGATTTGCGGGGTAATAAAACCACAGGGAAGCTTAACCACAAATAAACTGTGCCGCGTTTACACTAGATCCCGATCCTCCTTCGATTCACTATTTACAGCTGAAGGAGGGTCATTGTGTATGCACAGTAGCCGACCTTGCAGTAATTTTTTGCGCGCTATAAATCTGATGTGTAAAACTGTAACGTACGTTGTATGTACATGCTTGCCGTTTGGTCATGATTTTGTTGTATCATTTGTCGTTTTTTGTACGTCGCTCTCATTACGGGTTATGGAGATAGATGCTTTCATTACTGCCTTAATCATGTCGGTAATTCCCCCGTTTTATCGTACTTTCGGCATACACATCTTCAGAGCCGGAGATGGTACGATCGACTCAAGAGAACGTTGCCTGCACATACCGGTTCTCCCTTGCTATTTTCTCATTTAAAAGCACTTCCCCCCTTTTCTTTACAAAAAGAACAAAAGGTCTGGCCAGAAATGAAAAGATCCCTTGGTCACGGCCCTGAACTTAAACTCCATCCCATTTGACTCTAACACGTATAAAAGCTGCATGTATGATTATCCCCCACCTAATAAACACAACGCATTTGCAGTGCAACGCGGTTCCGGATGGGACCAGCGCAGCTCCTCAATAAACATTATTTTTTCGCGGACTTTCGGGCTTCCTATCCACTGCATCACGCATACCGGATGTGGTTGTGTCAAATGGCGGGGTCTGATTCACCAATTGCGTTTACACTCAAGAATTGCTGGGTCTGATCCGGATCAAATCTCCCACGAAAGGGGGAATCGAGAAAGGTGGATCAGATCCAGATCAGAACCCGATCTACCTCGCGTTTACACCTGCGGTCGATCCCCCTTCGATCCTCCTTGCTGGGTTCGATCCTCCTTGCCGGGTTCGATCCCCCCTTTTAATCCCTTTGCCGGATCTAGTGTAAACGCGGTGAAAATGTCGCCAACCCTACTACCTCTGACCGTAACCCCTTTAAAGAGCAACTATTAACACCGATTACAATTTTGACTTTTTTGGACTTATCCGATAGTTTATGCCTCCCCAAAACTAATATAACAAGAAAAGTTTTTGAGCCTTTTCCTTCTTAGCCACTTTGACTCGATTCAGAAAAGGCTGAGGTCAACTGCGTGCTGTATCGCGCGAGTGATGACGTATACGTGTAGAAATATGGCGTATTATACGACAATGGTTTAAGTAGAGTCTTTACGTATTTTGTTGTCTAAGGCTAGTACTATTTGCTGTGCTTTGTGCATGATGATTCATGTGTAACACCACGGTAAACATATTTTAAAGTGTTGACATCTTTGTGAGAAACATTTTGAATTTGGGTTGTACAGGCTTGTTCTTGCTAAAATGTTAGTTATGAGTCATACTTTCCTTTGATTGAGTCGGCTTTTATTGGGACCTGCGTGGCGAGTAGTGTGTGAGCTGATGCTATACTCTAGTCTGGCGACTTTGCTTATGCAGCCCTCATAAGGACCCGCACCTTCTCAGAACTATACACACAATTTCTGTTATAAGGTACCAGACTCAATCGCATGCAGCCTATACGGTACCGTACGTGTACAATTCATGTTGAGTCAAGCGAGCGTGGACAGGTAGACGGCCAGGGCGCAAATTATTTTTTCCCAAACGTCATCCGAATGGATGCATTGTTGAGCGCCCTCTATAATACATTTAATATACGTACGCATATGTTATAGGGCTGGGTATATAATGCAATGAATTCTCGATGTCTGCCGAGCATTCCAATGCCCTAGTGGATACGGTGTTAGACTGTGAAGTAGAAGATTGTGGGTTCGAGACCTCAACGTTACCAATTTTTTTCTTTTTTCATATTTCCAGCTTTGAAAGATTTTTTTAAAGGGAAATACAGTCCGAAATTTCATTACGTTCAAATTCACGGCCGGGGCTCTGGCTGCTAGAGCCGGCAACCGCAGGAAACGTCGTCTTGGTCTGGGGTGCGTGAGTCTGGGACAGGATTGGAATGCTCGGTGCCTTTCGAGTTGGAATGGCTCCAGCCTTCAAATGGAATTGTGCCTTCAAACCCAGCTGAGTTTTCATACTTTACACTATCATCAATACAGTCTTTGGCGAAATGTTCTGCACATATTTTCGGCCATTTCGACAGCCGAAAATCAGATATTGTATTGTCTACAAAGCGGACCCACTGTCCCCTTTGAACTCCATTCAGCACTGGGAATCGCAGTAAGGTTAGGTCAGGGTTTGTGTCGCTGTTCCTCGTGCAACCCCTAACTACACACGATCGAGGCATAATGATTATCTCAGAACCATGATCATACTGAAATAATATCAAAATTAGACAAAATAGACGGGAAAACAGAGGAGTTATGTCAACAAAAACTCTTCCAGCAGCATCAACTCCACGTACGTACATGCACTAGTGTTTGGCTGTAGCATCAACCGACTCTACACGTGTACGTCACAGGGTCACGTACATACATTTACATACATAATGAGCTTTCGCGAAACAGGATAAATGGTTCAGAATAGAAACCCTTTTTTTAATCCCTCTCATCTGCAAACTAATCTCCATCAGTTAAAAGAGTATTTAAACTGTCGGAAAAGTCCAAAAAGTCAAAATTGTAATCGCCGTTTTAGTTGCTCTTTAATACCTAGAGTGGCTTTTAGCCTTGTATTGGGTGATTTCAATATACAAAATTGGATCGCTCTATTACCTTGGTGGTGTCCTATTTTGTCAGTATCTTCATTCAGGGGGAACTAGTCAAATCACAAACCCATAATGCTGTATAGCTTGGAGGATTCTTGCACAAGAACTATGGTTAACGATTTCTTCAAACCTTGGCTAATCGACGACAGCTGGACTAGTTTACTCTGGTTAGAACCAGCGAGGTTTGGTCGTATCGCTGGTTACCAATAACCGTGAATATCACAATGTACATGCTGACCATTTTTATCCTTGCATTAACAGTTCAACTAGTGATAGTTTAGAGTGTGAATTCCCAAGGCACATCAAGATCATGAATCAACCACAGGTTAACCAATGGTCAATGACTGGACTTGCTCTTGGTACATGTAAGATGCACCCTAAAATTTGTAACCCAATCTGCAAAGCAACAATGTGGGATACTATTCATCACATACTAGTAATCATTATCATAATATCCCTTGTGGTTCTTTTAAAATTGTATATACCCTCATAACCCTCCACAAATAAATGACAACTTATGAAACAACCAAGTTTATAATCAATGACATTAGAAGAGAAAAAAATTAATTAAATAATAAATACATCAAGCAAATCACACACAAAAAAGATGCTGGCAAAATTGGGAGACAATCAATGTAGGGCTCAGTTGGTAGAGCACCGGTAAGGTAACCCGGAGGTAACAATTTCAAATCCTGTTTTCTTGTTCACTTTGAAATTATATAATAAATTAATATTTAAAAAAATATTTTAGCTGTGTATCTTTGATTTGATTTAACCAAGGCGCCTCCGCTCACTTCCTTCCCGTCTTGACCCAATGTCCCATAAACTAATAGCGTCCTACATCGGGGATGGTCCAGAGGCAGGGCAGGGGGTCCACTGTTAAATGCCAAGGGGTTCCGTGCACAACATGTTTTTTTCACACTGATATACAAAAACACCATCCATTAAAAACGATCCGATCATATGCAAACATTGCATCCCAATTTTCTGACCTTTTCCCATGATGAGGAGTTACCTTACCTGCATTTTCCATTACCCTCAGTTCACTGAGTACGTACCACCGCAAAGAACTTGCTAGAAAGGTCAGTCATCAAACTGGGCTGGGGGGGGGGGGGGGGGGGATACCCGAGGACAACCAAAGCATGTGCTGACATGGGGTCGTCCAAATGCCATTTCATTGTTTGCAAATATCAGGGGCTAGTGACATGAGTGAGGTATAAAAGGAAGAAGGGAAGGGAGGTGGGGGGGGGGGGGTGAAGGAGACTCGACATTCGTGGTAATGCAGAGGGCATCTTCAACGTGGAAAGGTTTCTGCCGTGTGATAAATGGACGGTACTTCATGTAGCAGATCTGCAGAGTGTTATGTTAAAAGCTAATTCATGAGGCGAGATCGGCCAAAAATAAAAAATCCACAAAATCCATCAAAAAATCCACAAGGACCCCAGATATAGTTCGTATTTGCCTAAAGGAACCCCCTTAAAATATCCATTTTTATTGGTCTATATCCACTTTTACAGGTAAAAACACTTTTAGGACAACACCTCAGGAATTCCAGATTGCAAAAGGGATTCTTTAAAAATTCTGAAATCTTGACAAAAATCCTGAAATCAGGAAAAATCTTGACAAATCTCACCCTGTATTACTTTCCAGCTGTGCTTCTACGAGGGATATTTTCTCTAAAAGAAAATCACATTAACTCTTTCTTTTTAAGATTATGTCATAGTCAATGGAAAGTTTGGGGGGAAAAGTCTAAAACTTGACAATCTTTTTGAAAATCTCCAAGGTAGGTATAGACCTACTCCTGCTTCTTTTAAAGGTTCGCCTTCATTCAAAATTGCTATTTATTTTTATTCCATTATTGCGGAATACAAATTACCACAAAATTACAGAAAACACTGACACTACATGTAGTGGGCAGGAACATATACAGAAAGTTGTTTGCAACTGACTTGTTACGAGGGACTTGAGTGGCATGGAAATATATTCAAATATATTGTACTTTTGTAAATTACATGTAATTTTTATCACTTTTTTTCTCCTCAAAACTTAAATGTATTTAATATGTATTTTTTTATATACCCTTCTTCCATTGTAATTTAGATTATCATTTATGTAAGACGCTAGGTGATAAGATGTAAAGTTCATAAAATAAGAGCATGTGGAACACAGACATGATGAGATGCCAATCAACACAGTGGGCGCACTGTTATTTGACATCTAATTATTGTGTTGAAGCAGCATGAAAACGGGGTTTCGAATGTTGGAAATCAGAAAAACATCGCCAAACACGGTTTTCACTCCACACTTCTTTGGGAGTAGATGAAGAATGAGAAGAAAAAATGTACAGAAATATGGACTGCATGTATACTCGCATCCAAGAGAACATGGACAACGACCTAGATTAAACGTAGTATACACCATTAATAGCTTTTGCTGCAATTTTCAGAAATAGACGGATTTGGGGGTTTAGTATTTTAAATACTGAAACACTGACCTGTTTAAAGTTTTGTGTGCATACATGTAGATGCTGGGAAAACCGTAGTCTGTGCAGAGAGAAAAAATTATGTTCTAGTAGTCTGGTTCCCTATGACCGTACTTTAGACAAAACGGAGCTTCGTAGACGAAGAATGAGAAGAACAAAGATGGTTTTTTTTGGTAGAGGTATTTAGTAGGTAATATATACATGTACATGTAGGTGCTTAGGCTTATTGTTGATAGCACCTAACATGATGGCCTGCACACTCAACATGCGCACTTGTAAACCGACAATCTGACAACACTGTTTTCGGGTCACTCAGAAACAATTAGGTTTTGAATATCCCCAGTGTGATTCTGTTGCGTATTGTGGCCTTCATTCTCGCCGCATGTGGGACGCATAGGTGACATTTTGTCCAATGTCCAATTATGCCATTCACACATGCACAGGAATGTTATAATGATCCTCTACACAGTGACTGTGACTGCCTTAATTAAACCCAGAAACAAAATCTCGTTTATTATAATGATGCCGGTATCTGCCGATGACACTCCATCATCAGTCAACAACTACATGTGTACACATGCACAGTGACATTGAATGCTGTTGAAAATCCTCATGGTGGACAGGAAAACGCCGACACACTGGAGAATAAATTACAATCTGGATTTGGTGTGAAAATAAATAAGGTGGAGCTGTTACTGTACATGTATCATGCCAGCAGCTTTTAACAACCTTGGGTTATAATAAGTAAATTATGCATATGCTTTTCACCCTGAAATTTCCTGCATTTTTCCTTGAGAGTGATTTTTATTGATGCCAGGAGCCACCATACTTTAAACAATTTACACTTGCACCACCTTCAAGTATTTACAACTGATGCAAAATGTAAGGTGGTTTCTAACAACTGAAAGATGTGGGAATTTTCTCTAACACTATAAGTGCATACTAGACAATTTTATACTAATGTTTTCAATCTTAACCCCTCGAGTACGGTATTTAACGGGAGACGACGTGGTGCCGCGGCGGCTCTGGCAGCCAAGCAAAACAGCCACAATGTGTTTGTGCAGTCAAGCGTAACATATACACGATAATCCAACAATGGATTGATGAAATTACTGCACAAACAGCGGCCAATGGTGTCAATAACCGGCCTGGTGGCACTGTTTTTTTTGCGCCACATGGTGTCATCCGTACGCAAGGGGTTAATATAGACACGCATCCCGTCTTTCTAAGGGTTACATGTAACATTCCTTTATAATAGGCCTAATCACATGCTACATACATGTAGGGTGGGTAAAAACTGCTCAAACATCAATTTTCTTCCCGTGATTTTTAACAATATTTTGCATATAAGCCATTTTTCAGTGTAAAAATATGAAACCATAACTCATGAGCCTCCTTTAAGTGCAAAAACCATCAAATTAATGATGATATGGGCATGATTTCTTAACTTGTTTGAGGAAAATAATTTGGTTTTGTACATGTACAATTATGTAGGAGTTTACAAGAGCATGCATATTCCATTCATCCCTCACCTCCTAAAAATACTGCTCAATAAAGAACATGCCCCCTCCCCCTCTATTTATACTATGAACATCCGATACGTGCCACTGGAAATAGTTTTCTCAGAATTTACACAGAAACGGTTACAGACATGTACATTTATACATGTAGGCACCAGACAATATCCGTTAATTTCTAAAGCCGTAGAGCAGACACGCACATGCACTTTCAATTTCAAGCTCTGGCCGAATTCTTCCGCGCTCATATCAGGTTGGTGGGGTCATGCACTGCAGTGCCCCTGCTCAATGTATTCATCTCGATATATTCACTTCTCTGCCATGTGACAAACTGTATTTCCATCAGGGTTTAGTTTCATTGGTTTGTATTTATTTTTTTCCCCAGCTAGGTCTGGCTTTGGAGAGTAATTTAAGAAGCAGAATGGGGGTCCCGGGACAAGACATGATGAATGATTTACCTGAAAGACAAAAAAGCACCCAGTTCATGCAGTCCATCTCCTACACATTTTAGTGCTGGGACTTTGTTTATCTATACTCAATTCTGAATGGATGGTTAATTAATAGATTAACCATTTCACTGAAAAAATATTGCACACAAAAACATTTAACATTTAAATATGGAAAAATCTTGCTCTTTGGCAGTCTATGAGCTGTTTTCAGATCACAGAATACTTTTTAAACAACATTTGTTTGTATAGTCAGAAGATGGATTTTTTTGTAATCATTGTCTTGCAAGATAATGTATTTTGGTATACCCAGCAAGATATGGGACCATAGGGGTACCCCCCCTCTTGTCCCTATACACACTCCAGACTACATGTACTGTTACCTAACAATATCTACCCCCCATGGATATCTGAAAGGAATCCCATATCTTGCTTCAAATGTACAGCAAAAGAGAGTGCTGTACTGATGATGCCATTTTTGGAACACACTGCAGTTAATGCAAGTTCATTTTCTAATTAACCCCTTGGGCACGGTATTTTACGGGAGACGTCGGGGTGTTGCAGCGGTTTTAGCAGCCAAATCGAACCGCTACAATGTGTTTGTGCAGTCAAGCATGACAAACAATAATCCAACAATGGATTGAAACTGCACAAACAGCAGCCAGTGGCGTCATCCGGCCTGGTGACACTGTTTACGCAAGGGATTAAAGGGGACTAAATATGAAAATTGACTTCAATAAATGTGAAATCACTTCCCGGCATTTGAACACGTCTACAAAATGGCATTGTTTCAGCCTTTTGGAATTTGTGATTCATTCTGGCAAGTTGTTTTAAAAAGGCCTAGACATTGTTCTTTCCCAACAGTGCATTTTACCTAAACAGTATATATATATATGTTGCCCTAACCTGTGTGCAATAAAATAACATTCTCTGGTTATAATTTTTACTTTGAATTTCAGGGGGGGGGGGGGGGGGGAATGGTAATGTACACAAGTTCAAGGCACAAACTGTGAAGATGCATTATACATTTACATGCACTCATTTTCTCATTTTAATTAATTTGTTGAAGTGGAGGAAAATGTGATTGAATTTGAACAAGTTAGATGGCAATTCCTACTGTACTTGTACAAAATGTACGTGTCCCATCTTTACTGTTAAAACTGCAGTCGCAACAGCTGACAAACAGTTCACCAAAGTACATACAGCCAACCCTGGGAAAATGGGTCTACAAAAAATACATGATGTCAGCCATTGCAACACCTGCAGCCAGACGGGGACGGATCATAAAAATCCCAGTGCAGGAATATTATAGCTTGCCGGACATTTATCAGTGTTTTGTTCATGGACACATAGATCCAACCTCATGTACCATTTTTGTGGAGGTAGAAGCTCTTTGGTTTAAGGGCCCAAAAAAAAGGGGGAAAAAAAGAGTCTTTCCACACTTGAAATCATTGAGTTGCAAAACCCTCTATTTTAACCCTTCGAAGCCGGATGAATAGCCGCAAAAACAAAATAGCCACAAGGCCGGATGATGTCTATACGCGCCACTTTCTTTGCAGTTTCAATCCATTGTTGGATTATTGTGTATGTTACGCTTGGCTGCACAAGCACACTGTGTCAATTTCGCTTGGCTGTAAATAACCGTACTCAATGGGTTAATACTGAAAACAGCTGAGGTTAGTACAAAGGCTTGTGTGAGACAAATCCTAGTGTAATGGGCTTATCCAATACTATTGATATTACTGTAGTGATGCCCCTCCCCCTGGTACATGTATACAATCCAGGTCAATACAGAGGGCCTGGGCATACACATGTTAAAATCCCAAGACTATTAGCAACAGAAAAAAGTTTCCTTGTCCTGTACTGTAGAATCCACGTTCAACTAATAATAATAATACGGAACAGTAATAAAAAATAAAAAAAAAATTATTATAATAATATTTGCGCACTTATCAGAATAACCGATCAAGGCATCTCCATAAAACTAATGAAAAATTGAGCACATGTATACATTTGTAATCTGTTATGCGATGCACATATACATGTACATATGTACTACAAGTAGTAGTCATTAATTAAACCATAAAATAAGTCTGGGGCAGCAAAATGTTATATAGAACTAAATTAACATGTCATCAAACAGAGTACATGTACATTACTTAATTTGTGTGGGCTGGCTGGCAGAACAACCAAGCCCCTTGTACAATTACTGTAATTGGAAACAACTTTGAAAAGAAGAATGTAAAGTCCACATGTACAATATACAATTTGGCAATTTCACCGAAATGGGTACGTTTAGCTAGACACTGTTTTAAATTCCCTTAAAACACTACATGTACATGTAGTTCAACTCGATTTTGTGTAACTTTTCTGCTAAAATGGTTTAAAGTTACACCGAATCGGGTTTATCTAGCGGTGATTTAAAACACCTCGGATGGAGGGTCCACTATGCCAAGTGAAGAGGGGACCACTAGTGACACTGTAGTTCGACACCGTTCGCACTTGGATGTCATTGTGCACTGTGTAAAGGTACAATGTACATCGGTTAACCAATTTGTCCTTGACTGAACATGCTCCTAGTATTGCACTTTTTGTGTAGTGTCACTCTGAGTGCTACCAGCATATTTTTGATGGAGTTACTGCTAGAAATGTCAAGCAGGAAGCCGTCAGTGGCCGAGCAGACAGTGTTTTGGTTTTTGAACATGCCACCATTCTTTATTCTTTGTTTAACAAAGGTGATAACCCCTTGCGTACGGATGACGCCATATGGCGCACAAAAAACAGTGCCACCAGGCCGGATGATGCCATTGGCCGCTGTTTGTGCAGTTTCAATCCGTTGTTGGATTATTGTGTATGTCATGCTTGACTGCACAAACACATTGTAGCGGTTCGCTTGGCTGCCAGAACCCCTGCAATTAACACCCCGATGTATCCCGTAAAATACCGTGCTCAAGGGGTTAACAGCCGTGTTAGTCAGCCGCATACAGATAAATATTAAAGTAGCACTTTAAAGACAAACTAAAATGAAAATTATGCCATATTTTACATTTTATATTTATTTATATTTTTGTGAAATATGTTCTGATTTCCTTTGTCTAACTCAAAGACATACATGTGGGCAATCTGCACAAAACAACACAGTGTCTGGGATCAACACAGGGAGACAATTCTTGCTGAATCCAACGGGATCCAACAATTTGATATTCCCGTTGGATTCAGCAGGCAACAGAAAAAATATGTCAGTTGGATTCTGCTGGATTTTAGCAGGCAGGTAATTTTTTATTTTTAGTTACCCAGCAACTTGGCATGTTAGACTGTGTTGGACTGCGTTGGATTGAGCAGGAAACTCATATGAGTCACGGTAGGACTCTGTTGAATTTAGCAGTCCTGGTGAACCATTAGGGGGGTTAGATTATAGACAAAATGTTAAAGCCTGGTCTGTCACAACAGACTACATCTTGATCATCATCATAATCGTTATTAAACACCATCATCGCAATCACCTCTTCATAACTGCCCGAGGCAGCCAGGTAGCACACGAGTGAACCGGTAGGGGAATATACTGGTAATCCTAACCCTGTGACCTACATAAAGCATATAAAAGGCTCAAGGCAAAACGACAGCACTGGTTATCAGCAAAAATGCCGCTTAAAAATGGCTTAAAAATGGCCAACACACGGGTGGCTATGTTTGTGCATGAGGTGAGCAGATGGTCAAATATATTCAAAGTTGAGTTCGTGTAGCAAGAGACACCAATTCGTGTACGTGAAGGAAATACACTTCAATGCAGGCAATAATTCACTGAAGTAGTAATTACATGATGATGTACATGTACTCTGGAGCAAATCAACTGGTACCTGGGTGTCCATCAGCAATCACAATCTCAGAAATCAACAAATGTATCACCAAACGTGACATTTAGCAAAAGTACATTTAGCAAAAGTACATTTAGCAAAAGTTAAAAACTGACATGATGGTAATTTCTGAAAATACATGCAGTAAGCTTTCATTTCATGAATTGTGTGTTGCTGTATATGAAGCTCATTCTGGGCCCTACGTTGTTCATCTTCACCCATTGTTTGGAGAAAATGAAGCAGAAATTTGAGTTCAAAAGAAATCCGCCTCCCAAATTTTTTAAAAACTGAATTCAACTTGAACAAACATACCGACAATTTGGGAGACCACCAACATAGGGCAAGATAGCTCAGTTGGTAGAGCCGTGCTGGTACGGTATTCCGGAGGTCGCAGGTTCAAATCCCGCTCCTGCCAGTTTCTTTGTTCACTTTGAAAATGAATTCAACTTTAAAACTTTGGAATACATGTATGATACATGTACATATAGCATTGCTCTTCAAGCATAAAGGAAATTTAAAAAATCCCAAAATTGAATTTTCAGTGGAAAAATGGCTGTTTCTGCATGTAAATAAGAAAGCCATTTGTGACTTTCCACTCATTTTGTGCTGCCAGTTCACAAATTTTGTCAACAGAGGCAGCTTGATATGTTCACATGTGTATGTTTGTACAACTTTGTTGTAAATACATATGGTATGCAAATTATATTGCTCTCTCAAACAAGCTTGGTATTCTGAAAAGCCTACGCCAGTCCCAGGTACCGTTTTCTGCATTTGATGTACGTGAGTATGGAAATCAATTCAATGGAATTGAATGACACTATGACTCCTTTTGTGTCTGCCGCTGTGATGAATGGAGGTTGCTGTGCTAATTATAATCATCCAGAAAACTATTGCATAGACTACTGTCTGAATTCTTCAATCCAGCAAAAATCGGGACAGCTAGAGTTGTCCCAGCAAAGACTACATATGCCTCCAATTGGCTGACAGCGTACTAAATTATTTGTTTTCTTTTCATAACTGTCCACAAGTTCACTTAAATCATCGTCCGTTTCCAATTATTAAACCCCGCCGTTTTGTTTGTTGTTCGTGTCAGGGTTCCGTCAAAGGTTGCCATCGACAATGCAATACATTGTACAGTCAATGCGTAATGCTGCCATCTTGTAGCTATAGCAAAGTTCATGCTCCGCCACCGATATCGAGGCATGTGTGCAATGGAACCAAAAAGTACAGTAAATGGAACCAAATGGATGATGTACATTGTACGATGTAAATCATACAATGCTTTATTTGTCAAATGATTCAAGTTAATCCCACAGTCCTCAAAAACCTACCTGTTGAGAAACACCGAGTTGACGTCCTCATGCGAGATGAGTGGCTTCTTGGAGCTGGCGGCCATCTTGAGCGGTCGCAGGAAGCAGGAGACCAGGGTGGACAGTTGCTCCACGTACTCCCGCTCGCACTCCACCATGCCGAAGACGATGCTGTTGCGCTTGCGCATGCTCTCGGCGTGCGGCGAGCGAATGTAATCCTGCACGATGGCCTTCCATCGCCGTCTGCACAGCCAGCCGCGGATGAAGCTCTGCACCTGTGGAGGTGAAATAATAGACGTTTTTGTAAATATTAGTCTGGTTCCATGACCCTACGATTCCCAGGCAATGGAAGCCAGCATGCTACAGTGAAAATTTAAATTAAAAGATGTATAAACATTTCAGTTTCAACAAAATTGTACTTAGTATGTTTTCAAAAATAAATCATATCTTTCTTTTGTGTTTCCCTTTCTGCTGAGTAAATTATGTCTGTTGTAATTGGTCTTAATACAGCTAAAATACCCAATACTGTGGATGTTTTTTTATTTCTCAATACCTCATTTGCATATTTCATCATTTTTCTTTTTCAAAATCAAATGATGACGTGCAGTGGTTGTCAAGGCTGCCAAGTCTCACGCATTGAGCATGAGACTCATGCATTTCGAGTTATTCTCACGCTCTTACGCTAATAAATAAATTTCTCACGGAAAAAAATAAATAAAAAAAACGGTACGGTACGTCAGCGGGTTGCTGGTAAAAACGCGAGCGATTATGATATCGAGGATGCGCATCGGAAGGTTTTCGAACCAATCTACGGTCATGTCAGCGTTGTCGTTACACTGTCTCCCAGCTGTACAATATGCCGCGACGTGCACATGTGACAGGAAACCAGTGTATCGCTGTCGCTAGCATACGTTCGACTTTCTCGGATACGATTTACACACGCCGCGAACGTACATCATCGATGGTGGCGCTCCGCTAATTAGATAGTGTCAAAATCTCACTCTGAACTTTCACTCAATGTTAGCAGCCCTGGGTTGTGTCTGGGTACATCTTTTCAGTGGGAAAAACTTCACAGTATATGTATTCCATTGGTGTTCAGCACGGCCAATCACTCACCACTACACCGAGTAAAAACAATGACAAAATGTGCCTTTTCTAGTCACGGCTTACACAACCACACCCTATATTCTGTGTCTGTCCAAGTCCTGCTTTACATGTACATGTAGTACCCTGACATGTACGTGTCTATCATTTACTCAATAATTTCATGTTGTTTTCAAGTGTCAGGCAGGTTCTGCTCATAGGAAGATAAAAGCGAGGCACGGCCATTTTTCCTCCCCAGATTTTCAGAACCAAATTGTTAAATATCCGTCAAAAGATGTCCAGATTTTTTTGTGGCCTGGCAAAATAATTTGAAAAGCAGCGGGGTGCTAGGGTCCAGTTTTTAATTGTCAGTTCTTTCATAAGTCTTGGTGGCGGCAGCCCCTAAAATCCTAAAAAAAAAATCCACGGGGGGAAGGGGAGGGGGAGAGTTCCCTCAGGGGTGCATTCCCCCTCCCCCGCCCCCCTCTGACCACACCACAGATGTCAGCTCTTCTTTTGTAATGTGTTCAGTGTTATTTTGCCTTGTCAATGAGCTAATTTTCTATCCTATTCTATCCAAGCACACGAAGTGTGTTACATCCAATCTATGAAAGCCCTTTATTTTACTAACAAAAATATCGACTGTGCTCATTTGGTTGCTATACATGTACATGTAAAGTCTCCTATTAACCCTCCCTCTCCAGGAGCCAAATTGGAGCCAACTACCCTATCTATCAAACCTATCGAGTGACAGGTTGAGACACACAAGCTGCGGGAGAGGAGAGGATTTGGTTTTTCGATAGGTTGTGATAGTTATAATAGTAGGAGGGTTAAGCTACACCACGCACGATGCAAAGACTGGCCATCCACCTTTGGAACCTATTACTGCACTTCCCCTCTGCTTAAAAACGCTGGCAATTAGGGGAGATGGGACAAGAGGAAGAGCCTCTCCCCCCCCCCCCCCCCCCCCCCCCCGACACATACCATTGACAAGCCAAATCTGTCTCCAAGGTTACCTCTGCTCTTTCTCCAGGACGGAGGAAGGAAGAGACCCTTGTCTCCATTTTCATCTCTTGTGCTCTCTCTGGCTTACAGAGGCAGTCTGAGTGTCTGTATGGACACGGGGCACAGACCGATCTTTCCCGTCGATTCCCTTGCAGCCCAGACCACCTGGGACTTGGAGAACAAGTCCGACCGCTGACGCAGCATCCCGAGATGAGAAAAGAATGATGATGACCACGGGGAGATTGAATGAGAACTTTTTTCGCTTGTTTGGGAAAGCGGTATCGACGTTAATGGGCTGGGGAATTCGGCTACATGTGTGCATGATCAAAAAAAAAAAAAATGGGAAAAAAAGGAAAAACAAGTGGATTACAATCTGTTAGGGCCTCACACGAGGACGGTCCGGTATTCATCTGATGGGGGCTGTTTTTTTTTTCACCGGTGCGTATTTTTCGTGACATACATGTGTATTAATAATGAGTTGCTTTGAACGAGCTTCCTTCCTGAGCAGTGTATTGCGTCGCTGACAGCAGTTTGAGAGGAAGATCTAGACACTTAATCTCATGAATGGCATTTTATATGGGATCTTACGACAATGAATCTTCCGTTAATTTATTTCTAATTTCTGGTGTTCGCACGTTTTTAAAGGACTTTCACAACCTGTTGCTCTTCATTTAAATATGGCCATCTAATTTTAAGCCTGGTAAATATGTAATCATAAGGACAAATGACTTTTTCCATTGTGCGAGTTATGCTTTAAAAAAGGTCATGACTCCAAATTACATCACTGGTGAAATTCCGTCTTATTTTGTAGGATCAAGTCAAGTTTTGTTCTTCAATGTGGACCAAAACCCAAGCTTTCTAAATTCAATGACCTTCTTGAAGCACATTGTGTCCATTCTCTCTCCAAATGTGGTACTTGCAGCCATTTGTATTAGGATTTTTGCTTTATAATAAAGACTATTAGTATTAAAACTCACTGACACAGAAGACAGCTTAAAAGTTGTAATACCTGTGTAACAGTCATCGGGTGTACTTGCTTTTTTTTACCAAGGGCTGTCACTTTTTCACTTCAGTAAAGCAATGTAATTGTTGACCTACACAAGAGATAAGGTGATCTGCGGATCACACATCGCCTTAAAAAAAAAAAAATTGACCTCAAATAACCTTTGACCTCTGTATGTGACCTTTCACATCACCATCAAATGACAGTTAACATAATGCACCTATGACCCGAGTTTGATTGCAATTGGACTTCAACTTTTCAAATGAGACCAATTTTACATTTTCAGCCTTTTTTACCGCTTGACCTTTGACCTTGATGTGACCTTTAACATCAACATCACATAAATGTGTCCATGTTGCACCAAAGGCTCAAGTTTGATTGCAATTGGACTTCAACTTTTCACCTTGCCAGTTGTCTATACGTGCATTCCTGTGCATGCTCAATCAATTGTTCGCCTATTGTTTGCATTACGCATGACTACACAAGCCTGTCTTGGCATACAAGAACCCTATCATTAACAGCTGGATGGAAGGGGTTTACCAATGATAATGAAGAACCCCAATATTACAATATTCAGTTGGAGTAAATCGGGACATACAGGTTTTGAAATGTTTGGGTTTCTCAATTCATTATCTTCTTAAATTTCATTGCTTTTGCAAATTTTTCATTTTGGTGTGTGCTTACAAGCTTTTTTACATGAACAATTTCAATTTTACATATTATACCTGTAAAATTTGTAAAAACAATTTAATCTGCCTTTATTTATATTGTGTTTCACAATTAGCACTTTAAAATTCCATCACAAAGGGAGGCTGTAGTTGGTTTCAGTTCAGATGACTCTCTCGGTTCATTTAGTCAAGGCTAGGAAATCAAATCTAAGGCCCATGACAGTTGAAAGGGGGGGGGGGGTGGGGGCAAGATTCAACCTTCCACTTGACAGATCGTGTATCGAGGTCACACTGAAGGCAACACAGGACAGCCTTCATGATGAAGGTAATTACCCAAGAAGAGCGCAGTGCTAAAGGAATTCTGCAATAGGATTTTGATGACTTGGATACATAAAGGACGGCTTCCTTTCCATGTTATTATGAGTTTCCACTTATTTTGTTGCAATTCGTTTGAGTAATTTGGTTTTTATGTTAATGTAAATTTCCATATTCATGAGCCAAAGGGTGATGTCATTAAAGACACAACGGCAGCAGTCTCCAGAGCGTAATGTACAAAAATATTCAAACTTTGGAGTAGGTTCCATGCATATTTTACTTGTTCATGTTCAAACAGCTTTGTTTGGACTGTAGTTGACAATACAATGCATGTGACCTGGAAGCACAAAATGAGCCTAAAGTCGCACTACGGTTTTCTGAGTTACAAGCGGAAACGACAATTTTCCCAAAGAAAACTCAAATTGGGGATTTTAACAACCGCGCGCGCGTACATTTGAAAAAGAACCCGATTCTATCATATCACAAACTTTGAGCTTCATTTTCTCAAAACAAGGAGTCAAGACTCCGACAGCTTAAAAAAATGTTGTATCAGGAGCTGGGAATGAGGTACCACAACACACAATAAATGTATGACGTTAAAACTTTTAACATGGACTTGCAAGGAAAATCATCTTGATTTTTAAACTTTGTGAATTTCCACCCAATTCCTGGGAACAGGTCACATATTTCTTCAAAACAGCGTTGGTGGGTCATTTTGAAGGATGGATTTTAGTACTTTTATATTCCCGTTTGTTAAGGAGTTAGTATTATATAGCACCCTTTAAATTAATCGAAGGCTTTTCTAAGAATTGAAACAACCATCCTTCACTTCACTTCACTTCACCTGATGAAAACAAGCATTTAGAACATGTTTGTCATTTAGTATATGACAAAAAGTTGGACTGAATATCTACTGCATGCTTCCTTTAAGACAGCTTGGCAATGAGTACACGTAGGGTTGGATGTAATTATACATATCCAAAGATGGCCTGTCAGTCGCCTTAGCCTACTGCAAGGGGGGGGGGTGGTGATAGATACAGCGAGTCGCAGAAGAGCGGAGCTCAAGCCATGCATGGCTGAACCTACATGTAGATTACTCTCCGGAGAATCAATGCTGTTCAGACTGCTAGGGGCAGCTCGACGCTTGCTGCCAATCCCTACGACGACGTTGCGAGGTAAATCTGCCTATTTTATGACCGCATCTGTAATAACCGACAATGTTTTCAGCCTCAGTGGTTTCGATGGAACCAGTGATCTGCCGCCGACATCCACAAGTTCAGGAATGAAACATAACTGCTTCCAAAAAAACAAAATCTCCAAAGAACAAATCTTAAAAAAAAAAAAATTAAAAAAAGGAGTAATCTCAATTCCTTCCTAATTCAGATCAACCTTTTTTTTATTATTAAAACCTACATGTACTTTCAGTGGCTTTTATTTGTTTTATAATTAGCATATGAACAAATAAAAGAAAAAAAAGGTATTCAAATTTACCTAGTCGGTTTCCCTTGTGGATTGTTTGACGAAATTAAAAATTAAAAAGTTGAACTTCAACAAAATGCACATGGAAGGGAAATACTTTGTATTCAGAATAATTTACAAGATAGTACATCAAATTTTTGTATCTGGTTGTAATTTTGTGCACATTTGTTTTATCTTTTAATATCTCTTAACGTTGATTCTCATGTAAAAAAAAATAATTTCATAAAAAAAAACAGTACTGCCACATAATGATCGCCCCTCATCACATACCGCTGCTGCTATGTGTCCAATTAGCGCATTCAAAAGTACAGGCACAACATGAAGGAAGGAATGTTGCAACTAGAGATTAAAAGGAAACATTTACAAGTGGTGGCGGTGGGGGTGGGTGGAATTCCACCAACCATATCTTGTGTATAAACCACACCTATATATGCAAATACCTTTGTATCCAGTGACCGGTGGGAAAAACTTGGATTTCCCACAACTAACAAATTAAAAGAAAAAAACAACACTACTCTATCTACACACTCAATTTAATCTTCCTAAAAACATATTGTTCTAAAGTGCTACGCACAATGACTGATATACATTTATACTCTAGGAATTAAGAGCTAATTCAGATAAGTAACAGTTAATAAGTTTCCATTTTTGTACAGTTTGGGGACCAGAAGTGTGACATTTTTGTTGTCCCTGTTACTTTTTATAGTGACATGTATAAGATTTTGAAATTCTGGACACATTCTTCAATGCCTTCTACATGTACGTGCATCATCTCCAAGAGTGATTATGTAAAGCAAAGCAACCTGCCAAACACATATAGTGTGAAGTCAATATTAATGATAATTGATGGAAATTACACAGGTCAGGTGGAACAGGGATACCAAAAAAAGTCACTTTTGAACCCCAAATTTATGGAATAACCCACATGGCAATCAACTAGATTGCAGAGTGTAATAAGCATTGTTATTCCTTAAAAAATTTTTTTTCCAGCATTATTCATTAAGTGGGGAAAAAATCCACTGATTCAAAATTTTTCAGCTAGAGCACGGACATCATGACTGCAGCTTTAAGCAGCGCCATGAAATTGGCTCGAGGCTATTCATGTCTGTGACATACATGTAGCGCTCGGCAGGAGACTAGAGAATGCGCACACCAATTGCTCTTACCCGTTTGATCTTCTTAATGTTCTCTGGCTCCACTGAGAACTGTTCGTAGATGGAGTTGGACAGCTTCCTCTCTTTCTTCTGAAGTATATTCAACTGAAATGACAACGACGTTGAGTGTGAGAGCATCAAGGGACTGGTGTTCCACTGTTGGCTGTGTGATTTTTATAAAGTGGACATTTTGGCATCAACATAGATTTGTTTCCACAGCCATTAGCACGTGCCACAGACAATTATTGCAGGCGTGAGGGGACAAAATGCAAAAATATAATATAATATAATCCCTTTCAGTTTTTCATGATAAATTTTGTTTTTTCTGGACGATCAGAAATTTCACAAACTTGGACTGGGTGTCATGTTTATGTTAATACACATAAACTGTACCATGTCTTTTCAAACAAGGAAATAAGTATTTTTCTTTTATTGCTGATGAGAGACTTCCACCACAAGAGGAATATTTCTCTTTAGGCCTTTTCACACTACAGCCTCTTACCTCGGGTTAAAGTCAACCTGCGGCAAACCCTGGGATCAGCCTGTTTGAATCTAAATTTGTCAACCCCGTGTCCAACCCGAGGCCCTTTCATACTTGATTTGAGTTTAATCCATACTCTTGGTCAGCATGAGTTCACTGGGTCTTGTTTTTTGTCTCTGATTGGTCAGTGGTGGCTGTTTATACCTGATCGCACCCTCTGGACTCAAAGGGGAATGAATAGTGTTGTGGTCAATGGGGGAAATTTTTTTATTGACCTAACAGCTACACCTTTTCATTAAATATTTCCAAATTTCACTGTTTTATGCAGTAAAAATATCTCCCACGTTATACCCCAAAAAAATTGTGTTAATTTTTTATTACTGTAAAGAAATGGACAAAACACGTAATTCCCTGTACAAATTGAATGGAGGGCTTCCCCTTTGCCCGACGCCAAGTGCAATTGGTGGAACAGCCTCCGACCAAGAGAATGGCAAACTCATTCCTGCTCATTTCACACCACTGTTTCCAGCCTGAGTGAGAGTTTTAACCTTGGTCTGGAGCAGGGTTGAGTTCAACCCAGGGGGAAAACCAATCATGATGTCATAGTCACTATTGGTGACCCCATTGGACAAACACAAATTTTGATAACCTGCCATACACCCCCATGAAATGAGACAACAAAACATTTCTCACTATTCTATATAAAAAAAACAAGCAAATATATTTCTAAACAAATTCCCAAAAAAATAAAAATAATAATAATTCCAAAACTCACATAAACAGTTGTGTGCAAAATTATTCGAACACTTGGAATATTTTAGGTACTTTAGTTGTTTGTGATAAAATGGCAATCAATATACCAATGTACAGTACATTCAAATGAAACCCTCTGGAATGACCTTCAGAAGACTTGGAACAGCATTAGGAAATACTCAGGAAACTCTTAGGAAATATATAGACACTATTCCCGAAAGATGTGCCGCAGTGATTGCTGCCAAGGGTGGACACACCAAATATTAGAGTAAAGTTTGATAAAAAAGATGGTAGGACTGGCAGATACTAATGTGAGCTACTATGCTCACAACAATTACCTTTTCTATTTAATACAGGTGAAAAATGTAAAGCAGGCAATGTAAGGCATTAAATATCAATTTCTTCAGATATGTCAAGTGTTCGAACAATTTTGTACACCACTGTACATATACATGTATACAAATTTGAAAAATACAAGCTTTGGTTCAACTTGCTTCCAATTTCAGGTATAAAGGATTTCAAAAACTCCAATCAATAAAGAAATACATTTTTAAAGTGGACAAAGAAAACTGGCAGGAGCAGCATTCGAACCTGCAACCTCCGGAACACCGTACTGTCGCTCTACCAACTGAGCTATCTTGCCCTATGTTGGCGGTCTCCCAAATTGTCAGTATCTTTGTTCGGGTGTGCGCTAGTCAGAAGTCATAAACCCAGAATGCCGTATAGCCAGGGATCACATCCAATTTTATGATACAACCTGGGAAGCGACATTGTGGAGATCACTCAATGAGGATATGACTTTTTAACTTATAATTCATCAAACACAAGAGAAACTGACCAGGTAAAAGAAATTGTTAAATTTTGTATTTCTCAATACTAAGTGTAAAACATTGCTTGTTTTCAAGCACACATCAACTCCAAGATTGGTCTCATGTGAAATGGACCCACGGCTCTTTAGATACTATATATGCAGGTTCAGATGACATCTGCCTGGATGGACCCACCTCTGCTTTAAGTCGGAGGACTTCCTTGGTCAGGTCCTCGCACTGTTGGCGCAGGCTGAGCTTAGCCGTCTTCTCACTGTCCAGAATCTGCAGGAGGTGAAGATATTTCTGCTCCAACTCCTCCTTCTGAAGTAGGAGCGCATTGAAACTGACGACAGAAAAACAGCAGAAAAACCACCATCAATTGAGATAAGAGGTCTAGTTTTAGTGTGTGAACAAAGAAAACCAGCAAAAAAGCGAAGTATGACCCATCAAATCTCGGGTATATGTTTTCTCTATTTCAATGAATATTGTTAGACTTTCCAGTAAATCATTATTTAACCCTAACACCCCGGGTGGTGTGAACAATCGTATTGAAATTGGAGGATTAGGTTGAAGGATCTGGATATAGGTCAGGCTCGGTCTGGCTAAGATAAGGATACATGTGCATGTACGCAGGCAATGCCCTGCTACTGAGATTTGTATGAACCACACCGACATAACTGCCCCTCCTCTAAAATAAAACACGGAATTTATCCCTAATAACCCTGCTAAATCCACCAAAATCCAACAATGGTGAAAAAGAAACTGTTGTAATTTGTCGGATTTATTTTTAGCAGTCAACACAAACTCACATGTTGAGTTATTATTATATCTGTTGGATTTTGTCGCATTAGGAGGGTACATGTAGAAGCATACTTCTAGTAAAATTTCAGTTGGATTTTGTTGGATTTGGCAGGGCTCCTTCAAACAAATACCTGTTGTATTTTGTTTGATTCAGCAGGGTAGCTATAAAATGCCAAGGCTGGTGTGTACAAATGTGACCGGATCTACAACAAGGTGCTTCTCGAACCACGCGTCTCGACTGCTTCAACGTTAATCATGTTCTCTGCACATTTTGACACCTCAATCGGCACAATAGCACAATGACCAGTTTTACAATTCCAGCCTCTTTTATAACTTGACCTCACATGACCTTTGACCTGACTACTTGTTCTTTGACAGGACCATCATGTAAAGGTTACAATAGTGCATGCATGACACAAGTTTGATTTCAATTGGACTTCCAGTTTTCAAATGAGACAAGTTGGACAATTCCAGCCTATTTTAGAGCTTGACAGCAAATGACATTTGACCTCAGTACTTGACCTTTGACACAAGCATCATATAAAGGTTGCAATATTGAATGCATGACCCAAGTTTGATTGCAATTGGACTTCAACTTTGCATATATAAGACCAATTTTACAATTCCAGCCCATTTTACAACTTGACCTCAAATGACCTTTGACCTCAGTACTTGACATTTGACACAAGCATCATACATGTATAAAGGTTGCACTATTGAATGCATGACCCAAGTTTAATTGCAATTGGACTTCAAATTTGCGTATAAGACCAATTTGTTGAAAACTAACCAAAATGACACATGTGGACAACGTATACTACAGAAATAGTGATTGCATAGTCTCTTCCTGAACTTCGTTCAGGCGAGAAAAAAATGGGTGTTATGTCGCAAAATTTGAAAAATGAGTTATATACATATATACATGTAGTTGAATTTGTCACATGCTAAGCGTTAATTTGGTGTAGGTTTGACCCCTATGGCATTTTGTGTTCTCGAGATATCTTAACATTTGTACACTCATATTTTCCAATTTAACGGAAGTGCGTTTTGAGATATAGCCCTTTAAACACAAAAAGTGCAAAGAAATGAGATAGAAGTAATTTCTATCAACTTTATTTTTTCATCTTTATTCATCAATATCAATGTTTCTGAAAATAAATTATGAAAATATAGATATAATAGAAGCCAACAAACCAAAAACAAAAACATCACTTATGTGAAGATTTTTTTCGCCCGCTTCACATGTACATGTAGGATACATTGTAGCCCTGTGAGTATTTTCACACATGATCATGATACCCTTTTTTGTAGAGCGGGTCACAAATAGGTGGTACACTGCAGTATCCAACAAAACGTGCTGTTGGATTTTGTTGTATTTAGCAAGCTTCTCATTACAGTTTTGTTAGAACTTGTTGGATTTAGTAGGGCCATGTGAAAAACACTGAAAGGGAGTTAGTAAAAAAGTTATTTTGTAACTGCCAATTGCAAGCAGAGGCATGACTTCTGTTTAGTTGATGCATGTATTTCCAAGACTTCAAATGATTACAATGCTAGTGTCGTTTTCTTTCCAACGCAGGTTTAAATGTGACAGATTTTTTTTCCATGGTGGGGAGTGTAACGCAAGAGAAATTATGTACGTGTAGATACGTCATATTTTCTATCAAAAACAATTCTCTATATGCTCAGTGATGCTGGAAGAAGTGTACTCAACATTATTGTAGAGTGTTTTAGGATAGCTACATGTAGACCCCTTTAAACACATACACAGTGTAGGGAGCATCTCAAGAGGCGGAATTGTTCCTGTTCCCTTGGCAACACTCCTTTCGGGACCACGGTCATGTACATCTGTACAGTATCATATTCTTCTTTTTAATGATCTTCCCAACCATAGCAATTTTAGGACAAATGCTTTCTCTAGCCCTAGGCATGGGGGCACCTCCAAGGAAATGTGTCCCTTAAAGGTACATACAACAATTGATTTTGCTGATATTTTCAGAAATAAATGGATTTGGGGGTTAGTATTTCACAGTGTGCTAGCAAATACTATATCACTGACCTATTTAAAGTTATGTGTGCCTAGACGCTTGGGAAAACAGAGAGAAAAAAATTCTGTTCCAGTAGTCTGGTTCCCTGACCCTACTTTAGACAAAATAGAGTCAGGGAATTATCATGTCGGGGAACTAGACTATTTCCAATGATTGTCGGCTGACAATTGTTGGAAAAGGATATAAATTTCCACTTTTCTTGAAAACGACAGCAGAACAGGTGCCATGATTTCAAAGGCTGCTTGAGACTGCTACATGTATTTACTTACAGTCTAGTACGGCATTTTGTAATAATTCAGTAGTTTTTTTTTTTTATGTTTGCAAAATGTTGTGTACTACCTTTAAAGGGTTGTATTACAGGTACTTGTCTTTGATCTCTTACTCATACTCATGTTCAATACTCGTTCCTGAGTGCATTCTTATGTACTCATACTCATGTACTCATATAGTCATCAAAAATACTTGACTAACATGATGTACTATGCTGAATGAAGGACATTATCATTTTGGCATTACATGCGCGAATCGAGGTCTTCAACAGCTCGTCAAAGCCTGAAGGGGGAAACAGGGAAATCCCCTTCTCTTAATGACATTGTGTCGAGCACACATCATCTAGTTTAGACAACCCAGCCATCTAGAATTTCATTATTTCCAGAATAAATGATCTGTGCAGCCACATTAATCAAAACTGTTGAACTTTGCTTCCTGGTTGATTAATGTTGGGTGTCTTATGAGGACCAAAATCATTGGAACATACATGTACATGTAGCTCCATATGGTTGAAAAGAGAATGGCCTGCATCCTAGTCCAAATTCATTACAAAAATTAAAATTTTCAGACACCGGATTGCCACAGGCGACCACCGGACGGCCACTGACCAAAGATATCCATTATTATACGCACCATCAAGAGAAACAAAATCTATGTACAATTTTTAAAAAGTAATTTTTTTTCTGGGTCAGTTTTGAATTTCATTTGGCACGCTGCTGGCCAGACAAATATAATCGAGTCTTGGTACTTGTTTCAAGTATTGCTGCCAAAGTAAATGGTGCTGTTATTTTCTAGATAATACTTGATGGTGTATGCTCTTTAAAAAAAATTATACCCCAAATAAATTGTATTTGATACCCACCTTTGGCAGTAATGTTATTTCCCCTAAAGTATTCTTTTTTTAAAGTGTTGAAATAATTGGCAAGAATAAGGTTTAATAAAATTCCATTTTGTCCTCGGGTACACTGTAACTCTACATGTATGTTAAAATCAGGTTTTTATCATTCCAAAAGAGCATGGAAGCGTAATATTACCAAAATACACCGTTCTGTGTGAAGAGGGTGAACATTTTTTCAAACAAGTGATTTTGAAGGAGGGAATTTTTTTGCATCTTTGATACCTACAATGTACAATGTATATTATTCTATTTCATAACCAAAATCTTTGATTTCAGTGAATAAAGTTGGAAAAAGAATGTGTTTGTGTCGAGTGCTTCCATCTATTGCTTTTCTTTTTTTTTTTTAAATGGCTTGTTTCTCCTCAAGTCATTTCAAGAAATTCCTGAAAACAAATATGCAAATTTCCAAATATCTTGTGAATGCAAAATGCTACAGGCCTCAGACATATACCATGTGAAAGCTTATAAAATGGCCTTTCCAGCTCTATATAAAACACTATTTTCAAATTTTGCAACATAATTGCCCTTTTTGCAGAGTGGGTCACAATTATTGTCTCATATTGAACCCAGGAAATAATTGTCAGAACAAAGCATTTTTCAATGTCATGAGCAAACTCTATTTCTTAAAGATTTGTAAAATCCTAACTACATGTACATGTAGTACAAATGTACTGCATTTAAACAAGTTTGTTTGGATGGGCTGTGTACAAATTAACCCCTTGAGCACGGTATTTTACGGGAGACGTCGGGGTGTTGCGGCGGTTCTGGCAACCAAGCAAACCGCTACAATGTGTTTGTGCAGTCAAGCATGACATACACAATAATCCAACAATGGATTGAAACTGCACAAACTGCGGCCAATGGCATCATCCGGCCCGGTGGCACTGTTCTTTTTGCGCCATATGGCGTCATCCGTACGCAAGGGGTTAAACTGCGAACCAAGGTGTTTCCAAAAGCTTTTATCAAAAGGAAAAAGATAATTAATTTCTTAATTAAATGAAATGAAATAGAATTTAATGAGAGAGCTAAACCCCACACAATAAATAAAACAACAAATTAATTTAAAATTTCCATATACGTCTTACATTGATTTGAATGAATAAAAAAATAAAGATCAAGGTCAAGGTATTTCTATAATTTAATGTTGCCAACGGACAATGCAAACCCAACATACCATGCGTAATATATGTAAATTGAGATCCATACCACCAGGTCCGAAATGGATACTGAAACGCATACCCTTGATTGCAAACAATATTGACAGCCAGACGTACATGTACATGTACATGTATACTATGAAAATAACCAGTCTGGGTCGGTATACGCATGCACCATTTACCACGGTGTTTGAAGATGGATCTTTAATGCGTGTGTACATACTTATCAATCTCTCTTGACTTCAGAGGCAGAGGCTTAGCGTGAGTAACCGCATCCGTCAGTGCAGTGGCCCGAGCGCGGCCGATAATCACTTGACTTTTTGGCAGTGTGTACGAGAGTGTATTCCCAGGCAATAAATACACACTTCCAGTGTGCAGCATAAAGCCAGGTTCACTCTATTTGCAGCATGGTTCCACAGTCACCTCATGCATGGTTACTACATGTATGGTTAGAAATTGGACTATTGCAGCTATACATTCTTATTTTATATAGAATATTCCATCGTAGAATATGCCATCGCTACATGTATTTGAATTTTCCTATACTTATTAATAATATACTTATTTTTTTAATTCACTTGGGAATGAAATTGATACTGATACTTTTTAACTGGGAAACAAACATTTCTTGCAAGGACTAAAGCTATTCTCATTTGTTAATGATTGTATCACTGCTTGCTTCTAGCAAACTACCCCGAGCCTTTCAAACTCCAACAGCAGGTTAATTGTGTTGAATTTTGATGGGTTCAGGACTGTGTGTAGCGCCTTGTTGGCACCATTACTTTACATGGAGCTACATGTATGATGCCCCAATTTGTCGAAGTACAAGGACTGTACCATGTACACGTTATGTATACTGCACAGTGTTGAATTTTGAGAGTTTGAGGACCTTAATTCCTAGTAAAAATGCCTATGGTGTTATAGGGTTAAAGTGAGGAGCTATTGTTATAATTACAATGTGTAGTTTTGTGCATTATTACGACATGACTTTCCAGCTTTAAATTCCATGATTTTCCATGACTTATGTACAGTGTTGTAGGTCTCGAGACCTGGTCTCGGTCTCGAGACCGTCTCAAGACCTTTTTTTTAGGTCTCGGTCTCGTCCTAACAAGTCTCAGTCTCAGGAGGGCTGGTCTCGGTTTCAAATGCTCGGTCTCGGATGCCACGGTCTCGGGTTTTACACTCGAGACCCGTCGAGACTACAGCAAAAATATGTGTAATGCGCCACACAAATATAGTCTTCATACCAAACATAAACGACGTTGTACAATGTAAGTGCAAGTTTTCATGCCGAAGAATTAGATTGAAGCTGGAATATAGACCAGTATATGCGGCTAATTTATTCAGAGTACTGGACTGGTACCCGCGGATGTGCATCGCCCATGTAATTTACTAGTGCACATCGTAGGGGCTTTTGACGACAAGCTTGCTTTTACTTTTAGCGCTTTATCGTAAGTGTGCAAATAATTATAGACGCGCTAGCCCTCATGTACATTCACGACGCATGCTAAGTTTTAGATTTTTTATGACTACGTAAAATCAAGTTCAAAACACGGCCCTGTCATGTCAAATAAATCGGCGGTTGTGCTGTTTGGTTTTAAGAACCACAACAACAAAAAACTTTCGATACATGTACACAACTTCTTGGAAAAAACAAGAGTCATTTTCCATTTACATATAGGACAATCAGCAATTCTAGTCAGTTTCATTTTTATGCAAATAATATTTGGAGAAATTAGTCTCAGTGCCATAGGTCTCAAAGCCCCAACTACATGTTACCAGAGATGAAATAACTCAAATTTGTGGAATCCTTGAATTTATGTGTGTACGCTGTGAGTCTTTATAGTTGAACACTTAATTTTAATAACTTGCATAATTAAAGATATCGTGGCTCTTGATAAAGCCGACTTCATTTACATGTATATATAAATTTATGAGATGATCCCTGATGTTCACTTTTCATACGAGTTAGCACAAATAATCATCCACGCGTTTTTGAACCTTTTGAACCTTTTGATCGAAAGCAGGGCACAACACCCCATCAGGGAAATCGGCTTTATTAAACACCATCATTGTTTTCTTTCCGTTTTTGGTCTCGGTCTTGAAAGCCTTGGTCTCGGTCTCGGACATACATTGTAAAGGTCTCGACTACAACACTGCTTATGTATCATGTTTAATTAGTGGCTATATCTGCCTTTAAAAAAAATCACCCTATCTTTAAAAAAATGTTCAACTAATTAATAAAAAGAAAAGAAATGATACTCAAGAACAGGTTATCCCCCCCCCCAAAAAAATGTGTTAGCCCCACCCCCTACCCATTTTTTTCCCGATTCAGTACCGCACTTTAAACACTGGAAAAAGAGAAAGAATCTGTACATTTTCTGTGAGCTACAGTATTTGTAGTTATACCTGGAATGTTGAAGAGCATCGATCCATGCATTGCACTCCCCTTCAGTCTCACAGCGGAGTTCATACTGACGCTGGGCATCGTTCCTGTAGTGGATGGAGAAATACCAGTGCTACAGGGGGAAAAAAAGAGAACAAACCACAGTCATTACTGAGTGACAACATGTATAACCTTTCAAATGGGTGATAATATTGGTCGTACATTCAAATCAAACTTGTCACCATTGGAGGTCGCCCTATTGGTCTACAAAAAAGCGTTTGTCTTAAAATCGCTGTGGTTGGAAAGATCATTCAAAAGTAGAAAATACATGTACGTGGTGATGTGGTCTGGAAAACCCTTCACAGTTGCCGAACCTGCACTGAAGATAATGGCACAATAGTCCCCTAGATTTTTCTTTTTGACAATTGGAGTTTCTGCTACAAATTAAATTATTAATATCTAAATTATCATTCCTGAAAATATTAACTAAAAATTCAATCATTTTAAATGTAACAATTTGCAATCTTTCAGTCACTTTTTGTGCAAACTCAATGAGTTACGCAGAAGTTTAAAACTTGATTTCTCAAAATGAAGTCAGCCGGGTCTCTTCAATTCCTGACAGCATAACTCAAGTAACAGACATCCTAGAATCATGAATAAAATAGTTTTGAAAACAACACAGTGCCTTCGTAAATGTTATGCATAACACAGGAATGATAAGTTTCACCAAGCCAAGGGTTTTCCCAGACCACATCACAGAATGCTGCTTGTTTGCAAATCATTGATGAAAATTATTTTGGGGATGCCAGTTTGGTTTGGAGAAATCGGAAAATTTGAAAATTCAGAGTAGTGCCCTTGGTCTGTAGTCCTTTAGCTATGCACGGGCCACACTTGTATACCCGTCATTACATATTATGGTATAAATTGTACACTCAGACCAATTGGAAATAGGTTAGGTAGCTAACCACAGATATGAAATTTGGGGTATTTTAGGACAATGTGTGTCTTTAAGATTCATGGTTAGAGCTAGTTGCAAAGAACTACATGTAGTTTTAAGTCAGTTGTCTTTTGTTGCTCTGTTGTCTATTAACATTATCTTCTGTTCTAAATTTTCACCCAATTTATACTTTGTGCAATCTTGTGAATTGTTGTTGCATTCATTTCATGTCATTTTGGAAATGCTATTTATTTGAAATTTCTTTTTATATATAATCACGTTTTCCTTTTTTTAAGTCCCTGTAATCGGCGGCTTCGTAATTTGAAATATATACATAGACAATATAAATAATATAAACACTGACAAAATTTCAAGAGAAAAGTTGCAGACTCCCAGAGCAGAAAAGGTTTAAAAAAATCATTTCACCATGCACAAAAAAAAAACCAAACACAAAACCCCCCCTCTGGATCCGCACCCTACATGTTCATACTGTAATGTACATGTAGTACACCGCAATGTACAAAATCATAAATCCAGCTAGTGCAGCCGGAACTTTCAACACCTCCGGTCATGTCACACACAATTTGGCAGCGCAGTCCCTTGTCTCTCTTCTTTCCGCAACAAGCCTTCCAAGCCAATTAAAAACACTGCAGGCAATTTCAGGAGGGGGAGGGGGAGGGGAGAGGGGGAGGGGGAGGGGAGAGGGGGAGGGGGAGGGGGAAGGGGGAGGGTCAACCAAAGACAAAGTTCGACTATCAATCAAATGGACAAAAGCGCCATCGGGAATTCAATGGACGTACATTGTACCTGTGAGGGCATGGCAACGGTGCTATTTAGAACTGGGGATTACATGTAACTTGAGGCTGATCACAGAATTGTATAGATCACCAAGGCCGGTATATAGGCCTATAGATCACCAAGGTAGGAATTGTATTTATTTCATTCACCAGTAACAATATAACATAACAAGAAAGCTAGGTTCGTAGAGTGGCCTGTGTGGGATGAAACAAGTGTAGACAAATCCTACAGTGATGGACTTTATCCAATACTGTCATTCCATAAATTTGGGGTCCAAAAGTGGGACATTTTTTTGTGACCCTGTGTTACGGTCTGAAAATCTCCAGACTATCCGTTAATATAAATTACTAGAAAAAGCCTGAATTTTCTCAGATGCAACAAAGAAATCAAGCAAGATCACACTGATATAAACAACAAAGAAACAATGTGATTCAATAATGAGAAGATTCGAGAATCAATAGGGTTTAACAAGTGTAGAATGAAGAAAAGATCTTATACAATACATGTATATAACTTAAAAGATCTAATGGGCGAGGACTTATATATAGGTGAGGGCTCAGATGACTTGGGCAGCTCTGCAATGGGCGAGGACTTGGGCGAGGACTTGGGCGAGGACTTGGGCGAGGACTTGGGCGAGGACTTGGGCGAGGACTTGGGCGAGGACTTGGGCGAGGACTTGGGCGAGGACTTGGGCGAGGACTTGGGCGAGGACTTGGGCGAGGACTTGGGCGAGGACTTGGGCGAGGACTTGGGCGAGGACTTGGGCGAGGACTTGGACGGCTTGGGCACTCAGCAACGGACAAGGACGACTCCAATAATGCGAGCGAATACAGTTCTTTGGCAAGCTGGAACATGGGGCGAATTCACCTCCAAAACAGCAGAAGAGAGACGAAAACAGCGGGGGACGATATAAGACCCCAAATAATGAACCGACGACAGTTCGCAAATAAATGTCTCTTTTTCCGTAAATAAAACTCAGCTCTAACTGTCTCCAGATGCTCCTACGCAGACGAGTCATATACAGGTAACAGGTCCGAATAAAACGGCTCAATGAACTCGATAACCAAAATCCCAACAAAATTCTCCGTCTGTCTAAAGTCCTGGTCGAAAAATCTCAAGTCCGTCTAAAGTCCTGATTTTTGTGTGAAGTTAGCCCATATATATAAAGAAATTTCCTACATTCTAGAAATTACTATAATTCTAGAGAATTCTTACAATTTGGAAACTTCTTACGATTACGTCACATCTAAAAATAAACTTTTGCACAGCTTCTCGAAAGAGCTAGCGTACACGAGATTTATACACCGCCTTCTGGCACATGTATAAGGCTTGGCGTAAACAACTTTGACCCATTCATTCACAGGTTAGGGTCAGCCACAGGTCGCACGCGTATGCAAATAAGTGATGTGTGGCGTGTGACAAACATAGCGACGGCCTCGCCCACGTTTGTGACGGTTGTACTTGTACATAATATCTCATGAGGGGCATATATACATTCCGTGATGAGGGGAATTTCATAACACTGACAACATTTACTTGTGTAAAACACCTGTTACACCTGACCTGTGTAATTTCCCATCAAGTATCATTAAAATTGACTTCACACATTATAATTGTTTGGCAGGTACTTTGCTTTACACAATCACTCTTGGAGATAGAAGGCATTGAAGAATGTGTCATGAATTGCAAAATCTTACACAGGTACATGTCACTACATGTACATGTAACAGGGAGTCAGGGGTACCACAAATGCTACACTTTTGGATCCCAAATTTATGGAATGAGCCACATGTACTGTAGTGATGTCTCCTATTTATAGTATTAGAAGTCCAAAAATGCAGACACAGGCATATTAGCTTGAATATACGATAGCAAGCAGTCCATTTAAACCACTGTGACCAAACCTGGGGCCAACACACTGAGAATTTGCTTAGCATGAGAAGTCTTCCTTGGTAAAAGCAAGATACCAACCAAGCTTTCATGTGATGTTTACTGCTTATAACAGGTATTCAGCTGTTTGCTTAGCGTGATAATTACCTTAGAGTTTTGGCGGGTAAACTTTTTTTGTGATAAGCACATGTTTAATAGCAGCTCCGTGAAATTGGACCCTGGCCTACCCAGCATTGCTCAAAGTACAATTTAGTAAATGTATACGTTTGTTACTCGCATCCCCCTCCTCACAGCACACACACATCCGCGTTTTTGCATCCCTGTGGAGACATGGCATTGTTCTCCCCTTTGTCCCTGTACTTAAGCAAACCCCCATAGACTTTGTACACAAAATTCCTTGTGGAGCAAACCTAACCCATAGAATTGCCCTGTGGAGACCTATTGAGTCCCTTTGTTCGCATTGTGTTCATGTCTCCACAGGGTACGGAATATCTCTCCACACAAACAAACAAACAAACGTGTATGTAAATACCGGCAATGACGGACCTCCTATTGTCCCTCTTTTGTTTGTACTTTTTCGGAAGGCCTCCCATATGTTTTGTACACATATTTTAATTGTGGACGTTCGGTCAATCATGGACCCTTTGTCTACGCCCTAACCCTTTTGTCCCTAGTCCACGATTGCCGGTATTTACATACTCACACACAGGATCATGCCAAAGATTTGATGGGCTCTTTGTGTGAAGATGCAAGTCTCCATTAGCAAAGCCACATGCAAAGCATGCCCCGTACACACACATGACGAGAGCAGGAGAGAAGCAACGACTGAGCCCGGATGAGGTTAGTGTTTCCTAGGACGGTTGCCATGGCAGCGACTGATGGTGCTTCTGTATTCTGTCAATCTGGAGGGAATCTCTTGGGGAGCGAGCCAAGCCTGTGCCAGGTCCCAGGCACTCGTCCTTATCACAGAGTCATGTCATTTTTTCCCCCCGTCTTCTGCTTTAGGAATTTCAATGATTTGATGAGAAATGAATGCTTACAGTCGAGTGTGCATACATGTAATACACTGTATGCATATGGAAGTGTATTGTGAACAATAAGATTATTTGATTGGTTGTCACTTCTATTTTGTGTTTTATTTTGGACAGCCCAGTCGACTTTCACTGATGAATGTGAATTATTAAGATTTTCCTTTTTTCATACAGTAGTATGAGTCTGACTAGAGTGCCCCCTGAGCAAGACTTCAACAAAATGGGGAGACCACCAAAAGAGGGCAAATTACAGCTCAGTTGGTATAGAGCACAAGGATATTAGGAAGGTTTCACACACGCTAACGTTTACGGATACACATACAGAAACCAAGAATAATAATTAATTTTAAAAAAGTTCCCTTGTGGTTTCTTTTGATGAACTCTCCCATAATTTCAGAACAAATCACACTTTTGGGTCTCAGTTTTGAGTCGATTAGTGTAAGTCTTGCAAATGCAAAATTTTGATCCATATTCATGGACAACAGCAACAAGGACAACATACTAGTGAACAATTTTCATCCACGATCAAAAAAAGTGCAAGAAACTGCGAAAATTATATCCATTTTGCTACTGACGTGTATGGCTGCCGATATCCATCGAAAACATGTACAATGTACAAAACTGTACATATGTATGCAAAACACGCATACTATGGATACACGTCACAGAAGCCCCAAAAGTGAGGACGTATACGTACACGTATCGGTATTCGTGATGCTGCGAAACCTCTCTTAATCTAGGGGCCAAGCCCTACTCTGGTAAACTTTTGTTCACACTGACAATTATCTACATGTAAATTTGGCTCTTAATTAGTACAACTTTGGTATGCAGATGTTTGAAGCAATTACATGTAAAGGTATGACAGCTTTGGTAATGTTAAAAAAAATCATCTTTAATATTAAACTGTTAAAGGAGATATTGGTATCAGTCTTCCTGAGAAATATTTCTGTCTGAAATGCCGCCATCATAAACAACAATCACGACCTCCCAAAAGATGGTCGCTTATTTCAATATCAACAATCAAAACAAACACATATACAAAGTAACATGCACAAAACCAAGAGCTGAGAAAACAGGAAGAGGCTTTGCTTTACACAATCACTCTTGGAGATGTACATGTATATGTAGAAGGCATTAAAGAATGTGTGCTTGAAATTGAAAAATCTTATAACAGGGACACCAAAAATGTCACACTTTTAGACACCAAGTTTATGGAATGACCCATTTCCTCCGATCCCGACTCAGATGACGGATTGAGCTCAAAGTTTCACAGGTCTGTTTATTTCGTGTATATATTGATTCAGACAAAGTATGAACACTGCCCGCAATCAATTGTTTTGTCAGTTCTATCAATTGCTACACGTACAATCATACCTTTAATTGAATTTGGGCGGCAGCTCAATTATAGTCTGCATGCGTACTACATGCACGGATGCTCCTTGCCACAATATCCTGCAAAGGTTTTCATTTACACTTTGTATGCACACATGTACCTTCTGGTGTCAAATTGATGTAGAGTACTTTCACACCTCATACTGCAAGTGTTTTTCACACCTCAATTGCTAGCTGTGGCAACTCAGAAAATTCACTTTCATGAATCAGGCACCATAAGGTCAAGCACATCCAGGACCTTCTCTTTATCTTTTCAACACTGTGCACTTAAGAGTTCCAGCTATATTACATCCAATTGCACCTCCCATCAAGTTGTTTGGATAAAAAAAAAATACTCTTACAATGTACATATACATGTACATGTATCCATGTAAACAAAATTTCTGGGATGGATGTATAGTGGCAACTACATCAAGATGATGGTGAGGTACATGTACGAGGTGTGATCAAAAAGTTCCGAGACTGCACCTATAACAAGCAAAAACCGTACGTGCTTTAAATCTGGCTGCCATCCCCTTCAAAGTAGTGCAGCGATACACCACTCCCAGCACTCCTGCCACGCTTGGAACGCTCCCTGGAAATCCCGTTCCATAAGCGCGTCAAGCACCAGCTGCGATTCTCGCTGAATCTCCGGTCCTCCACAGTGTCAAAACGGCGACCCTTTAGCTTGAACTTTATTTTTGGGAACAGAAAGAAGTCGCAGGGAGCCAAATCCCGTGAGTGGGGGAGGGGGGGGGGGGGGGGGGTGGGGAGCGATGATTGTGTGGTTGCGGGCGAGAAACTCCTGCATTTTGAGCGGGCACATTGTCATGTTAGAGCACCCAATTGCCAGCACGCCACAGTTCAGGCCGTTTGCACCGAATGTTCTCCCTCACAGACGACTCATGAATGGTGCAGTAGAACTCAGTGTTGACAGTCTCACCCCGGAGGAGTCTCAGACTGCGGGCTCTTCTACTGCGAAGACTGCTGTTTGGTCTCTGGGTCTCTCGTCCCCGCTGATGATCCTCGACATGAAGTTTAGGTCATCCCGGGCATGTTGACGGAGATCCTCGCAGACTTCGACACAGTGCTGCTTCTGCTCAAGTTTCAGGTCCATGGTGCAATCGCAAATGCGCACATACCAGTGGTCACAAAAATGGGTGTAATTAACACAGGTGCTGATGTTGATCAAGTGATGTAACTTGGAATACTTACTCACGAAAGTTATTGCTTACACCTGTTATATGCACATTACTGTGTGCTGCGCTCCATTCGTTCGCAACAGGAACAGTCTCGGAACTTTTGATCGCACCTCGTACACTTGTCTCTATCTGTAATGGTCAGTATTTCAGAAAGCTTTTGGGAAAAAACCCTCACAGACTTACTCGGGCAGGACTGGAAACCCATGACCTCCTGCTTACTAGTACAGACATCTTGACCACTTGATTACTGAGCTTGGCCAATTCAAATCTAACGTAGTCTAGGTATCTATTGAAGATTTATCCTCTATTTAGATCTGGACCCAGGAAAACCCTAAGGGTGGTGGGGCTGGCAACCTAAAGTGTAGCCAACCCAACCACCTCTGTTGTAGCCCTTCATCACCTAGAGTGACTTTTAGCCTTGTGAGACTTCCATTAAAAAATACAAACTCCCTGTTCATACTATGTACACAATGTACATTGTATATGTTGGACAGCATTATTTTCCACTTTACTAAAAAATTCCGGAGTGAGTACATGGGTCATTTCCAGACTTTTGGGGTCCAAAAGTGAGACTTTTTTGGGTGTTCCTGTTACACCTGACCTGTGTAATTTCCCATCAAAGTACCATTAAATTGACTTCACACTATTTTTTACTTGTTTGGCAGATACTTTGCTTTACACAGTCACTCTTGGAGATAGAAGGCATTAAAGAATGTGTCTGGAATTGAAAAATCTTATGTACATGTCACTACATGTACACAGGGGCACCAAAAATGTCACACTTTTGGACCCCAAATTTATGTTATGACCCACATATAATTGCACAATTTGGATTTTTAGCTTCTTGCAAATGTTCATATTCATGGGCCAATGCATGTCATCCAAAACATGACACCGGTGTCCCCATAAGCATTGTTCACAAATACATCAAACATCTGTCTTCCTTTTTCTATAGAAAGTTCCTGGCATGTTTTTATATTAAATAATCATTTCTAACAAACATTTCCTCAAAACCTTATTTTGGAAGAATTATTTTTTAGTCCTTTCATTATGCCCTTTTTAGTTTGACAAGGAATTCCTTCTTGAATGATTGAATTGAAAAAAAGAAAAAGATCATGCTTGTACATGTACTGGTGTAAGTCAGGTCATGTGTGAAAACTGAATATCTTCCTTCATGTCCTCCTAACCCCCTAGACCCTTATTGCTAGGAACCATCCTCAATCCTCCAAAATCCTCCGATTGCCCTGCCCAAAAAAATGCATTCATCCTCAATCCTCCAAAATCTTCCGCTTAAAACACCATTCATCCTCAATCCCCCAAAATCCTCATGTGCTTTAAACACCATTCATCCTCAATCCTCCAAAATCCTCCGCTTGAAACACCATTCATCCTGAATCCTCCAAAATCCTCTTTCTTGAAATACCATTCATCCTCAATCCTCCAAAATCCTCCAAAACTGCAAGGATGATTTTGGAGGATTGATCAGGTGGGTTAGGGCAAAAACCATTACTCCATACTGTAGGCGGTGTGGTAAGTCTTACTGAAATTGGAGGATTATCAGGACTGTTGGGGTTAAAGGTAGTATATACACCATTTGCTTTTGCTGTAATTTTCAGAAATAAATGGATTTGGGGGTTAGTATTTTACAGCGTGCTAGCAAATACTATAACACTGACCCGTTTAAAGTTTTGTGTGCACAGATGCTGGGAAAACAGAGAGAAACAAATTATGTTCCAGTCGTCTGGTTCCCTGACCATACTTTAGACAAAACAGAGCAATTTATAGATGTCAGGGAATTTTCAGGTCGGGGAACTAGACTATTTCCAAGGATTGTCGGCCGACAATCGTTGGAAAACGATAAAAATGTCCACTTTTCTTGAAAACGACAGCATACCAGGTGCCATGATTTCACAGGATGCTTGAGACTGCTATTTACTTACAGTTTGGTACGGTATTTCGTAATAATTCAGTAGTTGCTTTCTAATGTTTGCAAATGTCTGTATATTACCTTTAAAAGAGACACAATGTCTCCAAATACCTGAAATGTCAATCATATGGATTTATTTCTTACTATCTTTCTCCAAATTGTCAAACTAAACTATTTCAGACAGCCAGCCAACCCAGGCAAGCTTGGTGGTTGTGTGGTTAAGATGTCTGCACTAGTAAGCAGGAGGTCGTGGGTTCGAGTCACGCCTGTGAATTTTTTTCTCACAGGTTCTCGGAAAGCAAGTCAAGTCAAAAAGGGGGAATAAATCTCTTTTAATTGACATAAATACACCCAAATATAAACAAAACAAAACACACAATTCGCTGAATAAACGACAATTTCCTGCCCGGCATTACTACTGTGTTAATTGCGGAATGAATCTTCTTGGAAATCAACAATTGGCTGCCGCGGTGCTTTGATTACATTGTGATGTGTTCGTGTTGCCATCAATTGGCCATTTGCTTTCATTTAATTTTCTATGCGCATGTGTTGTGACAATCGGCCCTGTCGGCCATGATTTAATATCCTTACAGTATACGTTCGCATCGCAGTGAATGAGAATGCATCAATACACTGCTGGGGTTGTGCTCGTATACTTGAACAATAAGCTAACATTACTTTATTTACAAGGTGTAAATGTTGGGAATTGCATTAGCTACATGCATGGGTGGTGATCACAGCGAACCACATCCATCCTGATGTTTTTCGTGAAAAGGATGTTTATTTTTTTTTTGGTGGAAGAACATAGTGTACAAGTACATGTACATATATGTGTGCATGCAAATGTTATGTGACCCTATGGGCCAGCAAATATCGGAGAAATTGTGATGCCATTTGACAGAAATGTGTCCAAGGCCTGTTGTGGGGTCGATAGCTTCCACAAAGCTATCGATTGTCTGTAAAGATTTTGACCTGGAAAGGCACGATAGTAAATTAGATGCTAGCTGATTGGTCCGGGGGTGAAGAGACAGGGAGGAGAAGAGGGGAGAGGGGGAGGGGAAGGGAGGATAATTCCGATTATCTGTTTTGGAGGGAGATGGGGGAATGATTTTGTTGTACATAAACGCCATTTGTTCATTGTGACCATTCAAATTGATCAATCACACACATGCTTACCAATGTCAGATTTACAGAATAATATTTTTCTTTTTTCAGGGCAAACATTTAGTAAAATTATTTGAAACGTTCATTGGCAGTTTATCTGTAATTTGTGGTACTCATTCACTTTGAATGTCAATGCAAAAATGTTACATTTTTATTGTACATGTATGCACATTGTACTGATTTATTAATTCAGTACATGTACACTGTATTTATATTTAATGTCATTCTTGTATTACATGTAGTCATGCATCATTACCTCTGCATCAACATGCGAGTAAAAACAAACAATTCGGTTTGGCTCATATGGTGCCCTTTAATTCAAAGACACAGCAATTGGCTTAAAACGGCCAAATATTATTTCTCTATGTTCCCAGGGCTCTGTGAAAAATTATATCATTTACCCTACATGTCCCCCCTCCCATTCCATCTGGCCAAATATTGATTTTAATAGGCCACGTGTATTTGTTATACTTGTCCTTATTAGCTGATCTTTATCGCTGCTTGAATCAAGACTGGCTGGCCGAAGGACAAACACACACATACACCACACCTACTGCTGAACCGACTAGCAATGTACATGTAGACATACATGTATCTGCAACGCCAGAGTCATTCCATTCTAAGTGTGATCGACTAATGATAAACCCATTTCTATTATTTACAGGGTGGCATGGGTGCCACAGGGTGGCAGGGGTGCCACAGGGTGGCAGGGGTGCCACAGGGTGGCAGGGGTGCCACAGGGTGGCAGGGGTGCCACAGGGTGGCAGGGGTGCCACAGGGTGGCAGGGGTGCCACAGGGTGGCAGGGGTGCCACAGGGTGGCAGGGGTGCCACAGGGTGGCAGGGGTGCCACAGGGTGGCAGGGGTGCCACAGGGTGGCAGGGGTGCCACAGGGTAGCTTGTGCGTAAAGCGCTCGCCTCTCATCAATGTAGCCCGGATTCGATTCACGGCTCGGACCATACATGTATGTGAGTAGAGTTGTGTGTTGGTTCTCTCCTGTGCCACGAGGGTTTTTCTCCGGGTCCTCCGGCTTTTCTCCCTCCGAAAAAATCAAACACTTTCGATCTCTGGCTATGCTCCGTGGTCATATATGGGTCGATGTGGACCGGCTGCCAGAGGCGCCTTTACGTGCCAGCGAGACTTTACCATGTTGTAGCCGCATCCTTCGCAATTCAGCACCCCAGCTGCGAGTAATGATAATTAGCCTCCCAAATTATTATTATTATTATTAATATTATACCCAATAAACAGTCTAATCCATTATGCATACAAGTGGGTGCCTGCCCTGATGTTATTTAATAATTGGCCTTCATCAACATTGTACATTACTTCAAAGCCTCACGCTAAATCATTTTCCTGAACTACATATAGTTTGCTGCATATTTCATAACCCCACATAAACTTTTACCAGGTAAACAGGACTGTTTTAAAGTTAAGCCTTGTAATTCTGTCTAAAGTGCCCACTTGAAGAAAAAAAATGGTGCTGCTCCCACCCCCCTGCAATTACCCCCAGCCCCAACAAATTGGACTCTAGTTACAACTTGAAGCTGCAGAAGGTAGATTGTCTGATACTCCTTGTGCATTCACTCCTGTTGGAGTTTGGAGTCATGTGGCCTGGAGTAAACCTGTGAATATTTCTTACCAGCACCCAAAAAGCACTAGCTTATTACATCAAAAAACAAAACTACCAAATTATTATGAAAGACCTTAATTGACAGATTGCATCCTGTGAATTCACGTCACCTGGTGTGTGCTGTCATTTTCAAGGAAACTTAGGAAAGTGGGATTCTGTACTGCCCCAAATTTACCAAATTTAGTTTGTCCACATTTTGTTTGTAATTTTTTTTTGTAATCAGTTATATATCCGTGAAAGGGTGCAAACCAGCTAGCCTGGTTCCCTGACCTGAAAATTTCCCGATGTCTACAAATTGCTTCGTTTCGTTTGAAGTAGTGTCAGGGAACCAGACTACAAGAACACCATTTTGTTCTTGGTTTTTCCAGCTTGGTTTTCTTTTCAAGTAAACCTGTGAAATATTTCTCACCAGCTCTTAAAAAACATTGAGCTTGGGATGGTGAATCTGTTACAGCATTGCAATGGGCAAATCCTTCATATCTGGATGCGATTCGTCTTCTGTCCTGGGATCATTAGACAGATTGTGCCGAGTGAAACCTAAAGCAACAGAATAGAGTACCGAAGTGATGACTTGAATACATTCTAAACTGCATGTGTTTGGAACCAGTTGCCGCGGCAACTGACGTCAGACTTAGGTACTCTATAGCATTCAGATGTAAAGCTGTGCCACATATTTGAATATTCAAATCGTTGATCGATAACTGAATATTTGAAGACTTGTATTTTTCAATTTGTAATCAAATGTACATGTAGTTCCCTTGAATAAGGAGGACGGCCATAGCCACGGTTTGAAAAAGCCCACCTGACTAGTTGCCGTCTATACACACATTCCTGTGCATACTCACTCCATTTGTGTTTCAGCTATATTGTTTGCATTTACGCTTGGCTGCACAGCCTATTCTTGGCAAACCAGCACCCCATCAGCTGGACACACTTAGTTAAAAGGAAAAAACAAATTTGTTGTAATTAATTTCTATTGCATCTAGGGAAATATACGTTTCTTGCCAGAACGAGGTATTTCTCATTTCTCTAGAAAGCGAGGAGCTACAGTGAATTATGAAGATTAAAATGTGCAGTTGTTGGCAGCATTCACACATTTCTTGATTGAAAATTCTACATCAAAAAGTTTCAACAATTTTTGAAGAAGTTGAAGTTTGTTCAAAAACGGAATTATTTAAATTGACCCAGCCATATTCAGATGGCGCATGGGAGATGCTGACCCGACAGGTTTAATCGATCTGTAGAGTTTGCCTGTTGTTTGTACCTGAATTTTGTTTCTGTGTCAACTATCTCAAATAGAGCACGCTCATTGAGCCCTCCCTCAACCATTCAATACATGTATTGTTCTTTGTATGTTACCTCCTTTCTTTTGGTTTGGGCTCAATGAGCGTGCCTGTCTGGGGCTCATGCTTAAAAGCTTTGCTTCTTAATGGGCTCCTCTGCAGTATCTTTAAACATTTACTTTCTACAGTACCTGTAGATTGTTGTATTATTTTTAACTATTTAACTATTTTTCTATTATTGATTGATTTTGATACTGTGGAAAATAAAGAAACCTTGAATGATAAAAGCACGGGGTGCAATGGCGTTTTCTAGCCGACTGCTGTAAAAACATTAGCAACAAATGATAGCCTCTGTACACACTGTTGTGCCATTGCACATGATATGCACTTGAGCATCCAGTGATTAAACACAGTGCTGCAGAGCAAGCGATCGGCCGGCGCGGCGTCGACAATGATGCTGGCTGTGCCTGGCTCTGTGAGAGCGAGAGAAAGAGAGGATCGAGGGAAAAGAAAACAAGGTTTTCATTCAAATACATTGTACAACTGCTCTCTTGGGTCCAAAGTACATGCCTCGTCTGGTGCAGGCGATAAAACAAAGCACACTGCTGCCCCACCTGTACATCCAAATCACTTAAAACGTATTTAACAGCCAGCGCAGTCATCCAGGGGTTTCGATATATTTATATGAAAAGTCTTTGTTTGTTAGGGCTATTATTGTGACTCTATGGAAACCAAAAGCACCATAATAAAACTACATGGTTCTATAGAAATATTTATTATAGGCGATAAACCAACCAAAAATCATTCCGGAAATAATGTGCTAAAAATGAGGTGATAGGTAAATAAAAAAATAAACAGAGAAGACAAGAAAGACATTCTGTACCATGGAGTGAATGCTGCATACGTACATGTACTCGATTTTTTTTTGTTTAACATACATTTCAATAAACAAAACAAACCTTTGTACATGTAATTCACACAGTGCACAATGTAAACATTTCAGTCTTCAACTCAAATACATGTACATATGAATTCATGATGGCCTGGTGGAAACATGCATTCAACTTTAACTTTTTCTTCAGGCCATCCTCAACAAATTGAACACCCCTTCCTCTTTGACTAAGCCCACAGATCCGACTGCCATTCTGAATGTCATCATACAGTTTTGCACAATTGCAGGAATGTTCCATCAGAAATGTAAGGGAACTTGGTTCAGTAACAATGAAATAACCATCCACATACATTGTTCATGTACATTGTACCTGTAATGACCAGAGAGCCACAGTGAGTTGGCCGTACACGTACATGTGTAGTTATCATGAAAGAGACATTGAATAACAAACCCACCCATATTTAGTTACTGAATAATTACTTTACCCCTCCTATGTACAGTGCAGTTGCCATAGAATTGTCAGACCTTTCAAAACCTTTCGAGTTTGCTGGACTGAAGGGTTTTGAAAGGTGAGAAAACTGTCTGATAAAAGAGACCTATGAAAGGTTTCGAAAGGTGAAACAACTCTCTGAACAAACTGGTATACCACAGCCCAATTGTTCTACGTTTCAATACCTTTCAAAGGGTATTGAAAGGTGTGGTAGTGCAGTAGCAACAAATTCTGGAGTGTTTTAAAAGGTTCATAATTATTTTTTAGCCATCTTGCCAGTAAACAGATTTTGAAAGGTTTTGAAAGGTCAAACCATAGGAGAGTTACTATGGGTCATTCCATAAATTTGGGGTGCCATTTTGGTGTCCCTGTTATGTATAAAATGTTGCAATTCAGGACACATCGTTGTGTGCCCGGCAGAAGGTCGTAAGGACAAAAAATGGGTCAAAATGTCTAATTCGGGTTTTGGGGGGTAATCGATAGAGTATTGAAATATCTTTATTTTGATATACATTTCGTCGCAAGGCGTTACGTCATTCTAACGTAATTAACAGAATGAAGAGGTACAAGGGGCTTTTGCATTTTTTTTGTTCGTGGCAAAAGGACGTAAGCGTGTAATACCAATGTAACAAAACATGATACAAGTGTGTTCACCTCTCCACTTCAGTGGGGCGTAAATGCGCGTGGAGCAAAGTTTGTTCCCGGCAAAAGATCGTTAGCATTTCACATGCCGCTTAGGCGCACGTTTAAGGCAGAAGGATTTCCCGGCAAAAGGTCGTTAAGCATAAATATGTAAATAACTTTAAAATTATTTAATATTTATATTATAAAATGCACAGCATTATTGGAAATATTAATAAATTTCATCTGACAAAAATTCAACCTTTTGCGATTCTTAATTTAGAAATGCCAACACAAAAACTTTGAAGTCGATTTTCTCGGAAAAGTGTGATTACGCGTCAAAGCACGCTTATGTCCTTCTGCCGGGCACACGACGACATTCTTTATGCCTTTTGATTACAGGTATGTACAGCAAAGTACCTGCCAAAGAAGTATAAAAATAGTGTGATGTCAATTTTAATGATACTTGATGGGAAATTACACAGGTCAGGTTAACAGGGACATCAAAAGTGTTGGGGTATTAGCGAGTGACCCCAATGTCAAATTATTTTTGAGAATAACATGTAAATCAGGTGTATATTTGTGTGTGCCGTTCTTGGATGGTTTCAGATGTCCAAAATTTAAAAAAAGGTATTTTTGTGTGTGAAAATAAAACATGTAAGAAGAAAATATTTAGAAGAAAAAATAATCAAAACATTTTGAAGAGCAGGGATAGTATATCTTTAAAGTGCATGTATGTAAAAATTGAACCATCCACTCTCGGGTCGACTTTTGAGAGCGCATTTTCAAATTTCAAAACCAATCAGCTGTAAGTTTTTGCAAGGCCGCACTGCTGTAATTCCAATTGTCGGGTTCTAGCTTAGACACAGCTCACTGGGTTTCATCACATAGGCCCTACCTGATTCTACAGACCTTTTCATACTAGAGCCTGTCAACCCGGGTTGAAGTCAACTTACCTGTAGGTTAAAGTCAACAAAAAGGTTGAAGACCAAAAAAGAGCGTTTGTCCTAAAATTGCTATGGTTAGAAAGATCATTCAAAAGTAGAATATAATAATGTACATTTGTGACCAGCTCTGCAAAAACGGGTATTACATGTATGTCGCCAAATTTGAAAAATGAGTTATATACATAGTTGAATTTAGAGAAGTGCATTTAGAGATACAGACTTTAAAATACAAAAAGTGCAAAGAAATAAGATCGAAGTAATTTTTATCAACATTTATTTTTTCATCTTTATTCGTCAATATTAATGTTTCTGAAAATAAATTTTGAAAATATAGATGTAATAGAAGCCAACAAACCAAAAACAACTTATAAAATGTGAAGATTTTTTTGCCCGCGTCACATAGAACAGCCCTGTGTGTGTTTTCACATAGTGCGACATAATACCCTTTTTTGTAGAGCAAGTCACATTTTTTAACACAATTTGTCATTTTTTTTCTCTTAAAATCACGAAGCATGAAACTCGCTTGTTTTCAACCCCCAAGTTTTTTCTGGTGTCAAAAAGGCTTTACGGGTCCGTAAAATATCACTTTGGAGTTTCCTCCTTTCTCTAAACTGAACATTTCATTATCGTCATCTCTCCATGGCTTTCTTGAAACTTGTAAGCTATGTACAGTACGATATATGTGTACATTTCAAGCATTTAAATTTAAGAATCCATGGTTTCACCGGAGACGGACAAAAAAAATTAACTAAACAAGTACAATGTACAATGTATGTAAAAAACAAATTTAAACAAGAAAATATTCTGAAAACTTCATAAGCTCTACACGTACTTCATTATATTTTTATGTCCCCATCTGCCTGACTGTACTGGTCACTCATACACATGTACATGGCCAATTGCTTTTGACCTGAGCTTGACCAAATCAACCTTCTTAACCAGTTCACGCCGGGTCCCGTTCTCGCTTGAGTGCGTGTTATACACGTCATCCGGCGCGAACTGGTTAAGGTTTCATAAAGTTACCAAGCATAAATCTGTCATTCTTCCATTCCGCTTTAGTATTACCGTGCCTCATTATTATTTATGGAATCCTGCATAAAGCCTCAAGCTCTATGAACATCTTGATTGCAGACTACTGTGAGGGCATGCTACAGGAAAAATTATTTAACACGTGGACAAGTACATGCCATTACAAATAGGAACTTGAATTTCTGCAGAATAATTAATGACTGGCATGTACATAAATGCGAAGTGTATGCATTGTATTGAATGTTTCGATTTAAAACTTGATGCCACGTGACAGAATGAACTGTCTGATGTTTCTTTATAAAACTTGATGCTGTTCTTTTTTTTTTTGGGGGGGGGGGGAATGCACACCTGTCTTGTTTTATTAACTCTCGTTGTGTTTACATGCATTGATTGCTTGTACTAGTGTTGTTCATTTTTTGGCTGAAAAACAACTAAATCAACTTTCTAAGCTGTGATTTTGAACAAATAGGCCTACCCAACATTCTGAACACACATAAAACCAGACAGAATTTGCATTGAAGATAGTGTAAATTTTAATTTGTTTTTTGCTTTTCCCGACGTGGTGTGTAGCACCGATTATGCAGTTCCCACTAGATGTACATGTACATGTACATTGGATTAGGATTGGTCAGCTCGGCACTATTAAGCAGGAGGTCATGGGTTCGAGTCCCACCCAAGTAAGCCTACGATTATTTTTTTTGCACATGATTTTTGCCCACGGTTAAAAAAAAATCTTGGTTGAATTTACATATAAAATCAAATGAAAACTGGATTTAGAAAATACGTGTAAACTGACCTTATTTTCCTCCCTGCAGTTTCGGGTGGAAGCCAATCGCTCACAGTAGCAGCCCTCTAGGAATATCCAGCCCAGGGGTCTCTGGGACGTGTCGCTCTCAAAGTAGAAGAGAAGGTTCTGGTACAGAGCAAAGAAGCGCTGCTTCCACTTGACCGTGTCAGAGCTTTTCTTCTGCAGGTTGCCGGCGATCATGTGATCCGTCTTGGCCCTGCTGGCTAGCTGCAGGAGCTGCGTCTCCTCGTAGCGAACGGCTTTCTGCATGGTGACGGACCGTGGCTTGTGGGGATGGGTGTGGGGAGAGAGGCAGGTTGGTGGTAATCAGTGAATGTGCGTACGTGTGACTTGACGTGTATGCAGGCGAGGATGGGAGGCAGGCGAGGGGGGAGGCAGGGAGGGGGAGGAGTCAAGGTTTCTTGGGCAACCACACGGAGATGGTTACGCCGCTACTCGTTCCGTGAGGAGGTCACGTACATGCAGTACAGGAGGATCTAGCCTCCGTCACTGCTGTTATCAACGTCATCATCAGCACGCTGCATCCTCTGCCGCGCTGTGACTAGCGGCAATCCCTGTTCCATCCATGAACTCCCTAAGTGATGACCAAGGATACAAAATATGAAAAGAAGCAAATTAGCACACGGGTGCCAGGCCTTGCTGGCTGCACACAATAACGCACAGACCCGTCTGCCATCAATAACGGTGATTTAGCACTGGACTGGGAGCACTTGTTTATTTTGTCAGCATTCATATTAGCCCCCCTTGAAGCCACGCAGAAAACACTCGCATCAATGATGACAAAAGGGGCTGGGAGCGATGGGGCTGTACAGTCAGGCCTGTCAGAGGATCAGGCTATACATGTAGGCACACCGACACACACACACCAGCTCAGTTCACAGCCTGGGATAGGCCAGTTCCTGCAGGCAATGCACATAAAGCCTATGCGAAACCAGAGAGACACAGCCCCATGCCTGGCACACACAACCAGAGATTATCCCCTTATCTTTTTTTTCTTCTGCTCTGGTCCAGCCACTGGACCGAATGCATGCATTGGCAGGCGCGTGTCCACAATGAATGAGCACTATTGGTGCGTCGCGTGGGTGGGCGGGGCTACCATTATAAATCATCACAGATCAATGACTGCATACTGTGGACTTTGAGTATGAATTAGATAAAGTGGTTATCTGCACAATGTGCGCTGTTATATATCCCGTATAATTTAAGTGCAACAGCACAGATGGTTAAGCAGTGCTGCGTATGTAAATGCACATGTAGTTGAACTTCATCGATCATATCGTCAGTGTCAGTCCCCATCCCACCATAATTATTTAAATTTGTCTGATGGGACAAGGAAGATAGAGGGGTCGATTGGTACTTGCAAACACATTGACCTGTATTCGGGGTCATAAAACGGCACGTTACCAAGGTAACATCCAGTTCATTTTGATTTTGCATATTTCCAGGCTCTCAGAAATAAATACATCCAGACAGTGGCTGAATGCATGTGAGTGGGATGGATGCAGACCGGATTTTTTTTTTTTTGCACACTGAATTTAACTGCACAGAAATTTAGTGTTAGTTAGTTTTGTTTAAAAATTCCATTATGTGTAAGGACAAAAAAAATCACATTATACATGTTATAAAATTGTACTATGATTCCACCACATTTCACTACACATTAAAACACAGATATTTACTTGCTTAAAAAACAAATCATGATTTTTTCCTAATTATGTAGAATAAAAGTTAATTTATATATGATATTTTTAAAAACACATCATTAACATAATGTTGCTAATTTATGTATTAAAGAAAATTGACAAGAGCGGGATTTGACCTCTGACATCAGGAATCCCACACAGGCATTCTATGAACTGCAAAATTTGGGTTTATATAAGGAAAATGTTCATGTGTATCCATAAGCCAAAGCATGATTTCATCTGAGACAACATAACAGGAGAAAACAAAATCAAACATGTTGTACACTTAAAGGTGGGTTCCAAATTTTATTTGTTTTCTGTAAAATGTACGTAGCTCGTACGGAATCCATTTCTAAAACTAACATTTCTAACTTTGTTGATGGTCTAGTTTGAAGAAACACTGTTAGTACATGTACTGTATTATGCTCTTTTGACGAGGAGTTCCTTCTATGACAAAAAAAATTGCGCCCTCTTGTGTAAGTACATGTAAACTGGATGGATTTTTAAAGGGTTAAAGACAACCGCCATGTGTTTATTGCAAATGAAAACAAACATTAGACTGGGGTGAGATTGGCCAAAAATTTAAAAAATTCTTTGAAATCTGCAGTGTTTAGGGGTTGCTGAGGACCCCAGAGCAACGTAAGGTCGATCTATGGTCTGTATTTGCCTAAATGCACCCCTTAAAATACCCGTTTCTATTAGTCTATATCCACTTTTACAGGTAAAAACACCTTTGGGGTAACACCTCAGGAATTCCTTCCAGATTTCAAAAGAGATTCTTTAAAAATTCTGAAATCGGTCAAAATCCTGAAATCTGTCAAAATCCTGACAAATTTCACCCCTTTCTAATTTAGATCATACTCGTATTGTTGCAAGATATAAGTTAGGATATGGAGGACTCTTTACACTAATACGCTGCATTGCTACAATGTACACGTGCCTACATGTGCAGTGAGGCACACACTTCAAGTTCACCTTTGATTAAGAATGTTGAGAGGTTAACAGCCTTCATTTTTAATTCAGCCCGCTGCCTCATAACTTGTGAACATCTATTTTTTCTTGCCAGTTAACTCAATTACCAAACCTGTCACTGCTGCAGTATCGTTGACTGCACGGAAGGCAAGTGTGTCCAAACCATGAAATGTGTCACACAGTACAGTATGTATTCAACTGAAAAGAAAAAAGGGGGACCCTGATAAAAAAAAATCTGCATATTGCTGGGGTTGTGTGAGGGTTATGCTGCATTCGTCTGGATTTAATGCTTCATCCTTGGTAATAAATGGGTATGTTGTGTGCACGCAAAGTTGATACACGCATGTCTGTGTGAATAAATAATACCCTGCTGATCATTATGTATTTGTGTGCTTACAGGCACACATACATTTGTAGATATTGCAGATTTTAAAGTTTAAATTGCACTGTGAAGGTTGTGTAGAAATTTTCATAACCCTAACCCTGCCAGACGCAGCACAGTGCATCTGTGCTGACAGCTCCACTTTGCTGCACTCTCCACACAAGTCAATGTGACAAAGTATGCAATCTGATGCATCTGGCAGGGTTCTGGCAAACATGCCCTGGAAATTCTGCAAGCATACTATACATTGTTACATTTTTTCAGACAGTTGCTATAGCAATATCAACAATTTGGGTGAAAGAAAGAAGGTGAAAAATGAACTTCTTTACATTTATTTATTTTGTTAATTTGTCACTTAATGTCAACAGTTCAAAGATTCATTCAAATTTATTTAATATTTTTTTTCAAAGTGATTTGTGGTTTCTTTGACAAATTATTTAATATCACATTAAATGTTAATTGCATGAGAATTGTTTTTTCCAGTTCATTGAGAAGCATGCAAATTTGAACCATAAATTTAAGAGGATGGCGATTGCTGGGAGAAATCTGCTTCATCTCATTTTGTAGTTTTATGTAGATTATACAATAGTGTATAACATATTAAAATATAACAGGCATTTCTGTCATATAATAATTAATACAAAAAGTTACTTTTGAGAGCAGTTTTTATTATCAAGTTCCCATCTAGCCCGCTGGTGCAATTTCTCTAAAAGTCGCTGCTGCAGGCAGCAAACAAATCTGATATGATAGTCCCCTTTTGTGCCTGGTGCTAGACACGAAAAAAAAAAAAGCTTTTCATAGGCAGCACTTTAAATAGTTTTCCATTTTATATGCATTTCTTGAAGTGCCGTAGCCTAGTGGTTTGGAGCATTGAATTCATGATCTGCGGGTAATTCTACAAGTTGTGGGTTCGAGCCCAGTCCTGGACTATAGCACTTCTACGCTTAATATGGGTAGAGGCATTATTAATGCCTTGCAGTGGACTAGTTACCCATCCCGACCCTATTCATACTGTGAAGAGATCAGATTATCTTGTTTTGTTTCAGTGTGAAGGGCTGGTTCTTCCACACTTTTCTCTGTAGCCCACACCTTCAGTGGTCTTTGGCCTTGTGATGGGTGATTTGCATAAAAAAAAATTAAAATTATACTCCATAACACATGGAGGGATATAATCCTCTTAACCGGCCCTCTCTCAGGGCCAAAATGGAGCCAACTACCCTATATATCAAAACCTATCATGTGACAGGTTGAAACGCACACAAACTGTGAGAGTCGGTGGGTAGATTTTTTGATAGGCTGTGATAGTATTTTTACACCTTCTACTATAAAATATTCATGAGCTAATGGTACCAATTCATTGGTCAGTTAAGAATGACGCAACCAAAACAAATTTAGCTGTTTCGAATAAGGCCTATAATATCTCCCGGGGTGTTATTTTTTTACTGTTTTCCCTACAACCTCATCCCCCGGAGTAAAAATCCAATCATGTACATGTACATTTTAAAACATTCGGATGCGCTGTCAGACATGGACGAATTGCTGGGCAAGTTTTATGCTAATTCACGGAAGCAGAATAGATATTCAGAAGGTGCAATAAAACAAATACTACATGATGGTTTGTGTCGGGGGAAATAGAGCATCAATTTTTCCCTCGGTACTCGCTAAAGGCCTAGGTAGGCCTGTAGCCAGTACCTCGGGAAAAATAGATTGCCCTATTTTCCCTCTAACCATGCAGTATTTGTATACTATTGGAGGGTTAACAGATACCAAGAAATAACACAAATCATTGTCTTTGGCAAAATTAGAAATAGACATGTTTACAGTCCCTGCCCGCTTCCCTTTTTGAAGCCACTCATTTAAAAAAAATGTTAATACGTAAAAAGTTTTCCAGACAGAATGAACAGCAAAATCTTTGAAAATAAACCTGTCGTGACAACAAGTCTAAACACATACAATGTAGCACAACCTGTTATTTCAAGATTTATGTCAGCAAAATCCATAAAAAATTGAGGCAGATATTAACATGTGAAGTTGAGTGACACACTGTGCCAAGAACATCTAACACAGAAAACACAAACTTTCTTCCCGTACATGTAACGTTATATTGCATGGAAATTTCCTGACAAAGCTAGGTCTCCAAATTACAGGTTGTGCCATGTGTTTAATACAATTCTAAATAGGAAGGGATGAGTTTTTTCCAAGATTTTGCTGTCCTGCCCGAATTTTGCTGGGGTGAGGTTATTTAAAAAATCCCTAACCCTGCTGAATCTAACAGGATCCAACAATTTGATATTCCCAAATTGGACCCTGTTGGATTGAGCAGTTATTTGTGTTCTCATAGTTCTCAATCTTGTTGGATTCAGCAGGCAACAGAAAAATATGTCACAGTTGGATTCTATTGGATTTAGCAGGTACATGTATGTCATTTTTGTATTTTTTAGTTACCCAATAACTTGGCATGTTGGACTGCGTTGGATTGAGCAGGAAACTCATATGAGTCACCGTTCAACTATTTTAGAAGCTGATTAGTGAACGTAATTGGTCTTCTCAAAATTTTGAGCACGCAGAATATATTCGTTATTTAGACTTCAAAAATGTGTAATTTTGCTAAAACCTTAAAACATTTGTTGATGGACCCCTAAAAAAGCACACTTTGTTGACCACCTTTTACTTGATCATGATGCGTTTGAGATTTTGAATCTGCGGCTGAATCCGCGGCCGAAATGCAAAGAAATGTGCGATAAAATTTGTGACATCGCAAATATCTGCGCAGAAATCTGCAAAGAAAAGTGAGATAAAATGAGCGACATCGCCAATCTGTGCAGAAATCTGTGATAAAATGCGCGATAAAATGTGCGACATTGCAGAAATCTGTTCAGAAATCTGCAATAGAATGTGCAACATCGCAGATCTGTACTGTGATGTCCCTTCAGGGCCACAATACTCAATATCCACCTTCCAATAATGGTTAATCTTCTCTAATAATTCCTTCTAAAAAATATCCCCCCTTGATGGTTAATCTCCTATAATTTGTTCTATAAAAATATCCTCCGCCCCTCTGTATTTAGTCTTCTCCAATAATTCCTTCTAAAAAATATCCTTCCCCTTTAAGGTTTAATTTACTTTCTGGTCTAAAAAATATCTTTAACACCGCTTTTTTCACACTACACGTATGTACATGTATCCTCTTGCCGAGTATGGCTAAATCTTTTATAATTAGTTGTCATGCTCATTACATGGCTCTCTTGAAAGGTTTAAATCTCTATTCCACGGTGACAGTATTCTACGTTTTTTGATATATATCTTTAAGATATATCTCCACTGTGTGAACTTCCAGTTTACTCCGATCTTAACGATAACCAAGTTAACGATCATACACTGTGTATCGCAAGATATACATGTAGCACGTGTAAACTTTAAGTTTGCTCCGATCTTAATGATAACAAAGTTAAAGGGTAGGTGCAATGAAATTGTACACATTTTTTTTTTTTTTGTAACTCTTTTACAATATAAGAAATGTGATTAAAATATGTTTTCCGTGTTTCTGCCCATTTTTGGTATTTAATTTTCCCAGGATAAAGTTTCCCCCCTTTCTCTCTTGTTTCCGCACCCCTAACAGCATGGCGTCATCTCGGGAACACGGAAACTCAGCGAGAGTAGTTTGATCACATGTGTGCGTGTCTGTACGTGTGTATGCCGTTGTTGAGGGAACCAGCCACGCGCGATTAAATAGCTTTGGATGAAGGGACCAGGGAACATTTAAAATCTACAAACAGAATCTTTTGGATCTGAATCTAATAATCAAGTGTCGATTTTAGACTCGTCTATTCAGCCAATTTTTCAGAACATTATTGGGGCGAGGAAGAGGAGGAACTTGGAGTTCGTCCGTACATGTATGAGCCAGAAGGCGAGACTAACACTTAAACAGCGAAAATACTAAAGACTCCGAATCGGACTCCGATGCGGAACAAGGTGAACGACATGAAAACAACGATTGGTAGGCTAAATAACACTCTCCGAGTCCAAATACGACGGTATTTCAGTTCTACTGGAAAGAGGGGAAGACTGACACCATCCTTAGTGGTGTTGTTGAATCCAGCAGCAACACAACGACGCGAGTCATGGCCGACCATCCACCAGCCAGCCGGGTTCCTGGGATGACGTCACAGCGGCGTTACCACTTGATGGGCGGGGCTCACTCCCCAGGGGTCGATTTAGAAGAAAACAAATCGCATGCACTGGTGCATGTAGACCGAAAAAGTTACATGCACAAAATAAATTTTACATGCACACAAGTCATAACCCAAAAGAACAATAGGTAGACATATTTGTTGTTTTAAAATATGTGTATTCCTACACATTTTCAAATGTAGCTATTACATGTATAGTGCTGTTAAGGGTATTGTTTTGCTATGTAAATAAAATGTGTTTATGTACAATTGGTATTCGCTGTTTGTTTATTTCATCAGTGGTAATTAGCAATGCAATGACACGATCGCGAGAAGGCGAAGCCGAAGTTACGTTACTACTGTAGTATCATGTTCCACGGTGTCAGAAGGCTGTTCGATATTTTGATACCAAAATATCGGCCCAAAAATATTGCGATATTATCGTGATGACGTCACTTTTTCCTTACCGGAAGAACGGATAAATAATTTTTCTTTTTAAATACCTGATGGAAATCACCACGTGTACAGCATCATGAGATCGGGCCCACCGGGATCGGGCCCACCGGGATCAGACCCGCCGGGACTGAGCTCGGTTCCGCTAAAATTTAATATCAGGGCCGGCCACCGAGAGATCGCGAATCGGGCCGGGGCCCGGGGCCGCGCCGGCAATCGGGGCAGGAAGGATCGGGGGCCGGATTGGTGACAAGGCTTCACTTGTTGAGTAGTTGGAGTAGGGTGTTGGTAAAAGTCGGAGGTGGTCGGAGCTAGCCGGAGCTAGCCGGAGGTAGCTTTATACACGATTTATACGACGTTTTCAAGTCTTAGAAATGGTTACCTGTTAATAATATTATACTTCCGTACTTTCTACCCCCAAAAAAATAAAAATGACTATTTATCTGCCATTTCAAAGTTGTCATTCCTCGACCTCCGGGTTTCACCGATTTAATGGTTATATCGTACGTACAATATACGTACGTACGGCACTGCTTCACGCGCGCATGCACGGCCGATGTTCGGTATAGTAGTGCGCCCTCGCATGACTAGTTTTGGCTATTCTATTTACTACGGAGGGGCTTATATGACATCACAAAGCTAATGAAACCAGTTTGTGTATACACCTCTGGTTTTATGCCGCTCATAAAATGCTACCGTGGAACGACCGTTATTATAGGAAACAATTATTGTGAAACGTATTTTACTTGGAACAATGGCAATCACAATTTTGAAGAAGAAAAAGTTACCGGTACACTGGTGCATCATAAAATTGTGAGAAAAAGTACAACTGACGCTCCATTTGGTGAGACGGAGGTTGATATAAAATATTTGGTAGAGCTCTGAAAAAGATATAAACCTGGAAAATAATATTTTGTACATGTGAGAACATTGCGTTCTGGTCAAAATGATTGTTCACAGTTCTGTGTTAGGAGGAAACCACGCGCGAATATTGCCCGCAGAAAAGTACAAACAGTATCTGACGCTCCGATCCGTTTTGCATATATTTCGCGTCCAAATAGTGAGCCGGAGGTTGATATAAAATATTTGTTACAACTCTAAAAACCATATAAATCTGGGAAATTATACTTTGTACATATGGGAACATTGCGTTCTGGTCACAATTATTGTTCAAAGTTCTGTGTTAGGAGTAAATCAGGCGCTAATATTGCCCGCAGAAAAGTACAAAAAGTACATCTGACGCTCCGTTTTGCATTATTTTCGCGTCCAAATAGTGAGCCGGAGGTTGATATAAAATATCTGTTACAACTCTAAAAAACATATAAACCTGGGAAATGATACATTGTACATATGGGAACATTGCATTCTGGTCAAAATTATTGTTCACAGTTCTGTGTTAAGAGGACGTCAGGCGCCAATAGTGCCCGCAGAAAAGTACAAAAAGTACATCTGACGCTCCGTTTTCCAATATTTTCGCGTCCAAATAGTGAGCCGGAGGTTGATATAAAATATTTGTTACAACTCTAAAAACCATATAAACCTGGGAAATGATACTTTGTACATATGTGAACATTGCGTTCTGGTCAAAATTATTGTTCACAGTTCTGTGTTAGGAGGAAATCAGGCGCCAATAGTGCCCGCCGAAAAGTATAAAGAGTACATCTGACGCTCCGTTTTCCATTATTTTCGCGTCCAAATAGTGAGCCGGAGGTTGATGTAAAATATTTGTTACAGCTCTAAAAACCATATAAACCTGGGAAATGATACTTTGTACATGTGGGAATATTGCGTTCTGGTCAAAATTATTGTTCAAAGTTCTGTGTTAAGAGGACGTCAGGCGCCAATAGTGCCCGCAGAAAAGTACAAAAAGTACATCTGACGCTCCGTTTTCCAATATTTTCGCGTCCAAATAGTGAGCCGGAGGTTGATATAAAATATTTGTTAGAACTCTAAAAACCATATAAACCTGGGAAATGATACTTTGTACATGTGGGAATATTGCGTTCTGGTCAAGATTATTGTTCACAGTTCTGTGTTAAGAGGAAATCACGCGCTAATAATTGCCCGCAGAAAAGTACAAAAAGTACATCTGACGCTCCGTTTTCCATTATTTTCGCGTCCACATAGTGAGCCGGAGGTGGATGCAAAATATTTGTTACAGCTCTAAAAACCATATATACCTGGGAAATGATACTTTGTACATATGTGAACATTGCGGTCTGGTCAAAATTATTGTTCACAGTTCTGTGTTAGGAGGAAATCAGGCGCTAATATTGCCCGCAGAAAAGTACGGTACAAAAAGTACATCAGTTTTTTGACGCTCCGTTTTCCATTATTTTCGCGTCCAAATAGTGAGCCGGAGGTTGATATAAAATATTTGTTACAACTCTAAAAACCATATAAACCTGGGAAATAATACTTTGTACATGTGGGAATATTGCGTTCTGGTCACAATTATTGTTCAAAGTTCTGTGTTAAGAGGACGTCAGGCGCTAATATTTCCCGCAGAAAAGTACAGAAAGTACATCAGTTTTTTGACGCTCCGTTTTGCATTATTTTCGCGTCCGAATAGTGAGCCGGAGGTTGTTATTTGTTTGAGCTCGGAAAACCATTGGCTTTCACATGCACCAGTACTTTGTATACCGTAAAGACACCGAGTGCAAATTTTCCCGTAACATGTATTAAACTCTTATTAAAGGTTGAATTAATAGTGCATTCGTCCGAATAGTGCAATCTCCAACATTTTTCGTTAGTGTTGAATGAGTGGCCTGCAATCTTGGGAACGGGAGATTATGTTCCCACCCTCTATATAGTTTTGGCGGACAAAACTAATAATGGGCGAACCCCCCCCCCCCCCCCCCCTTTAACAAGATTATTCAATCCAAGAACTATATAGTATATATCGGTAAGTTGACCCATTTTGAGCATCCCCATTGCAATATCTGGTTGAAATAGAAATAAATGAATTATGGTGATGGGCCTTGTTCAAACAACTATTGTTTGTTAATTGACTGTGTGCTTCCCCCCCCCCCCCCCCTCCCCAACCTTGACGAGAAATCCGCTTGGTTTTATAACGTCCTCCAGGGTTGCAGTTTTATTGTAACTTTGTTTTACACCGTTTATGTAACCCGTGCACCCCGCAACTTCTATTTCAAGTCTTTGTTTCAACATAGCAAGTATATAAACCTTTACATAAGGCTATATAAAAAATTAGGCACCGACTGAGTCTATAATATATAATACGAGACCCTTGGCCGAGAGGACTACGACAGATTCTTCATCCTGCTGGCAAAGATTGCCAGATTGTAACTGCTGACCAAATGGAGGCATCCAGATTACAAATCGAACTTGAAACACAACTTTAGTTTCTACAGCTGTATTGTAAATTAAAACATAGATTTTCTCTTTTTGCTCTGTCCCGACGTAATGTATGAAGCGCTGTATACTCGGTGCTTTCCGAGAGCCTGTGTGAAAAAAAAATCACAGGCTTACTCGGGCGGGACTCGAACCCACGACTTCCTGCTTACTAGGGCAGACGTCTTATCGGAAAATTTGCACTCGGTGTCTCTACGGTATGCATAGTACTGGTGTATGTTAAAGCCAATGACCCTTAAATGTATATTACAAGACCGAAATTATTGGGGGGACACTGCTAGACATTGTGTAACATCTCTATGTTACACATCATGAAACTTAATAGGCCTAGTGCCAAGTAAAAAAACCAGTTCCTTTTTTAAGCCGCATCCTTGTTTTATTTGTTATTTTTTTCCTCTGAAAAGGCTAGATTTCCCATGTACATGTATTTTACTTTATCCTGTCACTATTCTTTCTCTGATCAATTTCAATTGCCTTTTTTTTTTTACTTCTACAAAACCAGCGAGGGAGGTAGTTCACTCTCTTTTAACTCTTGTATTTTGTCCCGCCAAACACCACTGTAGCGCGGTACCGTTGTTCATGCTGGCAGGCCCGTCACCAGCTCCAGGCATAAGGGGGCCACAGTGCTTGATGGGGGGGGGGGGGGGGAGGCCACATCACAAGAAATAAACACAACGTTCCACATGTTATCACACGCTACTTATTCTCTCTACTTATCACCTTTAATGTTGAAAAGAACACCAAATCTATAGTTAGGCCATATACAGTGGCGGCGCTGGGGGAGGGGGGGATAGGGGGGGGGGGGGCATTTTTCCCCCTCCAATCGTCGGCCTTGCCCCCCCCCCCCCCCCCCCAGTTCCCCCCCCCCCCCAAGAAAATCCAGCGGGAGAGAAAAAAGTACCAAATTAATTAATAGAAAAGTACCAAATAAAGGAACAGACTCATAGCAAAAGTTTTATTGCACTGTGACTGCTTATTTAAAACTGGAAATCCTCGGGAAAAAACCTATAGCATGGCCAAATGTAGGCCTAAATATACGTATCTTAATGTTTTGAACAGCACCCTCATGCGTCAAATGATGTCCACCCCCCCCCCCCCCCCCCCCCCCCCCTCCCCCCCTTCGATTTTCGACGGCCGGTGATTTTTTTGTCTTCCTATATGCTTTATTTCGCCATTCAATACAGTTCACTTGAGTGACCTAATAATTTCAGTGTCTGGCAAAACAACAAAAAACGCCAAACATATGCGAAATCGCAAGGAATCATTACCGGTAGCTGTACAAACAAAATTCTCAGGCTCACAAAAAATGATAATAGGTTTAGCAGCACGTTTCCTGCGAACGTCAACGCGTAATTTCTGTTTGACCGGCCCATATACATACCGGCCACGCCAAAATGTCTTGTGCGCTCGCGTTGACGTTCTCGTAACACGTGATGCTAATTTGATCCCCCCCCCCCCCCCCCTCCCTCCTTGTGACGGGCCTGCATGCTGGAAAATCGCAAACAGAATTAAGAAAACATCTAGCAAAATCGTCTTTTTACACATTTCAAATGCAGCGTTCAGGCTTTTTGTTTCACCGCACGCTTATGAGCATGCGCGCATTAATTTGAATTTATTAGCGGATTAGTCCATGAACAAGTTCGGTATTTCAACTGCACATTTTCACAATGGCATTGAGCAAGTTCGATCAAGGACTATAGTTAACCATAGTTCGACTAACTCTGATCGAACGCACGCTAGTCGACGATGGTTGGACTAGTCTAGTCGACGATTCGCGACCAGCCTACCGAGGTTGGTCGCATCGCTGGTTACCAATAGCCGTTTTAATAGCATAGTGCAGAGAGGACCAGTTATCAGAAAAATGGCGGAAAAAACGTAAATATTCAGCAGCAGTGAACGATCGTTTTTTGTTACTTTGTCTTTCTTTGAACATGTTGAAATAATGCACACGTTACCACTTGTGACATTGTTGATATACTTAGCAAATATCGTCGGTCTTGCTTTCATCTATGAACTTGTCCAAAAACGTAAAAAAATAGCCACCGCCATTTTGTCATGGTCGCGTTGACATGACAATAGTTCGACTAGAGTCGTTCGCACTTCAACTTCAGTGCTCATGCGCTACGTACGTCACGAACCAACCACTAGTTAACCATTGGTCCTTGATCGAACTTGCTCATGGCTAATTCGACGCGAAACACGACGCGAAGCACGAAGCGAAGCACGACGCGACGCACGATGGTGCGGCGCGATGCATGACGATGAAAGACGACGCGGCATACACGACGAGATGCACGACGGTGCGACGCGATGGGAGACGGAAGGGGCGACGCTTAGGTGAAAAACCCTGCAAGTTGAAAAAACGACGCGACGGCACGACGCGACGGGCGACGGCACGAAGCGACTTACGACGCGACGCCAGAATGTGTACAAAAGTATTGACAAAGAAGCGACGGCACGACGCGACGGCACGATGCAACGGAGCCGTCGCGTCGTGCCGTCGCGTCGCGTATGGAAGAGGCGACGCGGTGTGTCGTCTATAGTACACCACAATTAGCGGATCTTCATGCAGTTTGAATCTTCGCCATGGCCGTTTTATACATGTCACGATATGGCAAAGGTGGTATATAGAACCACCAGTTAAACTAAAGGGTGGCGATGTGTACATTTTTACCGGCATGGGCAAATAACCCAAATGCAAAGGATGACTGGAGGTGTGCCAAAGTAGAAGCACGGGGGATGGAGTGAGACTATATCCGAATAAAGAGCATCCCCGCGTGCGAACAAATATATACCACTATGTCCCCAAAAGCGCGGTGCAGTTATTCGGCATGCAGCTTGGGTGTAGTCTGAATATACGCTGGTATTAATTCAGTATAGCTCGAAAACGAAGAAGCAGTTGCTCAAGATCTCTCACATAAAACAGCCCACCTGTCCACATATATGCGAACATGCCCGTTAGTGCTAAAGAAAGTTGCTGAAAAAGATACACGTAATCCTCAAAAAAATTACAGGGGTTTAACATCAACAAATGTGTCCTCCTCCAATGTACCTCGACAACCTCCAAAGAGCGGCTGCAACATAATTTCGTACATGATGAATGTCACTAATTAAAGCAGTTTGATAGAGGCGACATGGTCTACCCTATGCCTATACAATGCCACAGCGTTCTGTAGGCGTTAGACTGGCTGCATATTCAAGGCATTTCAAAGAGTGGAGTGTGCATACAGTCGTTGGATGATAGTCACTGAGTGTGCCAGAAATGCATCCTAAAGGAACAGCCGTGATACTGTGAACAACGCATTCGTTTTCAAACCGTGAAAGTAGTTTACCTTGTTGAGACTTTACAGTGCAAAGTGAATTCCAATTTTTATGTTATACAATTAAACAGTAAAGTTTGTCTGCTATTTTGGGTTTGTGAACAAAATTAGCTTGCACCGGAAAAGTGCCTTTTTAAAACAGCTTTTTTGCAGAACTGACCTATTGTTGTTCCTGGAATGTTTCTGAAATTAAACGAGTTTCAAGAAATAAGCATACTTCATTTGAGACATCCAGAGTAATTATGATAATTTGTTTTCTGGAGATTTTTGTGAAAGGGTTAATTTGATGGCATAGAAGTATATTTCGACAGAGATGATATAACCGGTTCATACTCAGCGCGAATGCAAATAGATTTTAGACGTCATGACAAGAACTCTCGCTGCGGTAATTGAACACATTTCAAGGCCGGCGAATTTCGCTAAAAATGTTTCTTGTTCCAATTCAATTCGCATTCGCGTAAAGTGTGAACCGGCGTATACAGGTGTAGGTCCTGTTTGTTTCACACAGATCGGGATCTCGATCAGTGACTTATCGTTGGTTGAAACACCAGACTCCCGCCTATTAGTCCAGTAAGAATTGACGAGGACCCTGACATTTTGGTTACAGGAACATTTTAGTGGCAAAGTATTTATTGGGACTCTATAGCTACCTTCCATAAAAATTCAACCAAAATCAACCTTGGGGAAATATGTTAATTAATTGAAAACCAAAGGGATGCACAATTTATATTGAAAGGCATGTATTTCTGACACCTAAGCTAAATCATACCCTTTTAAAGATTGGGAAAGGGTCATTGCAAATGTTTAACCTAAATTAATACAAAATGGCAAATGAGAAAACTTAATGAAGATTTTGATCAAAATTAGCATGAGAAAAGAGTATTTTAAGGACGTCTTCGTTGTCATCGCAAAATCATTGTCATCATCATAAGTACCAAACGGCTTCTGCCCTTAAAATACTTCGAGATTTTCTGGAAGAGATGGCCCTATTGAAACAAATATTTTAATTACTCATCCTAATACCGTTTTAGAGTGGTGTAATGGGTACGAGGGCATTGTAACACGCCCCCTCCGCCATTGAGGCCTCCACCACTTGTGCTCCCCATCCTACCCCATTATCATTATAACTTTGTGAGAAAGAAATACATTTGTTATTGTTAACACGTATTAATTGCAGCAAAGAATCGGGGTGAAACTTTATGGAATTAGCCGTATTGAGGGTAATTCCTTTTCACAGAAATGTGAACTTTTCCAAAAAAATCGCACAAAAACCCTAAAATTAGACATCAACTAAGGACAAATTTTGTCGGCAAGTTATTTTATCTGGCTGCAAAATAATATCAATCCGGTTAATAACATCAGTTCGGTTAAAATATGGCTATAGGCTAACTGAGTCTGTGATCGATTAAATAAAAGTAACAACTTGGCTACAACGGTTTTACGTGAAATGCTTTATGATGAGCCTGTATAAAGCGTGTAAGTTGACCCCGAGAACGTATACGAGAGTTTATACGAAAAACCGAACTTCAGGGCACCTCGAATAGGAGCTTCAACGTGTAAAGCGAGTAGTTTTCTTGAAATAATTTGTTTTGAAGCTGTTCTTTTTACTGAAAGGTAGATACAAACTTTTAAAAAAATAATATTTTTCATTTCAATTTACAAAATGTGAACGATATATCAAATTAGGGAAAAGGAGAACGAAAAAGTATTGTACATCAAACGTACGTCATTCCCCATTGTTCTGGTGGTTCACGCGCCAAAGTATATTATAGGCGGTCGTTGCATTATGTTTGTACGTTCACTTACGTCCGCAGCGTGGACAGTACAGGGGTTTTGGGGGCCGGGCCGGGCTCTCTCTTTCCGACAACGAGCCAATCACGTTGCAACCTGACGCTCAGGTCAAACATTTGTTTCTACTTTTCTTCAATAATTTAGCCAGTCGTGCATGTTTTTATATATTGTAAAATTAATTTTGAATTCATCATCCATATTTATGGCCGTTTCATGGTTCAGGTCTTTGTTAAAACAAAGTATAATAATTATAGAAAACAAAATCAACCACACGTTAAAGTCCTATAGCCGGCGGCTCAGAGGTGCCCATAAGTTCAATCGTGACCTTTATGCGCGAGACTTACACGCTCTATTGGCTAATCATTGTTACAATTTGGGTATCAGGAATTGGTTAATATCACATTCGTATGTAGAAATCGGCATTTTTAAGAGCTTAAAATCACATTTCCCCAAGTACCAAATTGGTTGAAATTTCTGTGTGTGTTCGGGGCAACCATTATAACGGTTTATGAGTAGAAATTCCGTGAAGAAAAATGCCAGGGTTGGGCATTTTTCATGTCAATTCTTACTGGACTATATTAGATGGAGCGAACCAGATCTGTGTGAAACGGGCCGATATACAGCGGCGCAATTAGGGTTGCATTTCTAGGGGGGGGGGGGGGGGGGGGGGGGGGGGGGGTGGGGCACCTGGGGGTGCACCAATATTTTAAGGGGGGCACCGAATGGCAACAGATGTATTGTTTGTGTGCAATTCGAAATTTCAAATGGTGGGGGGAATGTGCCCCCCCCCCCCCCCCCCCCCCCCCCCCCCCGTAGTTACGCCACTGCCGATATATTCAAGAGCCGATTGGGGGAGCTTAAACCTCCGGCTCAGTATTTGGACGCGAACATTATGCAAAACGAAGCGTCAGTTGTACTTTTCTGCGGGTAATATAAGCGCATAATTTCCTTTTAACACAGAACTGTGAACAATCATTTTGACCAGAACGCAATATTCCCACATGTACAAAGTATCATTTCCCAGGTTTATATGATTTTTAGAGTTGTAACAAATATTTTATATCAACCTCCGGCTCACTATTTGGACGCGAAAATAATGCAAAACGGAGCGTCAGATGTACTTTTTGTACTTTTCTGCGGGCAATATGGCGCCTGACGTCATCCTCTTAACACTGAACTGTGAACAATCATTTTGACCAGAACGCAATATTCCCACATGTACAAAGTATCATTTCCCAGGTTTATATGATTTTTAGAGTTGTAACAAATATTTTATATCAACCTCCGGCTCACTATTTGGACGCGAAAATAATGCAAAACGGAGCGTCAGATGTACTTTTTGTACTTTTCTGCGGGCAATATGGCGCCTGACGTCATCCTCTTAACACTGAACTTTGAACAATCATTTTGACCAGAACGCAATGTTCCCACATGTACAAAGTATCATTTCCCAGGTTTATATGGTTTTCAGAGCTGTAACAAATATTTTATATCAACCTCCGGCTCACTATTTGGACGCGAAAATATTGAAAAACGGAGCGCCAGTTGTACTTTTCGGCCGGCAATATATAGCACGTGCCTCTTAACACAGAAGTGTGAACAATCATTTTGACCAGAACGCAATGTTCCCACATGTACAAAGTATCATTTTCCAGGTTTATATGGTTTTCAGAGCTGTAACAAATATTTTACATCAACCTCCGGCTCACTATTTGGACGCGAAAATAATGCAAAACGGAGCGTCAGATGTACGTTTTATACTTTTCTGCGGGCAATTATTAGCGCGTGATTTCCTCTGAACACAGAACTGTGAACAATAATCTTGACCAGAACGCAATATTCCCACATGTACAAAGTATCATTTCCCAGGTTTATATGGTTTTTAGAGTTGTAACAAATATTTTATATCAACCTCCGTCTCACCAAATGGAGCGTCAGTTGTACTTTTTCTCACAATTTTATGATGCACCAGTGTACCGGTAACTTTTTCTTCTTCAAAATTGTGATTGCCATTGTTCCAAGTAAAATACGTTTCACAATAATTGTTTCCTATAATAACGGTCGTTCCACGGTAGCATTTTATGAGCGGCATAAAACCAGAGGTGTATACACAAACTGGTTTCATTAGCTTTGTGATGTCATATAAGCCCCTCCGTAGTAAATAGAATAGCCAAAACTAGTCATGCGAGGGCGCACTACTATACCGAACATCGGCCGTGCATGCGCGCGTGAAGCAGTGCCGTACGTACGTATATTGTACGTACGATATAACCATTAAATCGGTGAAACCCGGAGGTCGAGGAATGACAACTTTGAAATGGCAGATAAATAGTCATTTTTATTTTTTTGGGGGTAGAAAGTACGGAAGTATAATATTATTAACAGGTAACCATTTCTAAGACTTGAAAACGTCGTATAAATCGTGTATAAAGCTACCTCCGGCTAGCTCCGGCTAGCTCCGACCACCTCCGACTTTTACCAACACCCGTTGGAGTACTACGACATTTACCTTCAGTTGGCCTTCCTTGCGGCACTAGAAAGACGAGCGTTTGTTTCTATTTCGACACTGTTGATTAGCAACAGCTGATAATTTATACCATGAACGCCCAAATTACACGTGAGCTGTCAAAACATTGTCTTGCATGTCTTGTGCACAATGCATGTGCCGCACGCGTTTGTCGTTTCTCAAGACGACTTTCGCTTCGTGTTAGATGCGTGTACATGCATTGTACACTGGGAATAAGACGGTGGCATTCAGTGCGGTTGCTTGCACTTGACCAAGACTAGCAACAAAGCAGCGCGCACGCGCAGATGCACTTTTGGGGTTGGCTTTATTGATCAATTGCTCTAACCCCAGGTCGCGGGGGGCCGGGTTAACGAGTCTTTTCTCAAGTCAATGTTAGCTGCGTGTACGTACATCGTACATTGGGAATAATACGGTAGCCGATCAGTTGCGGTTGTTTGCACTTGACCAAGACTACAACGATGGTAATATGCAGGCACGCACACATCATGTCGATCGTTGCGTGCAATAAATCGGGTGCGCGTTGTGATACGTTGTTCAACATAGGGAAATATACCAGCAGGTACAGGCCTAAAAAAAGTACATGCACAGCGTGCACGTTGTACCAGAGGTTTACGTGCACAGAGGAAAAAGTACATGCACCAGTGCATGCGTGCACCCGTCTAAATCGAACACTGTCACTCCCTCCCCCGACTTAAAACAACATTTAAAAATGCTTACGCAAAATAAAAATATACAAACAACACACAGTTGCGTTTCAAAAACGGAAAGAGTTCCATATCCGGACATCACTTATACCTCGTGCACAGAGTCTATGGGCCATGACAGAAAAAGTCAAAGTATTTTCAAAGAATAAGTTGAAAATTTTTCCCTCCTAAATTTCTTCATCAGATTTACACTTTTTGGTAGTTTTTAAGTCATATTAACATTAAGGGTAAGTAAGTGATGTCTGGATATGGAACTCTTTCCTTTTAATGTTGGCCCTACTACCTGGCATGATCATAATAATACATTTGTACAATGTACGGTAGGCAAAAAAAAATGGTAGGGCCTACTCAAGTTACATGTTTGTACCGTTCGGAAAGATTTTACTTGAATACCCCCCAACCAAAATCAGTAAGGAATAGCAAATCTTGGAAAATAACCATCCATCTGTATTCATAATTGTATAAACACTTGGCACAACCTTTAATTTTGAGAATTTGTTGGGACATTTTAGTGCAATATAGGGGAAGAAAGTTTGTGTTTTCTGTGTTAGAACTTTCTTGGCACCATGTATATAATATAGTCACTCAATGTGTTCACATACATGTTGATTTCTTCCTCATTTTTTACAGATTCTGCTGACATAAATCTTGAAATAACAGGTTGTGCTACATGTTTAGACGCTTTACAGTCACTTCGCCCAAAAACCACATCGCCCTCAACCACTTCGCCCTCAACCACTTCGCCCAAACGCCACTTCGCCCAAACGCCACTTCGCCCAAAATCCACTTCGCCCAAAAACCACTTCGCCCAAAAACCACTTCGCCCAAAAACCACTTCGCCCAAAAACCACTTCGCCCAAAAACCACTTCGCCCATGCCCGATCCGTATGCCCTTTTTTCATTTCATTAGTTTGTTACATAAATTGTACATCATCCCTCATATCAGTTAAGATGTTAGAATATAAATGTTTGTAAAAAATTACGATATAAATTTTACGAATTTTTTATAAAAACCTCCGGAATACCGTACCAGCGCTCTATACTACCATGGAGGAAGGTTCCTTCCTCCATGATACTACCCTATGTTGGCGGTCTCCCAAATTGTCAGTATCTTTGTTTGGGTTTGGGTGGGCGCTTGTCAGAAGTCATAAAATCGTAATAATTTGAATGACCACTTGATAAAAATAATTGACCTATCGCGGTGGAATCGCGTCAACGCAGCTTATGAATTATTGTCCAATCACATCAATTAAAATTCCACGTGGAATGCGCAAAATCTGAGACAAACAAAAATTACCACACAAAAATCCCATAGGGTTGTCTAAGGGGCGTGGTTAACTCGTAAACGGCGACAGGTCAATTGCCTATAAAACTAATAAGAAAAGAAAAGCATGGTCACAAAAAGGATGTCACAACGCAAATAAAGTTTTGAATGCACCATCAAAACGAAATAGAAAACAAAAACAAACACATAGGGAACAAAATCTTGGGTGCTTAAAAATTGGGCGAAGTGGTTTTTGGGCGAAGTGGTTTTGGGGCGAAGTGGTTTTTGGGCGAAGTAGTAATTGGGCGAAGTGGTTTTTGGGCGAAGTGGCGTTTGGGCGAAGGGGTGATTGGGCGAAGTGGGAATTGGGCGAAGTGGCGTTTGGGCGAAGTGGTTGAGGGCGAAGTGGTTGAGGGGGATGTGGTTTTTGGGCGAAGTGACCGACAACCGTTTAGACAGTTGTTATCAAGGAGGGTTGGTTATTTTTCAAGATTTTGCTGTTCTTGACCGATTTTGGTGGGGGGTATTAAAGTAAAATCTTTCCGTACGTTCAACTAGTATATGGAGGTTCAACCAACTCACCTTTTATTTTAATGTTGGCCCTGGCCTAGCCCAGATTGGACTCCTCCGTTGTGTGTAATGCAATGAAGACGTCGTCCAACCTGGGCTAGCCCTGGCCCTACTACCTACTAAGTACTAGGCTTAGGTTTCCAGCCACATAGACGATAAGATCACGACACATTCATGATGCATGAGGAGTTGAACGCATTCGCAAACGACATAATCCAAACAGTGAATTTATAAAAATATGTATTTAAACACGTGAAATAATGATCACGCACATGTGTGTTGACGTTTTGTTCACAAGTCTACAGGATGAGGGCGCCCTTCTAATTTTACCTTCGAAGGTGGACCGTTTTTGTTGCCTCTCGCTCTGGGAGTCGCAATTTACTGTAGTGTAGAAGAAAGCATTTCTTCAAAATTATCTGTGTTAGATGTTTTTGCCACAGTGTATAATCACTCAAAGTGGTGCATACATGTTGATTTCTGCCTCTTTTTTCTTTTTTTACAGATTTTACTGACATAAATCTTGAAAAAACAGGTTGTGCCACATGTTTGTTCAGACGCTTGTGAAGGAGGGTTGGTTATAAAGATTTTACTGCTCCTGACTGATTTTGGGTGGGGTATTATTAAGTAAAATCTTTCCGAAGGTAACGGTATGATTTGTAAGGGAAAAAAATAAACTGATTTATGTGTTCTTCCTTTTTTGGTGGAAGCAGCGGAAGGGCGAACGTTATTTTATCCAATGATTAGGTCGACGTACGATATTTGTTTGTTTTTCAGTCGCATTTGCATGAATTTATTTATTTTTGTCATAAACATTACACGGCAAGGTATTATTTACACAATTAAAAACACAGTATCTATATAGAATATTATTATATTCTCTATAGATACAATTATTAAGTCTCTAATTACAATATTTATTGAACAGCCTAACTGGGAATTGCATCACAGGAACTAGACTGAAAAGAATGTCTTTTTTTTTTACACTGAAAACCCTATACAATCAAATGCACATAAACAGTCCATTACAATGTGTAGGCAAAATTGTTAACTTTGACTTGCTTTTATTTCGCTTGCAGTGCTCGAATTCTCACACCGCCACAACATCATAATACACATGCGATATGGTACATGGAAACGAATGGAAATTTCCTAACAGTGAACTCTGACCTTAGAGACAAGTCTATTGATATGAGGGCGCACTAACAAAACTTGGCTACTACAGGAGCCCCCCACCAGTGAAATGTCAATGAACAAAATCTGCTTATATCTTAGGCCAATGCACATGACGACCTGATCGTGTTCTGGTCAGCACAGTTGGTGTGGTCACTGGATCGGGTGTTCTAGGTGAAGTGTTCAAAAGTTGCTTATCAAAATAAGCGGGCTTTACACGGTCAATACAGACAGTGTCCACGCGTCCATCAATGTCAATAACAAACTGTTTGTCTGTGCGGCTAACCACCCTGTATGGTCCATTGTATGGTGGCTGAAGGGGCTTACGAACTCCATCGTAACGCAGAAAGACATGGGTGCAGGAAGTTAGGTCTTTCGGGATGTGAACCGCTCGCTGCTGTTGTCGACGTGGTGGCGTTTGGTGAATTTGGCGCATAGACGCCCTGAGCCTGTCAACATAATCCACTGGGTCCAACTGAGAAGCTGGAATGTCGGGCTCGAAAAACTGACCTGGCAGTCTGAGCGTGGTGCCAAAAACGATTTCAGCTGGACAATGGCCCAAATCCGATTTGACTGCAGAGCGAATCCCTAGCAGGATGAGTGGGAGTGCCTCTGTCCATTGGTTCTAAAAAGAAAATTTCTGCTTAGGAGCTCTTTGAAATTGGTCACAGATCAGTTCTTCAATTTAAATGTCGGTCACAGTGGTAGGAATTGCATTCTATAAAAAGTCATAGCTTTACCTATTAAAAAGGTTGACTCGGGTGTAATCCAACGATACATTACGTCTTCTTTGTTCTACGGACAGCCTTCCGGATCTTGCGTTGTTGGATCCCCGGTGTCATATCGAAACTGAATGAGGCTCCTGGTGCTTGACTCTGGTTAGTCCCGTAGTGAAAAACAACTGCTGGGGCAGGCCCCGTGGCATTCTGGGTGGCACCTTGCATTCCAAATCCCGCTGGCTGCTGCTGTTGTCCGAAGTTGAATCCTCCGGTGGATGTCGCCTGAGGGGCTGCGGCCCCAGAGTTTTGGGAGTTAGTAGCCCCGAAGGCAAAGTCAAAGACGCCCGTTGCTGGACTAGGTGCATAATTGCTCCCAGTCCCACCAAAGTTGAACGTTAGGGCTGGTTCTGGCTGGAACCCTATTCCCGAATTTGTTGCAGTGCCATTGCTGGGTGGAGGTGGTGTTTGTGTTCGGGGGCAATTGCGTGAACGGCAGCGAAAACGATGACGCTGTGCGGACAGGGCTTGGACTTGCAGGCGGTTGTCGGTCACTTCGCCCAAAAACCACATCGCCCTCAACCACTTCGCCCTCAACCACTTCGCCCAAACGCCACTTCGCCCAAATCCCACTTCGCCCAATCACCCCTTCGCCCAAACGCCACTTCGCCCAAAAACCACTTCGCCCAATTACTACTTCGCCCAAAAACCACTTCGCCCCAAAACCACTTCGCCCAAAAACCACTTCGCCCAATTTTTAAGCACCCAAGATTTTGTTCCCAATGTGTTCGTTTTCGTTTTCTATTTCGTTTTGATGGTGCATTCAAAACTTTATTTGCGTTGTGACATCCTTTTTGTGACCATGCTTTTATTTTCTTATTAGTTTATAGGCAATTGACCTGTCGCCGTTTACGAGTTAACCACGCCCCTTAGACAACCCTATGGGATTTTTGTGTGGTAATTTTTGTTTGTCTCAGATTTTGCGCGTTCCACGTGGAATTTTAATTGATGTGATTGGACAATAATTCATAAGCTGCGTTGACGCGATTCCACCGCGATAGGTCAATTATTTTTATCAAGTGGTCATTCAAATTATTACGATTTTATGACTTCTGACGTAGCGCCCACCCAAACAAAGATACTGACAATTTGGGAGACCGCCAACATAGGGGGCAAGATAGCTCATTAGTTGGTAGTATATACCATGGAGGAAGGCTTCCTCCATGGTAGTATAGAGCGCTGGTACGGTATTCCGGAGGTTTTTATGAAAAATTCGTAAAATTTATAACGTAATTTTTTACAAACATTTATATTCTAACATATTAACTGATATGAGGGATGATGTACAATTTATGTAACAAACTAATGAAATGAAAAAAGGGCATACGGATCGGGCATGGGCGAAGTGGTTTTTGGGCGAAGTGGATTTTGGGCGAAGTGGATTTTGGGCGAAGTGGTTTTTGGGCGAAGTGGCATTTGGGCGAAGTGGCGTTTGGGCGAAGGGGTAATTGGGCGAAGTGGCGTTTGGGCGAAGTGGCGTTTGGGCGAAGTGGTTGAGGGCGAAGTGGTTGAGGGCGATGTGGTTTTTGGGCGAAGTGACTGTAAAGCCTTGTAGAGATAGGTGGCTGATTTCCTTGCGGAGGAGTTCCACTTCAGTAGGTGGCACAGGGGGAGGTGTAACTGAGCTGACCCTGAGTGGCTGCTGTGTAACAGTGACATCCATGACTTTGTCTGCGAGTTCTGCTAACTGTTCAAGTTTCAGGCTATCACCGGTCGATGCCAGCACCATTTGCACATTCGATGGGAGACGTTGGAGAAATAACTGGCGGAGAATCGACTCCTCAAGCATGCGATTTCCAAGTAGTTGTCGCATGTGTCGAAGAAGCTGTGTTGGTTTCCTGTCGCCTAAAACCTCCTTAATAAGGAGCTGCTGAAGGCGTTTTTGTTCAGTGGCAGAGGTACGTCTAATCAATTTCTCTCGCAAAGTTTTGTAGGGGCGTTTGGCTGGTGGATCAAGCAACAGATCTCGCACTTCTTGTGCAATTTCTGGTGTGAGGGCAGACACAATGTACGCGTACTTTGTGGACTCCGACGTTATACCACGCGTGGTAAACTGTGCCTCAACCTGGGCAAACCATACGTGGGGGTCTGCAGGCCAGTACGGCGGTAGTTTGATGCTTACCGCTGCAGTTAGTTGTCCGCTGTGCCCACTCGCCTCACGACCAACTCCGTCTTTCGACTCCATTTCACGTCCCGATCACGTCTGGGTCACCAATTGTCGGCAAAATGGTTAACTTTGACTTGCTTTTATTTCGCTTACACTTTTTTTTTACAGTGCTCGAATTCTCAGGCCGTGGGCCGATCGAGTCGCAAAAAGTGCTTTAGTTTTTAATTTGCGTAACGTACCTCAGCAATATACCTGCAAATCATATTAAAACGAAGCCAAAAATAGACTGAATTGTGTGAACCGTGTTCTTTTTGTCTTGTTTTGTTTGCTTTTATGTAGTAGTAAAAAGTTCGGGCTAATTAAATTCCTTCAAAGCTCTATTTTTTGGAGTACGTGGCTGTCAAAAAAAGTCGGGTCCCTCTGCTATCGATCAATGTTAATGTATTGGAGCGTCTGGTAACAAGATGTTGCGCAATCCAAGATGGCGAGCATGACACGCATTCGTGATTTCGGTGCATAATACATGTTGCACAATAAAAGTGTTCCCCTTTATTTTTTATACTGAAACGTACGGTGGCTGATTTCCGCCAAGAACAAATATTTTTTCCTTTACGGCGTTATAACGCCGTAATACGGCGTTATAACGCCCTATTACGGCGTTATAACGCCATAAATTTACGGCATTATAACTCCCTGATTTTACGGCGTTATAACGCCCTATTATGGCGTTATTACGCCGTATTACGGCGTTATAACGCCCTAATTTTACGGCGTTATAACGCCCTATTATGGCGTTATAACGCCCAAATATTACGGCGTTATAACGCCCTAACAAGGAGTTATAAGGCCGTGAATTGAGGGCGTTATAACGCAGTATGAGGTATTTACTGTGGATCGAGTGTGGGCACACATCCATTTCATTTCAGTTCTGCCATGGTTCTTTGTCCATCACATCTCCTGTAAAGAAGCCTTCATCTAGCAGGCACCGGAAAAGCGTCATCCAAAATTCCGTGCATTGCTTTCTGAGCTGCCCCCACCAGGACTCTATTCGCTGATTCGCCGTACTTCGACCAGTTAGGTAGCTCTTATTGCCACCAAGTGCATCGTCGTGATGTCTAAGAAACCTCTGGAATGCTCCCACATGTCCGTTTTCTGTTCCCATATCACTCCGGACGAGGGTGGGACACCCTCCAAGCCTTTCCACCGCCTTCAAGAAGAAGCCCCCGATGTACTTCGGGTCGTTGGTTGTGCTGTTTGCCTCTAGCCAAATAATTTTCCTGGAAAAACCGTCGATACAGCCACTAATCCCAATACCGAACGGTTTTAGTTTGTCCATCGAGTCCAAATGCCACACAAAATTAGGTCCGCGGCCAGAATATCGACGACGTACTATAAGCGCCGCCTCTTTCGAAGATCTACCCCATCTGGGTCAAGCTCCAACAACATTCTTCTCACAGTTTCTCTGCTGGCAACCATGCCTGCTTGTAATAACTTATGGTGCATCCAACGATAGCCATGTAATTCGCCCGATGCCTGCAGTTGTCTTTCAATAAATCTTCTTACTTGGGCCATATCAGTTTGATTTTTAGAACGATATAACTCCAGGCGCTGCAGTTCTCGTTGCAGCTGACGAACACTCAGGTTAATGTTATAACGGGACGTTAAAGTTGCCGCAATTTCCACATGAGTATATCCAAGTTTAAAATATTTCTTAATGAGTTCATCCATGTCATCCATCTTCATCTACAAAGTGTATGCTGGTTCCACCAACGAAATTGGAACAATTATGTTCACGGTTAGCTCCCTAAAGTGTTAAAATATTAACCATTCTATGACTAAATGAGGATGATGAGAAGTGACGATGCCGTGGCGATGCGATGGCGATAAGTGCTGTAACATATCGGAGCGCGGCGATTAGTAAAATATACGGTTTCTCTTACAGTGTCTACAAATCAGCCACCGTAATCCTCTGAATTCAAATAAGGTTCAATCCCTCGTTTGATGAAAATGACAGTACAATGTACGGATTCAGAACTTAGGCCTAAATTATCATCCACTCTAGGTTTACCTGTGAGATATTTCCGAAAGTTGCCATCAATTTTTTTTCGGAGCGAAGTTTCAAAAATAAAAAGTTTCAAAATGGCGCCCACAGTTCAATTTGACGACTGTTCCATGTATTTTTATTGTTGTACCCAAACAGTCGTCGTAAAAGCGGCATTCGGCCTCGTCCGCGATGTATAAAATATTGCACAGCTACGTACTGTTTCGTGAAATGGATCGCAAGGATGTAGCGCAGCTGCGCAACATTTTTATAGCGCAAGTCCTACGCCATGGCGTAAGTTACGCACAATTTCGTGAAATCGGCTGCCGGTCTTTACCACGTCAATAATAACCGAGGAGGGGCGTTACCATCCTCGACTCCATGGGCGCGTGTGCGTTCCTTAGGATCGAGCAAGGCATGGTGGGAAAACATGGCGCCGCAAGATCGTGCCCATGGTAACGAGGTTGGGGCGTTACCGCTGTTAATGGACCTCGCCTTCGGCTCGGTCCATTAACAGCGGTCACGACCCTTCGAGGTTATTATTGACTGGTAAAGACCGGGTCATCACATTTTTATCCCCATTCATAAATGCCTTCTTACGAAAAATGCAAAAACCTCCCGTAAAAAGGACAAAATGCGAAGCTTTTTCACCCCACTTTTTCTCCCATTTGCTCAGTACAAAACACATGCGCGTGAAGTCGCTCCGCGCCTGTCTGTACTCGCGTGCGCGTACGCACACGCACGAGATGCAGCGTTTTATACGCGTGGATTAGCGTTGTCTTACATTATGAAATTCAGTACATCTTGTGCGCGCACCTACTACGCTCTCCCTGTTGCGTATCCGCGGCTGAGAACAGCTGGTTATGACGCACCGTGTTTAAACAACTTCCAGCCGTGTTTAAACAACCGTTTAAACACACCCACGTGACATGCTCTCGACCAATAGGGATAGTGAAACTCACTGAGGCATTTAGAATAGCTCATTATGAGAACCAAAGCAAACATTTAAGTGAGACTGAGCTGTTCTAGTAATCCTTATGTTCATCTTAATTGTCTTTACTAGTTAAAGATGCTTTCTGTGTTTTTAGTGTAGTTTAATTTATTTAAAAAGAAAGCAAATATGTATTGAACTTGTGCTTCATATCAGAATATTCCTGAGGTATTTATTGTTTATAGTAGTCTTATCAGTATACAGATGTACACACATGTTCCCTGTCATTCTACCTCATTTTAAAAAGGCAACTTAAGTTTGAAGTATTCTAATGAAACTCGTCATTTGCTATAAAGTAGTTCAAATTGTTCTTAAATTTATTTTTTTAAACCATTGCATCAGAAAACTGTTCAGTACCCTGAACAAAAACGTTTGTTGTGGGGGGGGGGGGGGGGGGGTGTTTCCAGACAGACTAATCACCCCTTGTAAAATTACACCTGTATTGCAAGAGTGTTAGATTGAGTACAATTTTTCCTTTTATCATTTCAAGAATATCTACAAAAAGATAATCCATACATTTATTGAAAATAACTTAGAAGTGTAATTTCTCAAATTTCACATGCTGATCATGGAATGGACAAGAATAAATATTAACTTTTGTCAGCAATTTCTTTTTTTCATTCGTTATTAATACATGTACTTACTAAAACAAGAATTGCAAAGTACAACACCTTGGAAAGTGATTTTAGCCATTGAAATTATTAATTCAGAATTGTTTACTCCTTTCAGTCTTGAATTGAAAATTCACTTTCAACAGTTATTGGAAAAAAATAGGGCACTGACCGTTATCTTGCAACATTAATTTAAAAAAAAAATAGATGGCCACAGTCCACTGTTCTTCTCAGACCTTACAGTTCCAGTTGAAGAATGGCATAATTAAGTTATAAAACAGTCACCGATATTTAAAAATTTGAGTGAATATCACACATTGTATTGTCCATCAAGGAACAAGACTGAAGAATGAGTGGCCTTAAATTACGTAATGGTTGATGGCATAAGAAAGAGATCTCTTAGTAGTACTTGCATTTGGTCACGTTAAGTAATGAAGACACTTTCTCGAAGGAAAATTACTTTAGCTCCAATGTCTGCTCAAAATCCAGGTAGCTTCATCAGGGCCGCCTCGTCAGTGAAATTTAACAAGGCATAAGCACAACATGCAACATAGAAAGCCAAAATAATTGCCTGGACTCAAAAAATAAGGTCACAGTAAAATCAGGTTGCCTTTCTTCCTTGATGAATAAAATGGAGTGCCCAGTGATCCAGTCCTTGGGGAAGTCGAACAGGGCATGCACAAAAAGGCGTGCACAAAAGTTTTTTCTGCGTTGATCATGCTGGTGAAATTTCTATGGGCCCTTTTGAAAGATCCTTTTGAAAGATCCAGTGACTGGTGGCAGACCCCTCGCGCTGAAAAAAGGGAAAACAATTATAAATACATGTACATGTAAAATGAATATTCAAGATGGTTGGATCCTTCTCTCAGATGTTGATATAGTTTGCTAATATCTCCAGGATGTCCTGAAACTCCTGATAAAGGCCAATTAACGAAATTTATTGGGAAATGTTGAACTTGTCAGGCAAATTTATTGGAAACAACTTGCTGGAACATGTTAAGTTGTGCAAAATCAACCCAACCAATGTGGGTTTTTTTTAGGGGCGGGGTGGTTAAAGGGCCGCAACAGTTTGGCTCATTGTTTTTGGAATTATTAAAAATATTCAACGGAAAGAATGCAACATCCTGCCGCTACTTTTTGTTCACCATATCTTACTTCAATGATGGTTAGTCATTGCAGATATATGTTGAAAAGGAAAAAAAAACATGAATTTGGGACAGAAAATTTCTAAAAATGGTCATGAGTCACCATAGACCGATTGTACATAACTAACACAATGGCGTCTCAATACTACATTCTTTCCAATTCAACTAGTGTCCCTTGAAAACAAAACATTCATAAAGTGATGACTTTACACAGTGTGTATGACCTTTTCTCAACAGAACACCCCCCCACAAACCCCAAAATAAACTAAATACTAACCTCCCAACATTTCATTTAAAAAGAACACTGCCATAATGACCATGGCAGCAGTCTTGACCAACACTAGATCTGCAGACGAAAATGCAGTTCTGCTAGTATTGTAGTAATCCTTGTAAGTTGTATAAGGGCCCTTACAAAGGCCTGCATGTATGATGCACATGAATACATGGGACCGAGTCTTCGTTGTATGTAGTTTGAAAAATCAACCAAAACATGCCTGACCATTGCATCAATCTATCGATAATATACGGGGGAAATAACCTCACCTTAATTACAGCCTTGCTTGAAAGTATTGCGTCAGCGACCTGAAATTGAGGGTGCATACACTGTACGTGCACCCAAGCAGCTGATGTACGAAGTAAACATGACACAAACGGCCTCAAACACTCGTTGTTTTGACGTATTTCTAAAGAAAATATTTTCAAACTCAGGAAACCTGCAAGAGCTATGATACATTCTGTCCCAGATTTTGTGTTTTGAAGTTTTAATTTTCCTCAGTCGCCCATAAACCACTTCGCCCAAAAACCACTTCGCCCAAAAACCATTTACCAGTGTATGTATCAGTTCTAACTGAATGTTACTGAGACTTTTTGAGAAAAATGTCACCGCCACTGCCCTGGAACTTGGAAGAGTTTTAAGCCAAAAAAGATAGGGCCTAGGCCTATCCGTGTTTAATGACTTTGTGTTTTGCCCAACTTTACTAGTATCTTTTTCGCGTTTTTTGTTTCTCCCTTCCCGCGTACGGTATAAACATGGAGGAAGAAAAAAATCACGACAATACTGGAATAAGTTTAAACCTTCTTTATTGTATATATGCAGATTTAATTTATTTGTGTGGGTAATGTACTCAGAGGCGGATCCAGCTAGCACTTGGGTTCTCGGTCTCTTTTTCCCCTTAAATTAAAAATATCCCAAAGATATCATAGTAAAGAAAAATGGGTACAGGTGCATTCGAACTTTAGGACCTGTGATAGCGGTTGTGGACGTTTAGCGGTTCGTGGAGATAGCGCTCTCTATCTAACAGCGATGGTTTGTGAGTGATCCGCGGGTGACGTCGCGTTTGCGTGATCGCGGAATAAACAACAGGAAGGTCTTGGAACCAAGACTAGTGAGTGGAATTATAAGCCAGTTCGGTATTTCAACTGCGCATGTGCACAATGACATTTTATCCCGAATGACCCGCGTGACCTAACGTGCGCGTGTGACGTGAACGCAAAATGTGGTCGCACAACGCGCACGTGTCAAATTCAATCAGAATGCGCGTTCACGTAACATGGCGTGACATTACGTCAGTAATTTTATCCCGAATAACCTTTGACCTTTGAGATACCGAACACCCTTATTCTGGACTACAAACAAAATCGCGCCCAGTTTTTGGGCGGTGGGTATATATACGAGCCTCATATCAAGCGAAACCGCATCCTCGACTCCATGGGCGCGTGTACTGTGCGTTCCTTCACTTAAAGGGACACATTGCTTTGGATTTTGCGATTTGGGCTATAAAACTGAAATGGATATGGTTGGGAAGCTTTTTATAAAGTAGAATATAAAGATTCAAATAACTATCCCTTCAAATTGCGTGGTTTTTGTTTAATTTCGTGACAAATAACGGTCCGCCATTTTGTAGAACCAAATTTTTGACTCCACAAAATGGCGGACCGTGTTCACCAGTCGTATTTCCAGTCGCAGCTGGTTGAAGTACGTTCTGTTGATTCATTTTGATGTTTATGTGGCACGGCGCGCAGCACTGGCGATATGTGTCGCGAGGTAGAGAATGGTACCTGGCGATCATCTGATAGGTTTACAAGGCCACTGGCTGCGCCAGCCTAAAGACTCTTACAGCGTATTTTGCGCATTATTTAGACGGTGGTATTTACTACTGGAAATAAGTCTATGTTTCGCGGGTCAGATGTCAGAGATCAGAGGCCAATGTTTTGTTTTGTAATCACTACTCACTAATTACAACACATTATACGTGTTTGTTTGCATGAACAACTCTTATTAAAGATAAGGAACATTTTTAACAGCAAAATTTCATGACATTTGAAGGCAATGTGTCCCTTTAAGATCGCGCAAGGCATGGTGGGAAAAACATGGCGCAGCAAGATCGTACCCATGGTAACGAGGTTGGCGAAACCGGTTCTTTTTTCCATTGTTCTCACCAGTCGTGTACGCGCTCATCAGACCGGTAAGCACTTATCCAGAACCACCAAAATGACATCGTCATGTATTACTGAAAATGCACTTGGCCTTATTGAATAGGCACAAGGCCTTATTAAATAGGCACAAGGCGCGATGCGCGCGACGATGTCATTTTGGTGGTTCTGGATAAGTGCTTACCGCTCAGACCTGGCAAAAAGAGACCGTTATTTTTGCTGCCACCAGCGTCTCAAAAGTCTCCCAATGTGTTTAAATACTGCATACAATAATAGAAATAGCCACAACAACGCACTAGACGTAGCTGTGAAACAGCTAAATCATGTTAGCACAACTTCTTCGCTGTCAGCTGTATGACATTCGACATGCTCAAAAGATCAATGTTCCTAATGATGAAATTCCTACCCATAGTTTCTTCTTTCATCGTGTCAACCAATACGGCGTAAGTTCCCGCGTAACACTAACAATATTTACAATGAAGTTCACACATCAAATGGTTAAACTATAAGATAATATAATTATAAGATTGAACAGAGACAACTGAACAGAGAAAACTTAACATTTTTTTGCATTTAAATATCAAAGAATAAAATAGACGTTAGCCGAAATTTGACAGGTTATAACAGGTACTTCACTCAAGATGTATTTCTGTAATTGAATTATACTATATTAACACCATGGAACAAATTACTATAGCGGGGCGGATCCGGGACTGTTTACGGAGGGGGGGGGGGGGGGGGGGTTCAGATTTTTTCCCCGTACATTTGCTGAAAAAGTTTACTCCCAAAATGTTTGCCAAACGAACAAAATGTTACAAGCTGGGTCGTTGGGGGGGGGGGGGGGGGGGGGGGGGACACTTTCTCAACGTTGGTGGCGCCATTTAACCCCTTTGTTTTGTTATTACCCGTACACGCAAAAAAGACTTTTACAGGGTTTTGCTTTCCTTTTCTGGTTTACTACGGTACTTTAGGCGTAGGTACTATATTACAAGCAACAAAACAAAAATGGCAACGAGTCAACCTGTACAATCTTTATTTTACAAAGAAAAAGCTTTGTACATAAACCTGCTTCAAGTTGACGAACAGTGTTTTGTACTTTGCCAGAATTTCAAAAACAGTTAGGCGAATTAGAATTAGGCCTATACATTCTACTATTTACACTGCAAAGTATTATAACGTATAACGGGCAGAGCTAAAACTGCTTCAAGACATACATAAGCTACACTGTACTCTGTGCACATCACGCATTGTATAGTCCATGCTAAACGCACGGAGGTACTTCGGGTACGTTGGATGTGGTGATGCATATATCTCAGGTGATTCTCACATGTCCTCGAGACACTTGAAGATACTTTGTCAACCCTATCTCACCCTGTATCTTGTACATAATGAAGTACAAGTGATCGTAGTAACCACATGCACGTTATGTGTGTGTTTATGACCCGTTCCCAGAATTTCAAAATTTAAAAAACAAGATTATATTTCCTGACAGTCATACACGTTAAAAGCTTCAATTTGATATATTGCGTGTTGCGGTATCTCACTCCTAGCCCCCGATACAACCTATTGGAGTTTTCAGAGTCTTGACCCCTTTGAGAAAATGTTAGTGATCCGGGCACACTTTAAAACCTGTGCACAGTTTTAAAACTTTGGGATATGATCATGGCGTCGCGAGGGGGGGGGGAAGAAAACTTCCCCCTCCCCCGGAAATTACAAAAAAAAGAGAAAGAAATAAAAAAGACTCGATTCGAAGTCATTATTACTGTTAATGTAATGCACATTTAACAACATGGGCGTCCAGGGTGTCAATGGTGGTGGGGTGGGCAAATGACCCCCCCCCCCCCTTTTGATTTTTTCCACGGCCGCTGATTTCTCTCTTTGCCGCTTTCTGGTGCGTGATTTTCCCCCCTCTAGAAAAATCCTGGCGACGCCCATGGATACGATAGAATAGTGGTTTTTTAATGTACAGTTGTTAAAATCCCAAAATTGACTTTTCAGTGAAAAAAAAATGTTTCCGGCTTGTAACTCAGAAAACTACAGCGCGACTTTCCGCTCATTTTGTACTGCCAGGTCACATTTATATGTGCATGTTCCGGGGACAAATCCGTGCTAGTGTAGAGGTGCTTGGGGTGCAGTCACGTTTTACAGTGTAGTGACTTCCTAACTGTTTTTGTCACTTTGTTTACAACAGCGCACATCTGCGGCATAATATCTTAATACTATAGTTCTACGAGGACATCCCTTGTTCGTCAGTTGGAAAGATTTTCATCTTCGGATGGTTAGAGCCACCGTTGTTCTTGGTCCCGCGCAACCTGCTTAGAAAGAGGACCAGGAATGCTCCAGCGTGCTCAAACAGCTCAAACAGCGTCAGTATGGACAGACCAAGCCATAGCCCGAGCTGACCACCGATGTCACTAAGCAAGTCCAGCTCCTGCGTGCGGTACAGAAAAGAATTTAAAAATGATCACCGAAAAAGCGGTACTGAATTATGGATGAGTTATTCAGGTGTATAGCTATATCAGACTGTCAATTCGAATTTTACAGGTGACATTTTCGATTCGTTCCCGCTTTGGGTGTTTGTGTAGCAAAATAAAGTGGAATAGTTTAAGGACATCATGGTCGAAATTTCATATGCAAGAAGTAATCGGAAGTAATCTTGCAAAATCTCCCGGATTTTGGTAAATGTTCACGTTTAATTTCCTCTTTCGGAGAAGCTATATTTCTAAACATTATTTCTGTCAAAGATTCAATATGGAAGTCTGCCATCTCGGTTCTATAATCTGCGTGTGTTAGTACATTGGTTTCAATGGTCCTCTGTAATCCCTTTTGTCCGGCTGTTATTGGAACCCGGTGTCATATGAAAATCAGACTCCTACGAAAATCGGACTCATTTTCCCTATTATTGGTTAAACCCTTTCACGTGATCGGTCACTATCCTATAATAGAGCCTGAAAGTAAAAGGTCACGCGGCGAGCTTCCGGAGAAATCGCGCAGCCCGCCTATGGACATTTTACATTGCATGCTCTTTCACCTGCCATAATTTTTGGTGGAATGATTTCTAACTTTAACCACCCCCAAGAAATACTTAGCGTGAAATTTAATGTAATTATTTTTCAAATAAAATTGTGGAAAAAAACACTCGTAGACAGTGGAAAAAGGAAATATTATTTTTGACCTTAACATCGTTGTTAGCATGCCCAGGTGAAACTCGGATTTGCGCTTTCCTTTCCATTTCGCCTACTCGCGTGAGAACGAGAATGTAGAAGTTAAGAAGCGCTTTTTTTTTGTATTACCTACCTACAGCCGATGGATTCTAAATTAAGCCGGGCTGGCTTGAGTGTCTGGCGTACACACTGATCTCTATACACTGGATTGGCTGCGAAGCTCCGCGATTGAAGCCACTGCGCGGCCATCTTGCTATACCTTGCTCTATATGCTATATTCAACACAATGGCCATTTTCCAAGCCCCTGGCTTCAGCTCCGTCTCCGAATTTAGCCCATTGCCAAACTGCATTCATGTATGTAGTTTATGAATGGGCTGAAGTTGGAGACGGAGTTGAAGCCTGGAGCTTGGAAAACGGCTATTGTGTTGAATATAGCAAGATGGCCGCGCGGTGGCTTCAATTCACGGATAGGCAATCACTGCTGCGCTGCCAATCCAGTGTATAGAGATCAGTGAGCGTACAGCCTCACTCACCATCCTTATCAGCCGTTACATTAAATTTCTTTCGAAATTGGTCATGAGTCCTGTACGCTTATTAAACAAAAATTAGCCAGAAAAGAAATTAAATTGTAATTTTCTACTTAACTTTTAGCTTTTACCCACTAATGATTGCCACAAAAAATGTCATAAATGTTCATCTTTGTAAAAAGTACAGATTTTCGGAAGTGATATATCAGGCAATTTATTAGTTTCCATAAATTGATATGCTAGTACATGTAATAATTTTACAACGGCCTTTTTTTGGGGTGATTTTCTTAAGAATTCAGTACAAGTTTTACACGTTAATTTTCCTATTCAATGTCTCCGGATGCGCGCCACAAGAAGTGAAATTTCAGGCTCTATTAGGCCTATCTTCACTTATAGGCATGTGCAGTTCTTGCCCGCATTTCACAGTGACTGAAATTCACGCTATGTCTGCCACAATAGGCAAACAATGGACTGAACACGCGGGTTTATACAACACCTGAATAAATCCCAGCCATCCGATTGGTGGATCGTCGATCACGTGCATTGAATTATTCGTCCCATCGCACGACGCGTCCCCGCACCGCCAAAAAACGTTCTATCACATGGTTCTATCAAACGGTAACGCGTTTGATAGAACTTCCCCGCCGCTACAACACGGCTGTCATTGGACTGGTTCCCGGTCCCTCCGTTGTCCTTCGGACTTCAAATGTATATTATATACATACGGGGACCGAGAACCAGTCTAGGCTGTCATTCACACACAATGGCGGACGGTGTTTCCGAAAAGCGGGTTGTTTTCCTAACAGACGACGAAATATTTGAACTTGTAGGCGATGCTGACGCTGCTAACACAAAGAGTCAAATGAAATATGCAGTCAAACGATTAGAGGAATTTGCACGACACGCAGGCAACAATTAAAGCTTTAACTGATTCGGAACTGGACCACTTTTTGTCGCGGTTTTATGCGGGACTGAGAAGGTAAACGGCACGTTGTACACCAAGAAATCCATGCATGCAATCTGTCTGATTTATTCAGGCGTTGTATAAAACAAATAATGAATGTTTCGCATTCGTGCAATGGTAAGAATAATTTCATGAGGTGAAAGATGGAATGTCCCATTCCACTCGGCTTTGCCTCGTGGAATGGAACATTCAATCTGTCACCTCATGAAATTATTCTTACCATTGCACTCATAAACATTTATTATTTGTATAATAGCAGTCAACCGGCCATGTGGTCTTTTTAAAACCGCGGCTATAAAGCACCGAAGTGATGACGTCAATGCAATGTTTGCAACCAGAATTACACTTTTGTTATTTTGTGTCAATGTGTTTGCATGACTGGCTGTTAACAATGGAACAGTCGAAATCTCCATTGTTTGGAGCCAGTTGTCGCGCGAACTGACGTCACACTTCGGTACCCATATGCGCACGATATGGGGCAGAGGGAACCCCCCTCTTTTGTGTTGGTCATTGTGTTCCCAGAATCTCAGGAATTCTTTTCAGATCTCTATAGGGGATGTGTTAGGTAACAATAGTCTGGAGAGTGTATAGGGTATAGGGACAAAAGGGGGGGGGGGGGTATCCCTCCGCCCCATATCGTGCTGGGTACATGTATATCGGTACCCGGTACTCTTTTGGATACCCTGCACGATATGGGGGAAAGGGTACCCCCCCCCCCCCTTTTATCCCCATACCCTAAGCACACTCCAGATTATTGTTATCTAACACATCCCCCTAGATTTCTGAATAGAATTCCTGAGATTCTGGGAACACAATGACCAACACAAAAGAGGGGGGGGGGGGGGTCCCCTTTTCCCCATATCGCGCTTCATATGCTCTTTTGAGTCCCGAAGTCCGATGTCTGGCGTTAAGCTGTGTGTGCTGCATTGCACCGCGTGCTAAGGACGTCTTGGAACCAAGACTTCACGGTTTTTAACTTAACGTGCTTATTCTAAAGGATGATACCCTGCACGATATGGGGGGAAAGGGTACCCCCCTTTTATCCCTATACCCTAAGCACACTCCAGATTATCTAACACATCCCCCTAGATTTCTGAATAGAATTCCTGAGATTCCGGGAACACAATGACCAACACAAAAGAGGGGGGTCCCTTTTCCCCCATATCGCGCTTCATATGTAAAGGTACATCAACAGACTTACCGTGTAAGCTCTCGACTGTTTGATGTATTCATAGTTGAATTCCTGAAAGAATACTTCAACTTTAGCAACGTTTTTCCTGTTTGAAAGAAATTATACAAAAAAAATATCCAAAATGTTACCAGTGTTAGTAGTGTTTACAAAACTGCAAGTTTTTTCTTCACTTGGAAAACAAAACATGAAAGGAAAAGACTAACTGTAAATAATATGGCTTGGAAATGTTGAAAACTACTGAAAGTAAATGGGAGATTTCAATATTTTAACCATAGGCCCAATTTAAAACATTTGTTTTTAAAAGAATTGCTTAAAATCTAGAAAAAAGATGGTCTTGGTTTTGTTTGGTTTCCTTTTTGGGGGGGTTGGAAAGTTAATGTTGCCTTCATGGGAAAGCCTATACGCCAGTTGGCCCCGCCCTTACTGAGTAAAACAATTTTTTTATGATTGACATTTTAATGAAAACATCACTGGTTGACTCACACCACCCAGTCTCGCGGGGATAAACCCCGAAGCTGCCTTCTGACCTCCGTATTCTTGTCGTTGATATCACGAAACAGCTTGTCCTACAAGAAAAAAACAACTAAAATGTATAAAAGCAACAAATTTCTCTCGTAAAAGACAGGTCTCGTTGTGCCGACGGTAAATCATGTTGTATGAAGCTGTTCTGAAATTATTTGCATGTTTCATACAAACATGTACAGGGGCAGATTCCCTCATTTTTGTAGTGGTAGGCTCGACTGTTTTTTTTTTCTGCAAAAAGGCTATAAAAAACTACAAAATGTCCCATCTGAAGCTGTTAGCTTTATGGCAAAAAAGAGAGGATAATTTTTAAAAGGTCACCAAACGGGCCTGGTCTGTATTACCTTTTACGCGTAAAGAAAAATTTAAGAACAACTTGGCAGTAGCGATGTATGGGGGGCGTCTGGATCTGTCCCAGTCATAATTCACGATTCCCGCATAAAAATTACAAAAAGATACTACGAAAAGTCTTCCGAATACGTACAAAGAATCCACGACACTAATACTGCGCGTGGCTTAAATTAAACATTACTGTGTTTTTTTATTATAGCACATTATACACTGTAAAAACGTTGGGTAAAACATAATTGGGCAACTGTTATTTACCCAACATTGGTATTATTTTACCTCATTGTTGGTTAATTCAGGTAAAAATTTACCAATTATTGGGAAGAATTTGCCCAAGATTTTCGGTTGTTGATATGTTGCCCAACACTGGGCAAAATATCAACCCATTTTGACCCACTTTTTTTAGACTGCAGATTTGTCACGTCTCTTGACCAAAGCGCTCATTAAGTTTCATAATACTCGTCTTTGACTAACTGGTGATAATTGTTGGAACGTTCATTATTCCCTGATCTCGCATGTGGCTGCTACCGGCCGTCCACACATTGATTAATAATCAACAAAAAGCCAGTTCGGTATTTCAACTGCGCATGTGCACAATGACATTTTATCCCGAATGACCCGCGTGACCTAACGCGCGCGTGTGAACGCAAAAGGTGGTCGCATAACGCGCACGTGTTAAATTCAATCAGAATGGGCGTTCGCGTAACATGACGTGACATTACGTCAACAATTTTATCCCGAATAACCTTTGACCTTTGAGATACCAAACTGGCTTATTAACACATTATCAAGGTGGAGAGCGAGAGACAAGAGATGGTTTCTGCAAAGTGTCTTGCTCAGAGACACCAACTGTGATTGTACTCGACATGCTTAGTACTTTAGCCACAAATGTTGCGTAAGACATTATAACTACAATAAGGCATTGCAGCATTGTTCTATACGGTTTATCAAACAGGCTAATGTTTCTTTCGATGTCAACTATTTTTAAGGACTTTTTAAAAAATTAATTTTTGTGCGGTTTTTCGATCCTTGATGATCGAAAATACAAAGTACACCTCTGTCATTTTATAGTAAGGGAGCCTGTTTTTGCAAAACGTAAGACCAATAAAGTGATAATTTTTATAACGATATAACAAATATTTCATAAGATTTTTTAAAGATAGTAATTACCTGGAATTGATCAGCGGGCCACAGGGATGAACTCGTCGCAGTGAGGTAAGTAGTCTCGCTGGGATTGAAAGAGAAATCGATTTGGAATGCTGGTTAACAGTAAACGTGAGATTGGGCGTGCAGGGAGGCCCTTTGTTTACAAAACGACGGCTCCTGTTTAAAAAGCATTTCCCGATAATTTTAGTGTTGTCTTCAGCAAAAAGAAAAATTAATTTTCAAATTGAAATATGCAGGACTGATGTGTATTTTTGGCAAGTTGCCCATGCATGCTACTGGACAATGCATTATCGCCATGGGCGGAGATCCCGGGGGGGGGGGGGATGGGGGGGATATACCCCCCCCCCCCCACTTTTTGACCTGGGGGGGATGACCAATGTAATCATCCCCCCCACTTTTTAAGGGTAGGCGTACTAACTTAACTTGCGCAGAGTCCGTAACTTGCCAATACATGTATTTTTGTTTCGCTATACACGTGATGACTTTCCATTGTTCCCTTTAATATAACCCATCCCCATAGACTAAGCACTAGTTTGCCTGTCCTCACTTTTTCCGGAACAAAGAAATAAATGTGAGGACAGTATTGTTCCCTTTGTTATACCTTTTTTTCTGTCCTCGCGTGTAATGCGATACCATGATACCTTGACAGGCCATAGCACCACGCAGCCCAGCAAGTGCGAGTGTCGTTCGTTTACTTTCCCTGCATTGAGTTTAAACGCACTGTGGGCAAGAGCTCGGTATGTACAGGCGCGGATCCAGGGGGGGGGGGGGGGTGGCCGCGGGGGCACGTGCCCCCCGGTAAATTAAGTCCAAAAAAAAAAAAGAGAGAGAGAAAAAAAGAAGAGGGAAAAACAGAGGGGGAGGTGAGAGAAAAGGAGGGGAGGAGGAGGAGGGCAACCTCCTTAAAATAATACCGCCGCCGATATTAAACTAGGCTGTTTCTACTTTTTGGCATAAAACTATATACTGAAAAACGCAATAAGAAAAAAAGGGTTATCAATCATGCCATGGAACTTAATCCCTCTTTTAAGAGAAAACTGGAGTATTTCCCGGATCCCTGGGATTTCAACTCTGTCCATCGATCCCCCTTCAATCCTTCTTGCTGGGTTTGATCCTATTTTAATCCCTTTGCCGGATCTAGTGTAAACGCGGTGCATCTCAACATATAATCCCCTTGGGGAGTTTGTTACAGGTTAAATGGCCCCAACCAGCAGGAAACAATGGATCACTTGACTGAATGACATGCTAAATGTGCCTAAATCCTCTTATGTCTTGCAGCCGATCTGCCGATGGTTTTAACACAGGGCAAGGAACAGTCTGAAATGAAGCCCTTTTCTTGAAAACTTCAACTGAACTGAATTAAAACCAAGAAAAATTCCGGATGGAGAAACTTAGATTTTTGTAGTGATGCATGACATGGCTAAAAAATTGCCAAAAAATAATGGCTAACATAATGATATATATATTCTCCATATACAATGTAATCTTAACAATTTAAAAACAAAAATCAGGTGAAAGTGGTCAGGAATCGCCTCAGATTGCACCACGGAGCATCCAGAATCCAACATTTTCTGGGGCCCTTAAGCGGGCCCCGGACCCCACGCCGTAAGGGCTTCGCGCTCGCATTTATCCGTTTTGGGTGTGCCCCCGTCTAGATTTTCGTAGTCATGACATGGCTAAAATAATCACTAGAAAATAATGGCAAAAATCATGATATACATGTATAGGCCTATATTCTCCATAAAATCGTCACAACTTTTGTTTAAAAAAATCAGGTGAAAGTAGCCAGGAATCGCCTCAGATTGCACCACTGGGGCATCCACGCTCCAACAATTTTACGGGCCCCTTAACCGGGCCCCGGACCCCACGCCGTAAGGGCTTCGCGCTTTGCGCTCGCATTTGTCCGTTTTGGGTGTGCCCCCCGTCTACAAAATTCCTCGATCCGCGCCTGATGTCGGAAGGTAGATTGGTTGGTGGGGAGACAGTTTATGCCTCACGACAAGATCAGTAAGGTGGGGAATAGTCGGTCTTTGCCACATTAGAACGCGGAAGTTCAGATCCCAACAAAGATGATGGCCTTTTATTTTATTGTTTTCACTCAACTAACACACCCAACAAAGGCAATAGAAAGTTGCAACGGCAAACGGATTTTGTTATGCGCCAACAGACGGTATGAACGCACGTGCGGCGCATGTAATACAACGTAATTAAAATACCGATAGCAGACTTCAACTGACATTCACTGGGAATCGGCGCGCACTCACACACAAACGTTTGCGCGTCCTGCAAACAAGTGTTTGGGAACTTTTGTTAGAGCCTGAGTTTTGCATTTCCGGCATTCCGGTTATAATGTCAAGTATACATCATTGTCCACCATGTTTTCATAGTTTTTGTCAAGTGTAGACCAAATCACATTCTAATCATGCCTTACCGAAATGCATCTAGGCATTATTTTGCAATAATTATTTTGTAAATAATTTATTCTTAATATAATGCATAGGCATTATTTGTGTTGCTAGGTGACCAGAGCTCCATTGTGCAAAGATATTTTTTACGCTTCCAATACATTGAATGAGAAATTTGAGTTTTGAAGATCTTTTGTATTTTTTAATGCTTGAAGGTGTTATTGTCATTTATTGCAATTCAAGCTCAAGAAAAGGTAAAATTTTGACACAATTTTGCACCTAAAATTGTGTAAACCCCAGGGGCTCCAGGGGGCTTTACCTCAACCCCTGGCAAGGGCTTTGCGCCTGCAACCCACCAGGGGGCCCTAAGCGGTCCCTTGGATCGACCCCGTGCCGTGTCGCGCTCCACACAAGGATGGCCTTTCAAAAATCATCCCCCCCCCCACATGTAACAAGAAATCTCCGCGCATGATTATCGCGTTTTGCTATAGAGTGCGGCGGCAGTAACGAAAGATTATGCCATACGCATGCAAGCTTTTTTTAAGGGTGCACAATTTTAAATAATCGATTTCCTGTTGGAATGACTTCTCAGCTCTCAAACTATTCAACTTACTTGCAGCGTTGGAAGCAGTTACAAGTCAACGTCCCTTGCTTGTATTCCCCCTCTAGTTCGGTCATACAGGACTGAGCTGGGATATATTAATAAACAAGTTCTTATTAGGCTTGAATCTTTACTTCAAGAAAACTGTGTTCAGCCGTTTATTAGGCATACATTACCATTACTGATTTCAGTTTTAATGATTTACATTCTACAACAAACAAAAATCACAGTGAATCTATTAATCAAGCTAAAAATACTGACAATCGTTGTATTTTGATTATCGTTTGCATCCGGAATCGATAAGGGAATATTTGAATCTAAAAGCATATTGACGGCTCCAGTATCGATACTGGAAAAGAGATTGGACCGGATTTGCACATGAAGCTACCTGTATTATCTTCGATATCACACGGGTAGACGGTATTGTTAATTGAATTCGGGTAGTGGGGATCAAAACATCCGCACCGTTGAATCACTTCCTTCTGATAGCAGCTTCGCTCACAAGCCTGTAAAGCAAAAACAGTATACTGGTTCAAATCTAAAGGAAGAAAAACAACCCCCAATTCTTCCTTTCTGATAAAGATTTCTTATCAGGCTAATGATCTCTTCATCTTTCTTAAAAACTGTACTTCGCAGAGTTGTAACCAAGTCATTTTTTTTTCAAGTCAAGTCAAGTCCCAAGTCATTTTTTTTTCAAGTCAAATCAAATCAAGTCAAGTCAAATTAAATCAAATAAAATTAAATCAAGTCACAAGTAATTTTTTTCAAGTCAAATCAAGTCAAGTCAAGTCAAGTTAAATCAAATCAAATCACAAGTCACAAGTCATTTTTTTTCAAGTCAAATCAAGTCAAATCAAATCAAATCAAATCAAATCAAATCAAATCAAATCAAATCAAGTCACAAGTGATTTTTTTCAAGTCAAATCAAATCAAGTCACAAGTCATTTTCTTTTTCAAGTCAGTCAAGTCATTACTACTTTTTAGAAAAGAAGCCAATACATATTAACCATACTCAAACTGTTTACAAGCAAGTCAAGTCTCAGTCATTGTTTTAATGCATCTTAAAATACATATTCACATCCTGGTTGAGTCGGACTCGAGTCTAAGTCACTGAACTCGAGTCAACAAGTCTGGTACTCCCCATCATTGTCTCATTTCATTGCAAAGCTCCATAGAGAGCAAAGGTAACGCACTGATCACCCATCACCCAGGGAAAACAGGATAAAAATCATTGTTTTTATAGGCCTCAACAATGGCATGGTTTCTCCTGCTTCTGTTGAAGGTTGTCGTGTATTTAGATCTGGGCCCCGCAAGAAAACCGTTTTGGCAACACTGCCATCTCTAATCGTAGCCCTGTATTTAGAGTGGGTTTTAACCTTGCAAAGCGCGGGTTCCATTCAATATATGAAAAATTAACTCTAAAATAAGACTTTTGGGAAAAAAATTAACTATTAAAAAGAATGAGCTACGCAGTATTATCAATCTGACTGGGCTCGGATCGGGAAACCATGTACCTTCAGGCTGTACACGACTCCGTATTTGTCTCTGAAGATGTTTCCATTTTCTTGATCATCCGCCTTGTGCGTGCAGTTACCATAGGGAATACCCAGACGCTCTATAGTCAGCTGTGGGTAAAGGTAAAGATTATAGCCAGTAATTCAGTTTCAACTCTGATAATTAAGATAAGTGTAATTAAATATTTCTCCACAATTACTGCTCGAATACAATGCCTCACCGTTTTTCTTTTATATACGATATAAACAAGAATTTCAGTTTATTTTTGTATAGAGACTAAAAGTCTGTCAAAGAAAATATAGACTATTATAAGATATCGGCATCGGATGTCCGCTGCCAAATTATACAAACGAAAGGAAACAAAACGAAACGAAACGAAACGAAACGAAACGAAACGAAACGAAACGAAACGAAACGAAACGAAATGAGACGCGACGAGATATACAAGACGCGACGTAACAAGTCACGGCGTGACGAGAAAAAGTAAACAGGGGTGAAAAAAAATAAACGAAACAAAACGACGAGAAACGAAACATCAGCTATACTGCAAAAGACTGCATGAATTTTGAGAACAAATATATAATACGTAGTTTCCCTCAATCAAAAGTTAAACTTCGAAACAAAGATGGGACTCAAAATAAACCATGACAGAAATATTTGGCTTAAAGAGGAACTAAAACGGCAATTTTTTTTTGGACTTTTTTGACTTATCTGATAGTTTATGCCTCCCCAAAACTAATGTAACAAGTTTCATGATTCTGAAAAATCAAAAAAAATGTTTTTGAGCCTTTTCTTTCTGAGCAACTTTGACTCGATTCAGAAAAGGCCGAGGTCAACTGCGTGCCGTATCGCGCGAGTATTGACGTATACGTGTAGAAACATATGACGTGACTGTATTATACGACAATGTTTTACGTAGAGTCTGTACGTATTTTGTTGTCTAAGGCTAGTATTACTTGCTGTGCTTTTTGCTCATGATTCAGGAGTAACACTACGATAAACATATTTTAAAGTGTTGACATCTTTGTAAGACACATTTAGAATTGGGGTTGTAGGCTTGTTCTTGCTGAAAAGCTAGTTATGAGTGATACTTTCCTTTGTTTGCAGTCGGCTTTTATTGGAACCTGCGCGGTGAGTTGTGTGTGAGCTGGTGCTATACTCTAGTCTGGCGACTTTGCTTATGCAGCCCTCATAAGGAACCGCACCTTCTCAGAACCATACACACAATTTCTGTTATAAGGTACCAGACTCAATCGCATGCAGCGCATGCGGTACCGTGCGTGTACAATGCATGTTGAGTCAAGCGAGCGTGGACAGGGAGACGGCCGGGGCTCTGGCTGCTCAAGACGGCAACCGCAGGCAACGTTGTGGCGGTGGTGCGCGTGAGTCCGGGGCACGATTGGAATGCTCGGTGCCTAGAGTTGGAATGGCTCCAGCCTTCAAACGGAATTGTGCCTTCAAACCCAGCTGAGTTTTCATACTAACACTATCATCTATACAGTCTTTGGCGAAATGTTCTGCACATATTTTCGACCATTTCGACAGCCCAAAATCAGATATTGTATTGTCTACAAAGCGGACCCACTGTCGCCTTTGAGCTCCATTCAGCACTGGGAATCGCAGTAAGGTTAGGTCAGGGTTTTTGTCGCTGTTCCTCGTGCAACCCCCAACTACACACGATCGAGGCATAATGATTATCTCAGAACCATGCTCATACTGAAATAATATCAAAATTAGACAAAATAGACGGGAAAACGGAGGAGTTAGGTCGACAAAAACTCTTCAGCAGCATCAACTCCACGTACGTACATGCATAGTGTTTGGCTGTAGCATCAACCTACTCTACACGTGTACGTCACGGGGTCAGGTACATACATTTAACATACATAATGAGCTTTCGCGAAACAGGATAAATGGTTCAGAATAACAACCCTTTTTTTTTATAAATAAATTCCTCTCGTCTGCAAACTAATCTCCATCAGTTAAAAGAGTATTTAAACTGTCGGAAAAGTCCAAAAAGTCCAATTAAAACAAATTTGCCGTTTTAGTTCCTCTTTAACTGTACGTGTAGTCTTCGAAGACATACCGGTACATTTTTAATACAGAAGTACGAGGGTAAACAGTGAGGAGTGAAAAATGTTCTGCCAAAATTTATGTTTATCATTTGAAATGCGATATTCTTTTTGTCTTCGGTGAAATACAAAAAGACCGTAAACATCATCTATCCTCCAAGGATACTGACTTTGTGTTGACATTTGTCAACGCTTCGTGGCACTCTGTGACACTTTGCAAATCGTTTGTACGTACGACCCGGACGTTGATGGCAGTTTTGGAGCCCGGTGAGATAGAGATGCCATCGTCTTCCGGGAAGGGCATAATGTCACGGTCGTGAACCACCAGCCGGAAGCCGGCAGACTCCGTAATCTCGGGCATGAACTCGTCCTGCTCAACAAACAGCTCCATCGTCAGGCCTACATGCGCCAAAGAAATCAGAGGACAAAGCTCTTCAAAAGTAATCACAATCCTGGAAACCACGCTTCACAATCGATCAACATCATCCTTGGTTTGTGTTTTGTAAATTAATCAAAGGTTTCTCGTTAATTGGACGGGTACTGAATCAGGATCATTCCCTGAAGGATGAAGCCAGAAAGCTCTCCATTTTGTTTTGAGCGGGAACAATTGCCATTAAATAGAAAACCAATAAGAGCTCTTGGTAAAGAGATTTGCTCAATGCAAACAGTTTTTGCTTTGCCAGCACAGGTACACCCGCCAAAGTTATGCGAAAAAAATTTCGGCTTATAATGTTGACCAAAAAAACAAAAACAAAACCCACATTTCCAAAGTTATGTTCAACGAGGTCGGTGTCATCAGCACTCGTAACGCATACAGCTGGCATTCCATAAATGCATTGCGGTCCTTTTTTTGCATCTGTTGCGTTTTTAGTCTATAAACGATACGCCTTCTGACGTCATGTGTTTATATCCAATTGAGATGTGCCCGGCGGTATGCGCACGCATCGTGTTTTGCATAAAATTTGGTTTAGGAGTGACGTCGCAGGTCAGATAGCTTTGAATTATGTGACTGATTCACCCTTTTTGTCAAACGAGGGCAACATCACACCTCCACGGTGTAGGCCTAGGTGCAATTCACTCAATTAAATAATTAATGAAAGAAAGCAACTGAAGATTTACCGTATAAAGGTCCTGGTCGGTTTGTTCTCAGTGAATCCCCAAACTTAAAGGAGTTGAAGGTATAGCAGTTACCGTACTTGTAGTGGTAGAACGTTGTGAAATTTCTATTCGAAAAGGGGGTATGAGGGAGATGTCGTTATATATAGTGACGAACGACAATTGAGCACTGTACACTTACACTGCAATGCACATCAGGGTACACCATAATTAATATTAAAGAATACTTCGAGTTGTCCAATGGCCAGCCATCTGACTAAATCACAGATGCTAAACGATTAGTATCGCGCCTTTTGATTGGATAGTTTCATACCATCCATTAATCATTAACTCACACTCGCAACAGGTAACCCAACCTGGTAGAATGTACCCAAGTATAACGTCGGTTGGCATGAAAAGCTGGTTCAGCAAACTTCCATAAAAGGCTGCTGAGTGCTGAGCATATTGATTCTTTTAAAGACCAAAGACAATCTGGTTCTAAGCACCTCAGTGACGTCAGGCATCACCTTTATACTCCGTTTGAAGGACTTGAGGCCGAGTTCTCCTATCTTCTAGTCTGGTTCCACTTCCCAGACCAACATTTTCTGACTATTTCTGATGAATATTAGGCTGTGTCCGAATTACTTGGCTGTGGCTGGACACACATGTCTATGGTAGCGGCTGCAGCCACTTCCCATAATTATATAGACTCGTGTGTAATTTCAAGCCGTAGCCAAGTAATTCGAACACGGCCTTGGGTCCACCGGTAGCTGCCAAAAACGTGACAAAAACGAAAGGAATTGCTCCCGTTTCCGAAAATTTCCGAAGTTTTCCGAACTTATTTTCGGTAACATGTTATAAACGTTGATGTTCGCAATAACAAAATGTCTCTCAGGCCCGTTACAGATTCTTGAATTTGAATTCTCAATTTTACATAACTGAAAAATCAATGCCATACTCTTGCAGTATTTTGCCGACCGGATTTTACAAGAATATTAAATTTGAATGATGCCACTGACGTCATTCGGACTAACACTGCACGTCATGATCTATTTTAAACCATGGGTAGGCCTACTACCCGACCTAAAATTTAGTCGTCAGGGAATCTTCAGGTCAGTAAACCATACTACCTATCTTTAGTTCGATCATTACCAGGTCGGTCGAACGTCCGAGAACGTCTGACAGCCACGAGCGCCATATATCGGTTTATACAACACCTAAATAAATCCCAGCCATCCGATTGGTGGATCGTCGATCACGTGCATTGAATTATTCGACCCATACACGACGCGAACCCGCACCGCCCAAAACGTTCTATCACATGGTTCTATCAAACGGTGCGCGCGCATTGATAGAACCAAAAGAACTTCCCTAATTACGGTCACATATTAGTGGCGCTACAACAGGGCTGTCATTCACACAACTGCCGCGGTTTGTTCTCCCGTGGTTCGCCTAACAGACGACGAAATATTGGAACTCGTAGGCGATGCTGATGCTCCAAATACAAAGAGACAAATCAAATATGCAGTGAAACGATTAGATGAATTTGCAAGACACGCAGGAACAACAATCGCTGATTCGGAACTCGACAAAATGTTGTCGCGGTTTTATGCGGGACTGAGAAGGTAAACGGCACGTTGTAACTTACACAAAGAAATACATGCATGCAATCTGTCTGATTTATTCAGGCGTTGTATAAAACAAATAATGAATGTTTCACTTTCGTGCAATGGTAAGAATAATTTCATTCGGTGACAGATGGAATGTCCCATTCCACTCGGCTTCGCCTCGTGGAATGGAACATTAAATCTGTCACCTCATGAAATTATTCTTACCATCGCACTCATAAACATTCATTATTTGTATAATATCGGTAACCATGTAAAAAGTAACGGCTGCTCCCATGTACGTTATTCAAGCGTTCCCTTCCAAAACTTGAAATTGAAACGCCAAACATTTATAACGAAAGCAAAATATTTAGACTGCATTTTTTTTAGTTTGTTTAGAAAAAGCTTTTCTTCAAAACGTTTTTGTTTGTTCATCACACATCAACTCCTCATCATACAGTCTTTTTTTGTTGAAACCGTCAAACTATAAAATGTCTTGCCCATCCAAATAGTCAACTACTTCCACAAAACAGTTTAAGGAATCCTTCAAAACATCCTACAACAGCTCTCACAGACTAAATTCTTAACTGTGCCCATAGGCCATCTGTCGTCAAGACTTCCAGTTATATTCCTAAGAGGAAGAATTCCGAAAGTGTAGACTACAAGGTACAAGGTATAAAGGTATAAAGGTACAGGGTACAAGGTACAAGGTACAAGGTACAAGGTACAAGGTACAAGGTACAAGGTACAAGGTACAAGGTACAAGGTACAAGGTACAATGTACAATGTACAATGTACAAGGTACGTTTGAAAGGGAATTTGATGCTACATTACGCCGCCTTTGCATGCTTCGCCTTTCCTGCTTGACAGTTTTAGCCTTGTTACCACATTGTGATTGGCTAATATTTGCTCGTGGATACGTGTATAGTTCCTCCAGCGTAAGCGTTGAATGAAACAAAATAAGCCGTTGTGGTTGAGCAGCTTGGGTGGCTAAGTGGTAAAGCGTCTGATTTTACATCACGTGCACCGAGATCTATTTATCAAGTCCATCCAGAAATAGTCTTGCAGCTTCAATAGCAAAGTGCACAAATAAAATCGGTAGCCAAGATGGCAACAAGCTACGACTAACGAGCAGTTCGTCTTGATCATCCGCCATCTTTTCTGTTTTGTACGCCGCGTCATGTTCTTGTAAACCACTGACAAGTAGGTGGTGTGTGATCTCGCTCCGAGTGCAATGTTCTCGGGGCGCGTTCCTAGTGCTCTGCAGTTCGGGCCCAAGAACGGTGAACTCGAACCCGCCCGAGGCTATAGTGAGGAAATGTGCTCCTTTGAATCATCTGACATGACTAAGAACCAGGTATTAGTTGTCTCTAGCTCATGAAATCAGTCTTTTTTTCTTTTTTTTTAGATTTCGTCTTCTCTATTTCTGCCCCAATAGGGTAATGCTAGAGACTCGAAGTGCGAATACATTGTTTTGTCTTGCTCTATGGTTAAAGGTATACAACATTTGCAAACATCAAAAACCAAAACTACTAATACCTTACTTGACTGTAAGTAAAATCTCAAGCATCCTGTGAAATCATGGCACCTGGTGTGCTGTCATTTTCAATAATTTTTCTAACAATTTTCAGCGATTGTCGGCCGACAACCCTTAGAAATCGTCTGTAGTTCTGTCCTGATAACCCCCTGATATCTGTAAATTGCATTGTACTCCGTTTTGTGTGAAGTAGGGTCAGGGAACCGGACAACAACAAAACAGCATTTTGTTCTCTTTTTTTCCCAGCATCTACACACAACTTTAAACAGGTCAGTGTTACAGTATTTGTTATAAAATACTAACCCACAAGTCCATTCATTTCTGAAAATTACAGCAAAAGCAAATGTTGCATAGTATACCTTTAAACAAACACCGTGCGGTTTATATTATATTACATATTTCTGGTGTATTTACAAACACCAAATCGATAACCACAAATGTGGTTAATAAGAGTGGTTTACAGTAAGTTAAAAATCACTGAGACAATATATATACAAATTATTAAAAAATACAATAAAAAACCTGTGTTTAATATAAAATATAAAACATAGATCAAACATTTAAAAAAAATGACAAACAAAATAATCTCACATTATAAAGGACAATAGCAATCACATAAAAAAGATTAATTATCAGAATTTAACCAGATATGTAAGATAAAAACTGGATTATTATAAACTACAACGATAGAAAAAGTGTACCAGATGGAGACTATTATTCTAATTACAGAATTCTAGACAGCGCTGGGATGGTTGCGTTTTTTGTATCTTTCAGTTCTACAACGAGGAACATTTGGAGTAGAGGAGGTGCTGTGCCTAAGTTTTCTACCTGCACGATTTAATTTCTGAGGAGGGAGCGTATTTTTAAACTTGTGAGAATTCATAAGTTTAGACCCAAAATGTATTGAACTATTTGTTCAATATATATATACCACATAGTGTGTTAATCTAACACCACTACTCTTACGTGGGGGAGCATGGGTAGCCCTTCCATTGGCAGTCCAGCAGCATATCGTCCAGGGAGTGACCCATGGCTTTCCTCTCAGCCTCAGTCAGGTTGGCTAGGTGGGAGATCAAGCGCTCCTCCACCAGATAGCCATCGTCTCGCTTCTTGAAGAAATCCCCTGTCTCCCGCTGGCTCCAGTCAAGGATGGATGCCTGGTTACCGGAATAAAATCTGCTTTATTCATTTCATTCTATCCATCCCTTCATTCATTCATTCATTCATTCATTCCTGTAGAAAGTCAAAACAATGCGAGACTTTTGAGACGCTGGAGGGCAGCAGACCTACCGGTCCTTTTTGTTTGTTTGTTCTGAGCACGCGCGCGTAGTCCTGAGCATGCGCACGACTTGTGAGAACATGGAAAAGAACCTGTATGTCTGCTGCCACCGTCTCAAAAGTGTCCCACTGATCTTTCAAAAATTAAAATACCGACCGGCCGACCAACCATCGAACTCAAGCCCCTTAAACCCCATGCCCCTTAGGCCTACCCTTTCCATTATTTGACAAACCGAATTATTAACAATCAATCCAACCAGCTATTCAGCTAGCCTGCCAACAAGAGCCATCTTCAGAAAGCAAATCACGACTCAGCTATTACAGATCTAAAACAACTAACAAATCAAAGGTAGTCATGCATGAAATGGTCGAAATGATATAGGCATGATTGTTATCTATACACTTCGGGTTTTTTGGGTTAAACATTAAGTTAATGAAAATGTTCAGAATCAAATGATTGAGAACACAAAGCGGCGCCCGTAGTTTGTAGAATAGAAACACGAAGAGGGAAGTTGTATATACGTGGCCAACTACTTTGGGAATTGCTCACGTTTTCTTTCGCATGACTGTAAAATTTCGAAAGCAAACTCCCCCAAATGACGCTGATGATACCAGTTGTGTTTGCCGATCTACTGTTGCATCTCACCCCCTTAGGTCACTGACCGGAAGCTCGAGTTCACGAACCATTAATCACTCCTCTTCTACGTTGTGCACACAACAGCCTATATTTGAATGATTAACGATCGTCCAATTTCATCCTTTGGCTTGTTTGACAAACCCTCACGTTAATGGATTTATGTTTATTAATTAAGCAAATTGGGTACGGCATTACGCGCCCTAGTATTGTACGGAGGCTAGGAATACGATGGGACCAACCATGGAGGACCAACCAATGCGCGACGTGCGTGCCGTTCAGAGCACTTAGAGGCGTGCAGGTAATCAAGCTTGTCAGTTCTATAAACAAAGATGACTTTTGGCATGGAATCAAAATAATTATTTTTGAGTTCAGATTTGTAAAAATTATGAAAATATTGTGCTCCGTACCGGTAAGCCTACCGCCATCCGATTGGTGGATCGTCGATCACGTGCATTGAATTATTTGACTTATCACACGACGCGAACCCGCACCGCCAAAAACGTTCTATCACATGGTTCTATCAAACGGTGCGCGCGCATTGATAGTACCAAAAGAACTTCCCTAATTTCACAGTCACTATTGGTGGCGCTACAACAGGGCTGTCATTCAGACAACATGGCGGCCGAGTTTCCCGAACTGCCGCGGTTTGTTCTCCTAACAGACGACGAAATATTGGAACTCGTAGGCGATGCTGACGCTCCAAATACAAAGAGACAAATCAAATATGCAGTGAAACGATTAGATGAATTTGCAAGACACGCATCATGTTTCCTTTAAAGCTTCAGAAGCTTTAAAGGAAACATGATTTAGGATTTATATTGTATTATTCCTGCTTAAAACAATAAAGTATTATCTTGACAATGATATTTTGTGTCCAGAGACAATTATTTCCCAGATTAAATATGAGAAAACAATGTTTGAAAATGTTTGTCCAAGCTACTCCGCCCCCTGAGTGGGACCCTCATTAACATAAGTGTGTGACGTAGACCGAGGCACATTACAGATTCTGCTGCGCGAGCCGGCCCCATTCATCAAGCGTATGCATTTATTTATTTATTTATTTATTTATTACATTTCTTTACCCAGGGTGTGCCCAAACAGTTTAAAACTGGTTTCCATTAGGGCCCTGCATATTATTAGTTAAAACTGAATATTTACACATTCATACAAAATATTTAAAGAAATACAATAATGTTTACACAAATAAATCTATTTTCGGTTAACTTTTCAACTCTCCAGAAGCCTATTGCTGATTTACGGGATGGGCGAAAAACCCGCGAAAAAAACCTTTTAGGGTGAAAAACAAGGGGAAATTCCCTTGAGTGTACATGGAGAGATATACCGTACCCTGTGGAGACATGAAAACAATAGAGACAAAAAGGACTGAATAGTTCTCCACTAGGCAATTCTATGGGTTAGGTTGTCTCCATAAGGAATTTTGTGTACAAAGTCTATGGGGGTTTACTTAAGTACAGGGACAAAGGGGAGAACAATGCCATGTCTCCACAGGGATGCAAAAACGCGGATGGGTGTACGTGTGTGTGCAGAACGGCGAAAATTCTTCGTCCAAAATCTAAGCAAAATATAGTGTTTTTCGGCCATGCCTACAAGGTGTGTGGCTGCTGGGTGCAGCAAACGAAGGCTGGAGTAAGCCTTCATTTATTTCCAACTGATGCGAAATATCGGAGAATTTGGACGGCGAAAGTGAAGGTGACAAGAGCGAAGTGGTCCGGCCCCAGCAGCTTCTCAGCGTTATGTAGCGACCACTTTGAGCCGTCGTGTTTCGATACTGGTATTTTCAAATCATGGGATGACCATTAAAAATAATGCTCAAGTCCACTGCCATCCCAACAAAGTTCCCAGATGTGAGTAAGGTACAGGCGAAAGCATTTAAACGGCCCATTCCCCGAGGAGCCTTCGCTAAAAGGGCGAAAATCAGGGTAAGTTCGATGTTAGTTGTTGCAACTTACGAAATTGCACGTGTAGACCTAGTGTGTACGATGTACATGCGTCATTTACGGGTCCAGACTATCGAGTCGATCCATGAATTTCGGCGCCTCGGTCTACGTCACGAACAGCGCTCTCAATTTGAGTCTCAACAAATTCCAAAAAGGGGGGGGGGGGGTCAATTTTTGGGCGGCAAAAAATCACACTAAAACTTCACTTGAACCAGTTTGGCTTTTAATTCACATTTAATACATATAAATGAATTTATTCATGAAACAAAATGTGATCCGGGCAGTTTGAGAAGCATGTTTCCTTTAACTGATTCGGATCTCGAAAAAATTTTTTCGCGGTTTTATGCGGGACTGAGAAGGTAAACGGCACGTTGTATACCAAGAAATCCATGCATGCAATCTGTCGGATTTATTCAGGCTTGTATAAAACAAATAATGAATGTTTCACATTCGTGCAATGGTAAGAATAATTTCATTCGGTGACAGATGGAATGTCCCATTCCACTCGGCTTCGCCTCGTGGAATGGAATATTCCATCTGTCACCTCATGAAATTATTCTTACCATCGCACTCATAAACATTCATTATTTGTATAATATCAGTGCTGTGCTCATGAATAATTCAGAGTTGGCATAAAGTGATTGATGAAAGTGCCATGAAACACAAGTGACTGACATTAAATGCCATCGTCTATTTGAAATGCATCGACACGAGATCGATAATAGCTACGAAGGACTACTGGACACAATGACGAAGTCCAAAACGATGGTGGTGCGTTTGGTGTTATACACCGTGTTTGCTGCGGATTTCGTCTTCGGGACATTTTGTCCATGTTATGAATTCCACCCTACAAATGGGCTTTGGTATTTCGTTGGCGTTTTGACAGCCATGTTCGTTTTCGGGTGTTACTTGCTCATGCTTTGGTAACCCTTAACCAAAATAATTCAAGTTTTAATTTCATAACAGTGTCCAATATGATGACCGTGATTCGGCCAGTATTGTGTCGATATTTTAGTGAACACCGGGTTTACATCAGTCGCGTCGGCATATGCAGGTTTTTGGTCGCGGGGGAAAAATCGGGGATTTTTTGAAAATGTGGCTCCAAAGTTTCGACCTGAATTTCTTTTTGAAAAGCGGGGGAGGGGTGTCAAAGTACGAATTGTGAAGTGGTGGCGCTTGTGAAGTGGATCTAAACAAATCGGTAAAATGTCCCCCGGGGGGAGGGAGAGTTCCCCTCCCCGGGGAGGGAGAGTTTCCCCTCCCCGGGGGAGGGAGAGTTTCCCCTCCCCGCCGGATACGCCACTATAATACATTGTTTAGTAATGCAGGCCCACCACATGTCATGCACGGGAACCGTCGTCTGATTTGACAGTAAAATATATTTAGACTTGCTTAGACTTGCACCTGGCTGACAATAGCTGTAGTCAGCCGCGTGCAAGTTTAATGTAGTGAAATGTGACTTTACACAGCAACAGAGATGAAGGTAAAATTGTACTCTTGGGAAGGGTTGGTCGATAAGTCAAGTAATGTTCTTCACCGGTAAAGGGCTCAAAATTAGACATCGTGTATAGCTTTTAGGCTTAAGATGAAACTCACCGAATTCACTGCGGTATTGGTTATGTATTGCTAGGGACCAGGGTCTAGTGTACCATAAACAGCTGCGCCCAATTTACAGAGTAGCACTCGGGGTGTACAAATTATAGGGACTCTTAATTTATCACACGAACTCCAGCATGTACAAATTAGACAAGCTAAGAAATATGTATAAAACAGGCTACGCAGGGCCAACGCAGCTTCATAGATCATTCAAGCGATGACGGCCATTATCGGTTGAATTGTGTACAACAACTGTGGAGGAATCACACGGAGTGTGGAGGAATCACAAGGAGTGTGGAGGAACCACAAGGAGTGTGGAGGAATCACAAGGAGTGTTTCATATTCGACAAATTCGCTATACACACACATTCAGAGAGAAAACATGGGAAATAACGGTGAACTTTCACTGTAAATTTGCCAATGAATTCCTGTTTCTCTTGCCGCTCGAACGAAACGCTTACGTCAAAGGGATAAGGAGTTATGGGATAAAGAAACCCGAAAACGGGTTAAATCTGCATTCCCCCCCCCCCCCCCCATGCTTGCAAACTTAACTGGACAGCTCGAGTTCATATGAGGATTAGTTTCAAAGTTACACGCTTGAACCAAAAAGACCTTATGAAATAAAAAATTAAACCTGAATTTGGGCTGAGAAACACTTCAAAGTATGTTTACAAATACCTCGAACATATTCCAAATTGTGTGCACTGGTACACATTGATGAGTGCTGTCTGCTTATGGTGTAAGAGATTTTCTTTTAAATGCCGATCCGCAAAATAAACTAGATTTTTTTTTCAACAGTAGGTATAGGAGAATGTTCCTTATAAATTAAACATCAATTAAAACCTCACCTCTGCTGTCGCGTTGCTGACGCCAGAAGTTGAATTCTGAACTCCACCATTCATGATAGTTGTCATCGGGCCCACTGCAACATCCGTCGGTATGTCGGTTGGTGCTGGGGTTGCAGCCGCAGCGGGGCCGGAACTGACGGGGCCCATGCCTGGCCCCGAGCCGGCCTGGCTAGGTGTGGTTGCTTGTGATTGCTGCGCTGCTTGATGCATGACCATTCCATTTCCAGCCGTGGATACTGAATCGGGCGTGTTACTTGCCTGTGTGCCTTGGTTAGCCTGGGCCTGCTGGTTAGCTGGAAACCCCGCCCCTACCCTATATGGATTGTCCCCGCCAGGAACACCGGGCGGAACGAAGTTCACGTCGAACTTCTCGCGGAATTCGTTGCTGGCCTGGGCGAGTTTGGTCCTGCGGACCGGGTTGATGTTGCAGACCGTCACCGCTGGGAAGTCCAGGCTGCGTTCAAACTTGACATCTAGGCTGACAGAGTAGTCGTACTGGAGGTAGGTATCGAACAGAGAAACCACCTGGATAACGAGAACGGTGACACTAGCGAAGAAGAGCAGTGTCCAGGCCGCCTTGGAAAAGAGGCTTTTCGAGCGGTGGATATTGGGCAGACCATGGGCCGAGCTAGTCTCCAACAAGGTGTTAAGCGAGCCCCTAAATGTTGCCTTACTCTCATCACAATTCATCTTGTATAATATTAGGTTGCTGTCTTTAGACTGCTTTTAGCCTTCGTGTGCGCTATGTGAGTCAACTTACAAAACGTGCACATGCGGGTTAATCACACGGCGTCTGTAAGAATGGTCGTGCTCTGACTTCGGCGACGCTGTTAACACTGACAAGACACAATAATTGAAATCGATTGAGTCTGGTTAGGCTAATGACTGCCAAGACGTACCACGCATGCGCCTGTTTACGCTCACCCGTGATTAGTCTGGTTCCCAGACCAAAATATTCTGACTATTTAAGATTTAGACGTCAGGAAATCTTCAGGTCAGGGAACCAGACTAACCTGTGAGAACACCTTGCGCAAACAATACGACATCGGGATTGCGTAATTGTCTAAAGTGAATGATGCCCATTTAATATATTATCAAAATGAATGAGTCAAACGGAGTACCGGGTGGAGCCAAGCACCGAATAAAACAAATAATATGGCGTGATATTAAAGAGGAAGTTCAGTGGTGAGAGAAGTCTGCGTCATTTTTAATTTTTAAGTAGATCATGTCTAGATTGCATATTGTAAAATTAAACAGCAAATTATTTCTGCCACATGAAATACCAAAAAATGACTTTTCAGAGCTATTTTTACAAGTCGCCTCCAGCCCGCTGTTGCCATTTGCCTAAAAGTCGTCGCTGCCGGCAGCAAACAATTTGACGTCATAGGACGAACTCCCCTTTTGTGTTTAGTAGGCACAACAATAGGGGAGTTCGTCCTATGACGTCGATTTGTTTGCTGCCCGCAGCGACGACTTTTATTAGACAAATGGCACCAGCGGGCTGTGCTGCGATAGAGGGGACTTGATACAAATAGCTCTCAAAAGTCACTTTTTTGGTATTTCATGGCAGAAATAATTTGTTTGATTTTACAATACGCAATCTACATAAAAATAAAAAATGACGCAGACTTCTCTTAGCAATCAACATCATCTTTAAGCATACCGTGCTATTATACATGTACAAGTAGAGACACCCATACCCCTTCGGTAACCTGTACTGGCCGAAAATCCTTTGGTTTACTTTTCTTTTGACGTGAACACCAACACCAACACCAACACCAACACCAACACCAACACCACTACTTCTCACGAGTCGTATACGTATTCACTTCTTATCCTTCCATGCTTAAGAACCATGCTTCTCAAATTGACCGGATCACATTTTATTTCATAAATAAATTCATTTATATGTATTAAACGTGAATTAAAAGCCAAAATGGTTCAAGCGAAGTTTTAGTGTGAATATTTGCCGCTCAAAAATTGACCCCCCCTTTTTGAAATTTGTTGAGACTCAAATTGAGGGCGCTGTTCGTGACGTAGACCGAGGCACCGAAATTCATGGATCGACTCGATAGTCTGGACCCGGCCCGTATACACACACTAGGTCTACACGTGCAATTTCGTAAGTTGCAACAACAACTAACATCGAACTTACCCTGATTTTCTCCCTTTTAGCGAAGGCTCCTCGGGGAATGGGCCGTTTAACTGCTTTCGCCTTTATCTTACTCACATCTGGGAACTTTGTTGGGATGGCAGTGGACTTGAGCATATTTTTAATGGTCATCCCAAAGGATTTGAAAATACCAGTATCGAAACACGACGGCTCAAAGTGGTCGCTACATAACGCTGAAAAGCTGCTGGGGCCGGACCTCTTCGCTCTTGTCACCTTCACTTTCGCCGTCCAAATTCTCCGATATTTCGCTTCAGTTGGAAATAAATGAAGGCTTAGTCCATCCGTCGTTGTTTTGCTGCACCCAGCAGCCACACACCTTGTCGGCATGGCCGAAAAATACTATATTTTGCTTAGATTTTGGACGAAGAATTTTCGCCGTACAATGTACACACAATGCATACCCGTGATGAATGGGTAATGTGCCTCGATCTACGTCACACACTTATGTTAATGAGGGTCCCACTCAGGGGGCGGAGTAGCTTGGACAAACATATTCAAAAATTGTTTTCTCATATTTAATCTGGGAAATAATTGTCTCTGGACACAAAATATCACTGTCAAGATAATACTTTATTGTTTTAAGCAGGAATAATGCAATATAAATCCTAAATCATGTTTCCTTTAACCACAGCTTTTGCAAGAAGTGCGACAGTGGATTCCAAAATCTGGACACAAAATAGATCCTGTTTTTTAAATATTTTGTTTATGCAAGATCGCCCCAAACAAGGCTAAAAGCCACTGAAGGTATGGAGCTACAAGGAAAAGGAAATCAAAGATGGAAGAGATAGGAATTAACATTCCTCTTGAAACAGGGGAGATCATAAGATGAAGGGAAACATGCACCAGGCAAAGAGTTCCACAGAGATACAGAACGAGAAAAAAAGCTATTGACATAGCTTTTCGTTCTACATGTAGGTACAGTCAGGGTATATTGGTGCATGGGAACAGGCGGAGAGCCGAGTTTCACGCTCAAATACCCTAACTGTTGGCAATTAATGATGATGTATACAAGTATTTTGTGTTAATTTTAGCCGTGTACGACTTGCGCGGTCATTTCGTGTCCACATTCGAGACACGAGTTGTCGAAACTCGGTCTATGATGACGATGACTCTGAGCCAAAGATGGACATTACCCATTCCATAGTAGGGCTGGGCATACGGGTTTTTGAATGTCATTTGTGGGGAATTTTCAAAATGAAAACCAGGATACATGGAGAAACAACAGATTAAAGGGACACATTGCTTTGGATTTTGCGATTTGGGTTATAAAACTGAAATGAATATGGTTCGGAAGCTTTTTTAAAAGTAGAATATAAAGATTCACGTAACCATCCCTTCAAATTGCGTGGTTTTTGTTTAATTTCGTCACAAATAACGGTCCGCCATTTTGTAGAACCAAATTTTTGACTCCACAAAATGGCGGACCGTGTTCACCAGTCGTATTTCCAGTCGCAGCTGGTTGAAGTACGTTCTGTTGATCCATTTTGATGTACTGTGGCACGGCGCGCAGCACTGGCGATATGTGTCGCGATGTAGAGAATGGTATACCTGGAGATCATCTGATAGGTTTACAAGGCCACTGGCGCTGGCGCTGCGGCGCCAGCTTAAAGACTCTTACATACAGCGTATTTTGCGCATTATTTAGACGGTGGTATTAACTACTGGAAATAAGTCTATGTTTCGCGGGTCAGATTTTTGTTTTGTAATCACTACTCACTAATTACAACACATTATACTTTCTTTTTTTGGAATTAACAACTCTTATAAAAGATAAGGAACATTTCCAAACAGCAAAATTTTATGACATTTGAAGGCAATGTGTCCCTTTAACGTTTGTGACGATTGCGAAAATGCTCACTGTGTACACACTTGCATCTTGCTGCATTCATGCACGAACAATATGAACAGCAATTTCCGAGAATTTAATTTTTGAGATTGGCTTTCTTTAACGGGTACCGGATACTCGTGTTTTTTTAATCGAGTATCCGATTCCCGTACTGCCGTAAATGCATATACATGTAGTACCCGGGTACCTACCGTAAATGCATATACATGTAGTACCCGGGTACCTACCGTAAATGCATATACATGTAGTACCCGGGTACCCGTGTTTTTTTAATTGGTCCCCATACCCGTAAATACAACCCTACAAAGAGTATAATTAAAATCTACCCGTCCACCATAATTATTGATTAATAACAGTGCAAGGACGTTCACATTTGGAAATTATCGTACGCTTCGCGGGACAAGGCAGCAGTTTTTGTTTCTATATCTATTGCCACATAGCGATCGCGGCTTGGATTAAAAGCATAAAAATCGGGCCTTGAAAACCTTTGTATTCTTGTGATTTTGCAAATCTGAAATCGATATTCAAACAATTACTCGTAAATCACGACGATGATTGATGTAATTCAGCGACAGCAACAATGGTGGTCCACTCAACCTAAGCCTGACACCTGTGCTTTTTGGTTGTTCATGTTTTACCGATATTTTGGCCCAATTTTATTTCGCGAGTTTTCACAGATTGGAGGAGCAAACGGAATTTTGCAGACCCAAAAGGCTCATGAATTCGTAATACCAGACTTACGGACGTTGGCGAGTGTTTTCTTTTTCGTCTGTCCATTCCGAATCATGGCATTGCTAAACATGAGGTAGGTTTTCTTGAGTTATTTTGCTCTGAATGCTATTATTTTTGTCTGTTCGTCTTTGTCTCTGTTCTAGTCATGTAATTTGAGATATCCAGTAGCGTTCTAACTATGCCAACATTTCACTATCTTTCACTTTCATGAAATATCAAATAAATGAAAAAAGAAATCATATTTGATATTCAATCAACGTCATGCGTTTTAATTGTAATCGGGTTGTAAACAGTAAAACAGAAAAAACTACTTTTAAATAATTTCTTTCAAAACATTTTGATATCAATGTAAAGGCGACCGCACACTATACGACCCGACTACGATCCGACAGCGCCCCGACTGCCGACTTGAATCGCAGTCGGGTCGTGGTACCCCGCACACTGTAAGATGTCACAGCGCGTTCTTGACGACTGGTTACGAATAGCGCATGCGTGTAACTTTTTTACGGTGGCGTATTGAACTTTGTTCAATGGCGTGCGATGGCTAAATCCAAAAGAAAAAATATCGCCGCTGCTATCGTCACCTTGTTAATAAGAAGAAAAAGAACTAGAGGTCTATGTTTTTAAGAACATAGGGCTTTTCCATATGTTTTTATGATGTTATTTCGAATTTTGTAAACTAGTGACAAATCTACCTAACCACCAAGTTTCATGACGATTAGACATGGTCTACCCTTATATGTCTTTCAAGAAATCATGCCTTTGATGACGTCATTATGACCTCAGAAATTTTTCGCATTTATATAAAAGAATGTACGAGCTAACAAAGCTATTACAAAAAGAATTTTGAATTTAACATATGTTCTGTTGATGAGATATGGTTTTAAGAATCTTTAATGTTAAAACTTTGAAATTACTATAAAAATCATATGAGGACGTCATTATGACGTCACCTCAATTTTTATTTATAACGTACTTGTCTAGCAACATACCAGGTTTGAATGCAATTGGACTTACGGTTCTCTTGATATGGGCCTTGAAAAATGCGCCTTTAAGATGACATCACGTGACACATAATGACGTCATCATGATGTCACTTTTCGGCACACAATTTCAGATTAGGGTCTATGTTTGTATTAAGTTTGAATAAGATCTGATGTTGTTTAGTGACTAAAGTGCCGTAGACAAAATTCGTGTTTAAGAAGAAACCAAAAAGGTGGGTATTGTGTAGTTTAGGATTTGTGTATTAATTGTGTTCATGTTAGCTCCTGGAGTATTTGATTATTCCAAAAGCCTTTTTTGTCATAAACTACACAATGTACTAAACTACACAATCGCGCGAACAGAACAAAAACCAAGGCTTTGCTGCTGTAGCGGAAAAGCCGAAAATTTTGCGTCTGTTGTAAACATACGCATGGCTTTTCCGTTTTCTTTTTTTCTTTAACATAAATTATCAGAAGGTCTTTGTCTTTGCTATGTTTAAGATCTGAGATTATTTTATGATTCACATTTCGTACTCCATACTTGACCTTTAAGTTCATGTTACTTGACACGTGATGACGTCATCATGACGTCACGTTTCGGCATACATTTTCAGCTTAGGGTCTCTGTTTGTGTTAAGCCTGATTAAGATCTGATGTTGTTTAGTGACCAAAGTGTCCCGTACAAAATTCGTGTACAAAGTCTATGGGATTTGGGATAGAACTAAAATAATCATAGAAAATCAGCCGATGACGTCATCATGACGTCACCTCGGATTTAACATGCTAGTAGCACTATCTACCTGCACACTAATTTTTATGACCATCGTCCCTCCCTTATATGTGTTTCAAAAAAGCATATTTTTAATGACGTCATGATGACGTCACACATTTTTCACATTTATGTGAAAGAATATAGGAGCTAACAAATCTATTACAAAAAGAATTTTGAATTTAGCATGTTCTGTTGATGAGATATGGTTTTAAGAAACTTTAGTGTTCAAAAACTTAAAAATTACTATAAAATCGTATGATGACGTCATCATGACGTCATGTCAATTTTCATCTATAAACCTGCTGGCCTACTTAGATATTACATTTCAACTTAATCGAGCTTGTACTTTTGTAGATATGGCTTCAAAAACTGCCCCTTTAAGATGACGTCACGTGACATGTGATGACATCATGATAATGTCATGTCAATTTTCAGCTATAAACCTACTGGGCTACCTAGATATTACTTTTCAACTTAATCGAACTTGTAATTTTGTATATATATGGCTTCAAAAACTGCCCCTTTAAGATGACGTCACGTGACATGTGATGACGTCATCATAACGTCAATTCAATTTTTATCTATAAACCTACTGGGCTACCTAGATATTACTTTTGAACTTAATCGGACTTGTGCTTTTGTAGACATATGGCTTCAAAAACTGCCCCTTTAAGATGACGTCACGTGACATGTGATGACATCAATTATGATAATGTCATGTCAATTTTCAGCTATAAACCTACTGGGCTACCTAGATATTACTTTTCAACTTAATCGAATTTGTACTTTTGTAGATATATGGCTTCAAAAACTGCCCCTTTAAGATGACGTCACGTGGCATGTCATGACGTCATCAAGAGGTAAAAGTTCGGCACACATTGTGAGCAGTTAGTCTAAGTGTCTGCCAAGTTTAAAAGTACCCAAAGTGCCGGTAAGAAAGAAAACGTGTACAAATGCTATAGGCAATAATCTAGCGAGTGCCCCTTTAAGATGACACCACGTGACATGTTATGACTTGATCATAACGTCATGTCAATTTTCATCTATAACACCAGGTGGCATACCTTACGTTCCAACTGAATCGGACTTGTACTTTTGTAGATATATGGCTTCGAAAAATGCCCCTTTAAGATGACGTCACGTGACATGTGATGACGTCATCAGGACGTAAAAGTTCGGCACACATTGTGAGCAGTTGGGGTAAGTGTCTGCCAAGTTTAAAAGTAGCCAATGTGGCCGGTAAGAAAGTAAACGTTTACAAATGCTATGGGCAATATTCTATCGACTTGAAAAAAGAATTTTTTTATGACGTCATCATGACGTCACACAATTTTCGCTTTTTAGGGCATATCTTTGAGACATACCAAAGCTATAACAAAAAGAATTTTGAAAATATCTTGTTTTGTTCGCTAGATATAGTGAAAAGAATGTTACGATTATAAAACTTCAAGAATTCAGCGACTTGAAAAAAGACTACAAATCAACCCTTTTTATAAACAGCATGCACATTTAAGCCATGGTTATCAGCCCTTCCCAGAATTCCTTTGTGTTATATTGAATTTGGTCTACATTTTGAAATGGCTCCTATTTCTTACTTGAGTGAGCCACGATCACGAAATTTTGGAATTAGGTACAGGAAAATTCAATGTATACATTTTTGTAATCAGATTGACCCTTACATGCGTTTTAAAAAAAAAATATTGTTGATGACGTCATCATGACGTCACACAATTTTCGCCATTTAGGGCATATCTTTGAGACATACCAAAGCTGTAACAAAAATAATTTTGAAAATATCTTGTTTTGTTCGCTAGATATATTGAAAAGAATGTTACGATTTTAAAACTTCAAAAATTCAGCGACTTGAAAAAAGACAAGAAATCAACCCTTTTATAAACAGCAAGCTCATAATAGCCATGGTTATCAGCCCGTCCCAGAATTCCTTTGTGTTATATTGATTTTGGTCTAAATTTTGAAATGGCTGTCATTTCTTACTTGAGTGAGCCACGATCATGAAATTTTGGAATTGGGTACAGAAAAATACAATGTATACATTTTTGTAATCGGATTGACCCTTACATGCGTTAAAAATAAAACATATTTTTGATGACGTCATCATGACGTCACACAATTTTCGCCATTTAGGGCATATCTTTGAGACATACCAAAGCTATAACAAAAAGAATTTTGAAAATATCTTGTTTTGTTCGCTAGATATATTGAAAAGAATGTTACGATTTTAATACTTCAAAAATTCAGCGACTTGAAAAAAGACTAGAAATCAACCCCTTTTATAAACAGCAAGCTCATAATAGCCATGGTTATCAGCCCGTCCCAGAATTCCTTTGTGTTATATTGAATTTGGTCTAAATTTTGAAATGGCTGTCATTTCTTACTTGAGTGAGCCACGATCATGAAATTTTGGAATTGGGTACAGGAAAATTCAATATATACATTTTTGTAATCGGATTGACCCTTACATGCGTTAACAAAAAAACACATTTTTGATGACGTCATCATGACGTCACACAATTTTCGCAATTTAGGGCATATCTTTGAGACATACCAAAGCTATAAGAAAAAGAATTTTGAAAATATCTTGTTTTGTTCGCTAGATATATTTAAAAGAATGTTACGATTTTAAAAATTCAAAAATTCATAAAAAATCACGTGATGACGTCATCACGACGTCACTCTACGACATACAATTTCAGCTTAGGGTCTATGTTTGATGTAAGTTTGGTTAGGTTCTGAGGTTTTTTAAGACCTAAAGTGCCGCCGACAAAATTCGTGTACAAAGTCTATGGGATTTTGGTCAGAACTAAAAGAAGAAGAAGAAAAAAAAGAAAAAACTAGAGGTCTATGTTTTTAAGAACATAGGGCTTTTCCATATGTTTTTATGATGTTATTTCGAATTTTGTAAACTAGTGACAAATCTACCTAACCACCAAGTTTCATGACGATTAGACATGGTCTACCCTTATATGTCTTTCAAGAAATCATGCCTTTGATGACGTCATTATGACCTCAGAAATTTTTCGCATTTATATAAAAGAATGTACGAGCTAACAAAGCTATTACAAAAAGAATTTTGAATTTAACATATGTTCTGTTGATGAGATATGGTTTTAAGAATCTTTAATGTTAAAACTTTGAAATTACTATAAAAATCATATGATGACGTCATTGTGACGTCACCTCAATTTTTATTTATAACGTACTTGTCTAGCAACATACCAGGTTTGAATGCAATTGGACTTACGGTTCTCTTGATATGGGCCTTGAAAAATGCGCCTTTAAGATGACATCACGTGACACATAATGACGTCATCATGATGTCACTTTTCGGCACACAATTTCAGATTAGGGTCTATGTTTGTATTAAGTTTGAATAAGATCTGATGTTGTTTAGTGACTAAAGTGCCGTAGACAAAATTCGTGTTTAAGAAGAAACCAAAAAGGTGGGTATTGTGTAGTTTAGGATTTGTGTATTAATTGTGTTCATGTTAGCTCCTGGAGTATTTGATTATTCCAAAAGCCTTTTTTGTCATAAACTACACAATGTACTAAACTACACAATCGCGCGAACAGAACAAAAACCAAGGCTTTGCTGCTGTAGCGGAAAAGCCGAAAATTTTGCGTCTGTTGTAAACATACGCATGGCTTTTCCGTTTTCTTTTTTTCTTTAACATAAATTATCAGAAGGTCTTTGTCTTTGCTATGTTTAAGATCTGAGATTATTTTATGATTCACATTTCGTACTCCATACTTGACCTTTAAGTTCATGTTACTTGACACGTGATGACGTCATCATGACGTCACGTTTCGGCATACATTTTCAGCTTAGGGTCTCTGTTTGTGTTAAGCCTGATTAAGATCTGATGTTGTTTAGTGACCAAAGTGTCCCGTACAAAATTCGTTTACAAAGTCTATGGGATTTGGGATAGAACTAAAATAATCATAGAAAATCAGCCGATGACGTCATCATGACCTCACCTCGGATTTAACATGCTAGTAGCACTATCTACCTACACACTAATTTTTATGACCATCGTCCCTACCCTTATATGTGTTTCAAAAAAGCATATTTTTGATGACGTCATGATGACGTCACACATTTTTCACATTTATGTGAAAGAATATAGGAGCTAATAAAGCTATTACAAAAAGAATTTTGAATTTAGCATGTTCTGTTGATGAGATATGGCTTTAAGAAACTTTGAAGTTCAAAAACTTTAATATTACTGTAAAATCGTATGATGACGTCATCATGACGTCACTTCAATTTTCATCTATAACACGAGCTACCATACCAACATACCTCGTTTGAAGGCAATCGGACCTACCGTTCTCTAGATATGGGCCCTTGAAAAATGCACCTTTAAGATGACGTCACATGACACGTGATGACGTCATCATGACGTCACGTTTCGGCATACATTTTCAGCTTAGGGTCTCTGTTTGTGTTAAGCCTGATTAAGATCTGATGTTGCTTAGTGACCAAAGTGTCCCGTACAAAATTCGTGTACAAAGTCTATGGGATTTGGGATAGAACTAAAATAATCATAGAAAATCAGCCGATGACGTCATCATGACGTCACCTCGGATTTAACATGCTAGTAGCACTATCTACCTGCACACTAATTTTTATAACGATCGTCCCTACCCTTATATGTGTTTCAAAAAAGCATATTTTTGATGACGTCATGATGACGTCACACATTTTTCACATTTATGTGAAACAATATATAGGAGCTAACAAAGCTATTACAAAAAGAATTTTGAATTTAGCATGTTCTGTTCATGAGATATGGCTTTAAGAAACTTTGAAGTTCAAAAACTTTAATATTACTGTAAAATCGTATGATGACGTCATCATGACGTCACCTCAATTTTCATCTATAACACGATCTACCATACCAACATACCTGGTTTGAAGGCAATCGGACCTACCGTTCTCTAGATATGGGCCCTTCCAAAATGCACCTTTAAGATGACGTCACATGACACGTGATGACGTCATCATGACGTCACGTTTTGGCATACATTTTCAGCTTAGGGTCCCTGTTTGTGTTAAGTTTGATTAAGATCTGATGTTGTTTAGTGACCAAAGTGTCCCGTACAAAATTCGTGTACAAAGTCTATGGGATTTGGGATAGAACTGAAAATTCATAGAAAATCAGCCGATGACGTCATCATGACGTCACCTCGGATTTAACATCCTAGTAGCATTATCTACCTGCACACTAATTTTTATGACGATCGTCCCTACCCTTATGTGTGTTTCAAAAAAGCATATTTTTGATGACGTCATGATGACGTCACACATTTTTCACATTTATGTGAAAGAATATAGGAGCTAACAGAGCTATTACAAAAAGAATTTTGAATTTAGCATGTTCTGTTGGTGAGATATGGCTTTAAGAAACTTTAAAGTTCAAAAACTTAAAAATTACTATAAAATCGCATGATGACGTCATCATGACGTCACGTCAATTTCCATCTATAACACGAGCTAGCCTACCAACATACCAGGTTTGAAGGAAATTGGATATACCGTTCTCTAGATATGGGCCCTTGAAAAACGCACATTTAGGATGACGTCACGTGACACGTGATGACGTCATCATGACGTCACTCTACGACATACAATTTCAGCTTAGGGTCTACGTTTGAGGTAAGTTTGGTTAGGTTCTGAGGTTTTTTAAGACCTAAAGTGCCGCCGACAAAATTCGTGTACAAAGTCTATGGGATTTTGGTCAGAACTAAAAGAAGAAGAAGAAAAAACTAGAGGTCTATGTTTTTAAGAACATAGGGCTTTTCCATATGTTTTTATGATGTTATTTCGAATTTTGTAAACTAGTGACAAATCTACCTAACCACCAAGTTTCATGACGATTAGACATGGTCTACCCTTATATGTCTTTCAAGAAATCATGCCTTTGATGACGTCATTATGACCTCAGAAATTTTTCGCATTTATATAAAAGAATGTACGAGCTAACAAAGCTATTACAAAAAGAATTTTGAATTTAACATATGTTCTGTTGATGAGATATGGTTTTAAGAATCTTTAATGTTAAAACTTTGAAATTACTATAAAAATCATATGATGACGTCATTATGACGTCACCTCAATTTTTATTTATAACGTACTTGTCTAGCAACATACCAGGTTTGAATGCAATTGGACTTACGGTTCTCTTGATATGGGCCTTGAAAAATGCGCCTTTAAGATGACATCACGTGACACATAATGACGTCATCATGATGTCACTTTTCGGCACACAATTTCAGATTAGGGTCTATGTTTGTATTAAGTTTGAATAAGATCTGATGTTGTTTAGTGACTAAAGTGCCGTAGACAAAATTCGTGTTTAAGAAGAAACCAAAAAAGTGGGTATTGTGTAGTTTAGGATTTGTGTATTAATTGTGTTCATGTTAGCTCCTGGAGTATTTGATTATTCCAAAAGCCTTTTTTGTGACTAAAGTAGACTTCTCTGAATCCCAATGACACGTGCTTTTGTGATTTGGAAAGGTTTTTTAAGGCGGAAAATATGATTTTCCACCCGTTGTGTCATGTTTTGGCTCGGTCAATTTCGAACCAGCTCCTACTCTCCCACCAGTTATATATCCGTGTGAAGCTGGGTATTGTGCAATCATGTGTTTTTGACCTCTGAGCTAACGATTTCATTCCAAAAAAAACCTGGAGATGTTCTTGGACGTGGCCCTTTGTTCTGAATGTGGCAAAACGAACAATTTTCAAGTAGATTGTGTTCATGCCTGGGCGAAAGTGTACTAAACTACACAATCGCGCGAACAGAACAAAAACCAAGGCTTTGCTGCTGTAGCGGAAAAGCCGAAAATTTTGCGTCTGTTGTAAACATACGCATGGCTTTTCCGTTTTAGTTTTTTCTTTTACATAAATTATCAGAAGGTCTATGTCTTTGCTATGTTTAAGATCTGAGATTATTTTATGATTCACATTTCGTACTCCATACTTGACCTTTAAGTTCATGTTACATGACACGTGATGACGTCATCATGACGTCACGTTTCGGCATACATTTTCAGCTTAGGGTCTCTGTTTGTGTTAAGCCTGATTAAGATCTGATGTTGTTTAGTGACCAAAGTGTCCCGTACAAAATTCGTGTACCAAGTCTATGGGATTTGGGATAGAACTAAAATAATCATAGAAAATCAGCCGATGACGTCATCATGACGTCACCTCGGATTTAACATGCTAGTATCACTATCTACCTGCACACTAATTTTTATGACGATCGTCCCTACCCTTATATGTGTTTCAAAAAAGCATATTTTTGAAGACGTCATGATGACGTCACACATTTTTCACATTTATGTGAAAGAATATACGAGCTAACAAAGCTATTACAAAAAGAATTTTGAATTTAGCGTGTTCTGTTGATGAGATATGGCTTTAGGAAACTTTGAAGTTCAAAAACTTTAATATTACTGTAAAACTGTATGATGACGTCATCATGACGTCACCTCAATTTTTATCTATAACACGAGCTACCATACCAACATACCTGGTTTGAAGGCAATCGGACGTACCGTTCTCTAGATATGGGCCCTTGAAAAATGCACCTTTAAGATTACGTCACATGACACGTGATGACGTCATCATGACGTCACGTTTCGGCATACATTTTCAGCTTAGGGTCTCTGTTTGTGTTAAGCCTGATTAAGATCTGATGTTGCTTAGTGACCAAAGTGTCCCGTACAAAATTCGTGTACAAAGTCTATGGGATTTGGGATAGAACTAAAATAATCATAGAAAATCAGCCGATGACGTCATCATGACGTCACCTCGGATTTAACATGCTAGTAGCACTATCTACCTGCACACTAATTTTTATAACGATCGTCCCTACCCTTATATGTGTTTCAAAAAAGCATATTTTTGATGACGTCATGATGACGTCACACATTTTTCACATTTATGTGAAAGAATATAGGAGCTAACAAAGCTATTACAAATTTTTTTTTGAATTTAGCATGTTCTGTTGATGAGATATGGCTTTAAGAAACTTTGAAGTTCAAAAACTTTAATATCACTGTAAAATCGTATGATGACGTCATCATGACGTCACCTCAATTTTCATCTATAACACGATCTACCATACCAACATACCTGGTTTGAAGGCAATCGGACCTACCGTTCTCTAGATATGGGCCCTTCCAAAATGCACCTTTAAGATGCCGTCACATGACACGTGATGACGTCATCATGACGTCACGTTTTGGCATACATTTTCAGCTTAGGGTCCCTGTTTGTGTTAAGTTTGATTAAGATCTGATGTTGTTTAGTGACCAAAGTGTCCCGTACAAAATTCGTGTACAAAGTCTATGGGATTTGGGATAGAACTAAAAATTCATAGAAAATCAGCCGATGACGTCATCATGACGTCACCTCGGATTTAACATCCTAGTAGCATTATCTACCTGCACACCAATTTTTATGACGATCGTCCCTACCCTTATATGTGTTTCAAAAAAGCATATTTTTGATGACGTCATGATGACGTCACACATTTTTCACATTTATGTGAAAGAATATAGGAGCTAACAGAGCTATTACAAAAAGAATTTTGAATTTAGCATGTTCTGTTGATGAGATATGGCTTTAAGAAACTTTGAAGTTCAAAAACTTTAATATTACTGTAAAATCGTATGATGACGTCATCATGACGTCACCTCAATTTTCATCTATAACACGATCTACCATACCAACATACCTGGTTTGAAGGCAATCGGACCTACCGTTCTCTAGATATGGGCCCTTGAAAAATGCACCTTTAAGATGACGTCACATGACACGTGATGACGTCATCATGACGTCACGTTTTGGCATACATTTTCAGCTTAGGGTCCCTGTTTGTGTTAAGTTTGATTAAGATCTGATGTTGTTTAGTGACCAAAGTGTCCCGTACAAAATTCGTGTACAAAGTCTATGGGATTTGGGATAGAACTAAAAATTCATAGAAAATCAGCCGATGACGTCATCATGACGTCACCTCGGATTTAACATCCTAGTAGCATTATCTACCTGCACACCAATTTTTATGACGATCGTCCCTACCCTTATATGTGTTTCAAAAAAGCATATTTTTGATGACGTCATGATGACGTCACACATTTTTCACATTTATGTGAAAGAATATAGGAGCTAACAGAGCTATTACAAAAAGAATTTTGAATTTAGCATGTTCTGTTGGTGAGATATGGCTTTAAGAAACTTTGAAGTTCAAAAACTTTAATATTACTGTAAAATCGTATGATGACGTCATCATGACGTCACCTCAATTTTCATCTATAACACGATCTACCATACCAACATACCTGGTTTGAAGGCAATCGGACCTACCGTTCTCTAGATATGGGCCCTTGAAAAATGCACCTTTAAGATGACGTCACATGACACGTGATGACGTCATCATGACGTCACGTTTTGGCATACATTTTCAGCTTAGGGTCCCTGTTTGTGTTAAGTTTGATTAAGATCTGATGTTGTTTAGTGACCAAAGTGTCCCGTACAAAATTCGTGTACAAAGTCTATGGGATTTGGGATAGAACTAAAAATTCATAGAAAATCAGCCGATGACGTCATCATGACGTCACCTCGGATTTAACATCCTAGTAGCATTATCTACCTGCACACCAATTTTTATGACGATCGTCCCTACCCTTATATGTGTTTCAAAAAAGCATATTTTTGATGACGTCATGATGACGTCACACATTTTTCACATTTATGTGAAAGAATATAGGAGCTAACAGAGCTATTACAAAAAGAATTTTGAATTTAGCATGTTCTGTTGGTGAGATATGGCTTTAAGAAACTTTAAAGTTCAAAAACTTAAAAATTACTATAAAATCGCATGATGACGTCATCATGACGTCACGTCAATTTTCATCTATAACACGAGCTAGCCTAAAAACATACCAGGTTTGAAGGAAATTGGATATACCGTTCTCTAGATATGGGCCCTTGAAAAACGCACATTTAGGATGACGTCACGTGACACGTGATGACGTCATCATGACGTCACTCTACGACATACAATTTCAGCTTAGGGTCTACGTTTGATGTAAGTTTGGTTAGGTTCTGACGTTTTTTAAGACCTAAAGTGCCGCCGACAAAATTCGTGTACAAAGTCTATGGGATTTTGGTCAGAACTAAAAGAAGAAGAAGAAGAAGAAGAAGAAGAAGAAGAAGAAGAAGAAGAAGAAAAAAAAACTAGAGGTTAAGCGTCTGTTGAGGTCAACAGACGCATGGCTTTTCCTGGTTTTTTTTTAATCAGCATTAAAGTTGTTAAGGGTTTTGTTTTCGCTGAGTTTTCTAAGATCTGAGATTATTTCATGATCTAGATTTCTTACTTGAAAGTTGACCTTTAAGTTTATATTACTTGACCTATGATGACATTATAAAGATAGTACTTATACATGGTGTTGGCCTGTGTCGAGATTGGAGTCAATCTGATCAATGACAGTAATATATAATAATATGTTAAATATTTAAAAATTCATAGAAAATCAGTTGATGACGTTATCATGATGGCACCTAAATTTTCATCTATACCACGAGATACACTAGCAACATACCAGGTTTGAAGGCAATCGGACCTACCGTTCTCTAGATATGGGCCCTTGAAAAACGCACCTTTAAGATGACGTCACGTGACACGTGATGATGTCATCATGACGTCACTCTTCGACATACAATTTCAGCTTAGGGTCTATGATTGAGGTAAGTTTGGTTAAGATCTGAGGTTTTTTAAGACCTAAAGTGCCGCCGACAAAATTCGTGTACAAAGTCTATGGGATTTGGGATAGAACTAAAAATTCATAGAAAATCAGCCGATGACGTCATCATGACGTCACCTCGGATTTTACATGCTAGTAGCACTATCTACCTGCACAGTAATTTTTATGACGATCGGACCTACCCTTATATGTGTTTAAAAAAAACATATTTTTGATGGCGTCATGATGACGTCACACATTTTTCACATTTATGTGAAAGAATATATAAGCTAACAAAGCTATTACAAAAAGAATTTTGAATTTAGCGTGTTCTGTTGATGAGATATGGCTTTAGGAAACTTTAGTGTTCAACAACTTTAATATTACAGTAAAATAGTATGATGACGTCATCATGACGTCACCTCAATTTTCATCTATAACACGAGCTACCATACCAACATACCTGGTTTGAAGGCAATCGGACGTACCGTTCTCTAGATATGGGCCCTTGAAAAATGCACCTTTAAGATGACGTCACATGACACGTGATGACGTCATCATGACGTCACGTTTCGGCATACATTTTCAGCTTAGGGTCTCTGTTTGTGTTAAGCCTGATTAAGATCTGATGTTGTTTAGTGACCAAAGTGTCCCGTACAAAATTCGTGTACAAAGTCTATGGGATTTGGGATAGAACTAAAATAATCATAGAATATAAATCATATGATGGTCATCATGACATCACCTCAATAACACATCACCTCAATGTGTGCTCTTGGCCTGTGTATAGATTGGAGTCAATCTGATCAATGACAATGTACAATTTTGAGAGTATGTACAATGAAATTAGAAACATTAAAAAAAATCATAGAAAAACAGCCGATGACGTCATCATAAGATTACTTCGGATTTCACATGCTAGCGACATCTACCAACCCACCAATTGTTATGATTATTGGATATATGTACCCTTATGTTTTTTAAAAGCACATTTTGATGACGTCATGATGACGTCATGATGACGTCACACTTTTTGACATTAATATGAAAGAATGTATGGGCTAACAAACCTATTACAAAACGAATTTCGAATATTCTGTTAATGAGATATATGACTAAGAAACTTTACTTAGGTTCCAAAGAGTACAATGAAATTTGAAACATTTAAAAATTCATAGAAAATCAACAGACGACGTCATCATGACGTCACCTCGGATTCTACATGCTAGTGGCACCATCTACCTACCCACTAACTTTTATGACGATCAGACCTACCCTTATATTTGTTTCAAAAAAGCCTATTTTTGATGACGTCATGATGACGTCACACTTTTTCACATTTATGTGAAATAATATAGGAGCTAACAAAGCTATTACAAAAAGAATTTTGAATTTAGCATGTTCTGTTGGTGAGATATGGCTTGAAGAAACTTTGAAGTTCAAAAACTTAACAATTACTATAAAATCGTATGATGACGTCATCTTGACGTCACATCAATTTCCATCTGCAACACATGCTGGCCTATCTAGATACCACGTATCAACTTAATCGGACTTGTACTTCCATAGATATATGGCTTCGAAAAATGCCCCTTTAAGATGACGTCACGTGACATGTGATGACCATCATTAAAAGTCAAGTCAGGGTTCCCACAGAAATCTGAAAACCAAATTCCATGACCTTTCCATGACTTTCTAAGACTAAATTTCCATGACATTTAATATTATTTTGCAGAGAAAAGTTGTTTGGTATTATGGTACTGATAAACCCCTGATATGGGGCTAACCATTTGTTAGCTTTTGAAAATAAGTGTTAATTAATAATGCCCTCCTCCCATTACAGCCATCCGATCCACCCACTTTAATAAAAAAAAAAAAAGATAAGATGATATATTATAAGATGTACACAATGGCTGTGGCACTAACAGCTACCATCAGCAAAGAAGACAGAAAAGGATAGAAAGAAGAAAGATAGTAAATGGCTAAATCACATACAGCAGACACATGGAGCTAGCACGTTAGTAGAGAGATTCACGCGAACCGGCATTGGCGACGCTATTTGCAATGCCCAATTTTCTGTCAGTGCTGCCACTGGCTTTAATTTGTTTTTATTTAGTTTTGATCATTTAATTTTCTATAATAATTGGTGTTTGTTTATTGTTACTATTTTAAATGACTCATAACATTATTTTTATATTTATAACAAATTGATCTGAAATATATTAGGCTCAAATTTTCAATTATAAAATTTGCAATTTAGCAATAATGGTCACAACTTTTAACTGAAATTGTCCTCCAAAATGACCAAAAAATTAAATCAACAAAAATCCACAATAGGGTTAACCTAACATGACTACTATTGGCCCTCATTCTATTTCTAATTCTATTTACTCTTTTCAGTAATATAATATTTAAAAGAATTGTTTGTCTTAAAATCTCTGGGTATTATAAGTTACAGCATCATCACCATACTGCACATTTCTCATCCAAGTTGATAACAGGACCCCCCCCCCCCCCCCCTGCACACAATCATGGTGGAATAAAACTATTTAATGCGGCTACCATTAAATATCAACATGTAGGTATGTACTGTCTGCTTTGTTTTCTTTTAAAATTTATTTTCTTATAGTCTAAACAGATTGCATACAAACCATTACCCTAATAATCTCCTAGGGTGTGTGAAAAATCATCTACTGAGAATTGAGGACTTTTATGGTTAAGATATCATTTACATGATTAGGTTTAATATTCAGCTACCATCTCTAATCTTGTTTTCAATTATATCATGTTTATGTGCCCACATTACATTGAGCTTACGTGTATTGAGTTAAACCTACATGGATGTGGTTCATTCCATGAAGTTGGGTACATAAAGTGTGACATTTTGCAAAAAAGGGCAATGTTTAAACCCTAAAATATACATTTTCTACCTTTATCAGTTTTCCCTGATCTGGATACGTTGTTCATGCACACTTGCAATTAGTAGTTTCACAAGTCCAATAAAGGATTCTTTGGATTGTTTTTTCACACTCCATGAAGATATGTCAAAATGTGTGACATTCCTCCAAATTTGGTGTCCTGTTACACGTGAAACCAGTACCTTAAAATGTCATTATATTCTCTCTGCTTTTATTAATTTGTCTAATTGTTACTAATTTTATAAACTTATAAGTAGGTCTTATTAGGGTATGAAACTTGCGACTCTTCTAAGAAAGCTGGTAGATATAGGCTTATGGGTCATTCCGTAAATGAAAAATATATGGTGTTCGTGTTACATGTGAAACAAAAACACATTTTCTGACATATTTCCATTGATTTGCCTTGAACATGTCTGCATTTTATGAACTAGTTAAGGATATACATCTCTAATGAAAAGATATGAAAATCAGACCTCTTCAGTAAATATGAGGCATAAAATATGATTTTTTGTGGATTTTCCATGTAACATGGACACTGGTGTCAATGTTACATGTGAAACCCATCGCTTATTTGTACCATATCACTGTAAATTTCAATTGCAAAAGTCTGACTTCCATTTGTTCAATATTGCTGTCTGTAAGTACACAAAAGGTGGTTTATTAAAGAAAGTGTTGAATAAAGTTCTTAAGATATGGCAAAAGTTAGGTACTGCAGCTCAATTCTGTTTGATCCACTGCCATCTTCACTGACAAATGTACATGCTGTCATCAAATCTGAAATAAGGAACAATAAAGATTGTACCCTGTGTATTTCTATATTTTATTCATGTGTTGTGTTTTGGGTTTTTTATTTGGGGTTCAGGGTGAGCTGGTTGGGTTTATAATTTGTACAGATACGTGCATGCCCCCAGGCCCAACTTGCAGACTAGGCTGTGTATAATAATAATAATTAACTTCTCTGAGACAAGTAGGGGCATATCTCACTCCCCGAAAACAACTTTTTAAAGTTGCGTTGAAAATGCATATGCAACATGGCAAAGCATTGCTAAAATATTGCAGTATTATACGTGACAATGTTTGTATTTTAGACATCAAACTCTTCAGTTTATTCAGTTGGTGGGGGTTTGAAAGTAAAATCTCTCTTCATAATCGTGTCATCATATGGCACAACCTTTAGTTGGAGGCTTTTGTTGGGGAATTTTCACTGCTAAATAGAGGAAAACAGTTTGTGTTCACTATAGGCCTACATAGCCTAATTATTCTTGGCAGTGTCTGGTCAGAAATTAATGTACATGTACTACAAGTGTTTACATACATGTACATGTACATATGTAAATTTCTGTCTCATTTTCCACAAATCTTTAGGAAATAAATCTTGAAATAAGTTGTGCCACATACTTAGACAAACAGGGTTGGTTATTTCCCAAGATTTCTGTGTTTCTGACCCATGCTGGTAGGGGTATTAAAGTAAAATCTCTCCACAGAATTTTGTAATTTTGTTGGGGAATTTTCACTACAGTGTTCACATACATGTACAGTAAATGTGTGTCTCATTTTCCACAGATATTTAGGAGATAAATCTTGAAGTAACAGGTTGTGGCACATATTTAGACAAGCAGGGTTGGTTAATTTCCAAGATTTCGCTGTTTCTGACTAGCTGGTTGGGTTTATAATTTGTACAGATGTACTACATGTAGGCCCTATACTTGCAGACTGGGTTGTAACTTTTCTGAGACAAGACTAGTATAGGGGCATAACTCACTCCCCAACAACTTTTTCAAGTTGTGTTGAAAATGTCTGTCCAACATGTCAAAGCATTTATCTGCAATCATTCATGTTCAGAATTGTGTAATCACATAAATTTGAGGCTTTTGTTGGAGAATTTGCACTGCTAAATAGAGGAAAAACATGTTAATTTGTTTTGACTTTAGGCCTACATGTATTATTATTGGCAGTGTATGGTCACAAATTTCTTTGCACACAATCATGGTGGAATAAAACTATTTAATGCGGCTACCATTAAATATCAACATGTAGGTATGTACTGTCTGCTTTGTTCTCTTTTAAAATTTATTGGAACATAAAGATTGTCCCCTGTGTATTTCTATATTTTATTCATGTGTTGTGTTTTGGGTTTTTTATCTGGGGTTCAGGGTGAGCTGGTTGGGTTTATAATTTGTACAGATACATGCATGCCCCCAGGCCCAACTTGCAGACTAGGCTGTGTATAATAATAATAATTAACTTCTCTGAGACAAGTAGGGGCATATCTCACTCCCCGAAAACAACTTTTTAAAGTTGCGTTGAAAATGCATATGCAACATGGCAAAGCATTGCCAAAATATTGCAGTATTATACGTGACAATGTTTGTATTTTAGACATCAAACTCTTCAGTTTATTCATTTGGTGGGGGTTTGAAAGTAAAATCTCTCTTCATAATCGTGTCATCATATGGCCCAACCTTTAGTTGGAGGCTTTTGTTGGGGAATTTTCACTGCTAAATAGAGGAAAACAGTTTGTGTTCACTATACATAGCCTAATTATTCTTGGCAGTGTCTGGTCAGAAATTAATGTACATGTACTACAGTGTTTACATACATGTACATGTACACATGCAAATTTCTGTCTCATTTTCCACAAATCTTTAGGAAATAAATCTTGAAATAAGTTGTGCCACATACTTAGACAAACAGGGTTGGTTATTTCCCAAGATTTCTGTGTTTCTGACCCATGCTGGTAGGGGTATTAAAGTAAAATCTCTCCTCAGAATTGTGTAATTTTGTTGGGGAATTTTCACTACAGTGTTCACATACATGTACAGTAAATTTGTGTCTTATTTTCCACAAATATTTAGGAGATAAATCTTGAAGTAACAGGTTGTGGCACATATATTTAGACAAGCAGGGTTGGTTAATTTCCAAGATTTCGCTGTTTCTGACTAGCTGGTTGGGTTTATAATTTGTACAGATGTACTACATGTAGGCCCTATACTTGCAGACTGGGTTGTAACTTTTCTGAGACAAGACTAGTATAGGGGCATAACTCACTCCCCAACAACAACTTGTTCAAGTTGTGTTGAAAATGTCTGTCCAACATGTCAAAGCATTTATCTGCAATTATTCATGTTCAGAATTGTGTAATCACATAAATTTGAGGCTTTTGTTGGAGAATTTGCACTGCTAAATAGAGGAAAAACATGTTAATTTGTTTTGACTTTAGGCCTACATGTATTATTGGCAGTGTATGGTCACAAATTTCTTTTAGTAATGTACATGTAGAGTGTTCATATATATATTTTGTACTATGTAAATTTCTATCTCATATTTCACAAATATTTAGGAGATAAATCTTTAAAAATAACACGTAGTGCCACATATTTAGACAAGCAGGGTTGGTTTATTTTCCAAGATTTCGCTGCTTCTGAACCATGCTGGTGCGGAATATTAAAGTAAAATCTCGCAATTTTCGACATGCTTACCTGAATATCTGGACCACCAAATTGAAACATGTTGCTGTCCTACTGAACTTCCTCCATGATTGGACCCTCTATCGCCTTTTTAAACGTTTGGACATGATCTGCCCATAGTAGCGTCTAAGGTCGTCTGCAGTGATCGTGTGGTTTTTCTGAATATGTATCTGAAGTCTCAACAAAAGCATCCGGTTTCACCCTTACAACAGCATCCAAAATGATAGATACGTCACTTGAGATACAAGTAGAGTTCGAGGATTAAGGTGCAGACACTAAGGTTCAAATACGAGCCAGACGAAAAGTCGAATTTCACGTCCAACTCCAAGAGGCACCCGTTGAGCCCCGAGGCGCGCACAGTGCCGCTGGCCGATATACGCAAACATGTATCCATGTCATGTTTAAGAATCCGCTACTATAATATATGCACAGCTCGTTTGTGCATGCTCCGGGTTGCACGAAAAATGTTTTTTTCGGGTTTAACTTGATCGTATTCTCATTTTGAGGGGATCAGTCGCTGCATGAATGACTACTCTGCATTTTGGGTGAGTGTTTGGTTGATATATTCAGGGAAACGGAAGATATCGGCGCTCCAAACAAAAACCGCTGTGAACCCAATGTAAGTCCTTCCAGCTCTAAACGGCGAATCTCGCATGTACGGATAGATTTTGTTGTTGTTGCAGACTATACGTGTGTGGAAATTTGGCATCTGCAGCGTATGTACGTACTTTGTTAGGCTTGATTCTGCATGATTAGGAAGTTAGCGAAACGTTACGCACGGTTTCGGATACCACCGTCCACAGCTACCTGTGATTAGCGACTTGAAAAAAGACTATAAATCAACCCTTTTTATAAACAGCATGTACATTTAAGCCATGGTTATCCGCCCTTCCCAGAATTCCTTTGTGTTATATTGAATTTGGTCTAAATTTTCAAATGACTGTTATTTCTGACTTGAGTGAGCCACGATCATGAAATTTTGGAACTAGGTAGAGAAAAATTCAATGTATACATTTTTATAATCGGACCGAGCCTGGCAGGCGTTAAAAAAAAAACTAATTTTTGATGACGTCATCTTGACGTCACACAATTTTTCCCTTTTAAGACATATCTTTGAGACATACCAAAGCTATAACAAAAATAATTTTGAAAATATCTTGTTTTGTTCGCTAGATATATTGAAAAGAATGTTACGATTTTAAAAATTCAAAAATTCATAAAAAATCACTTGATGACGTCATCATGACGTCACTCTACGACATACAATTTCAGCTTAGGGTCTATGTTTGATGTAAGTTTGGTTAGGTTCTGAGGTTTTTTAAGACCTAAAGTGCCGCCGACAAAATTCGTGTACAAAGTCTATGGGATTTTGGTCAGAACTAAAAGAAGAAGAAGAAGAAGAAGAAGAAGAAGAAGAAGAAGAAGAAACTAGAAATCAACCCCTTTTATAAACAGCAAGCTCATAATAGCCATGGTTATCAGCCCGTCCCAGAATTCCTTTGTGTTATATTGAATTTGGTCTAAATTTTGAAATGGCTGTCATTTCTTACTTGAGTGAGCCACGATCATGAAATTTTGGAATTGGGTACAGGAAAATTCAATATATACATTTTTGTAATCGGATTGACCCTTACATGCGTTAACAAAAAAACACATTTTTGATGACGTCATCATGACGTCACACAATTTTCGCAATTTAGGGCATATCTTTGAGACATACCAAAGCTATAAGAAAAAGAATTTTGAAAATATCTTGTTTTGTTCGCTAGATATATTTAAAAGAATGTTACGATTTTAAAAATTCAAAAATTCATAAAAAATCACGTGATGACGTCATCACGACGTCACTCTACGACATACAATTTCAGCTTAGGGTCTATGTTTGATGTAAGTTTGGTTAGGTTCTGAGGTTTTTTAAGACCTAAAGTGCCGCCGACAAAATTCGTGTACAAAGTCTATGGGATTTTGGTCAGAACTAAAAGAAGAAGAAAAAGAAAAAAAAAAAAAATCAGAACAAAAACAAAGCCTTTTCCGAAGGATTTCGGAAAAGCCAAAAAAAAAAAAATCAGAACAAAAACAAAGCCTTTTCCGAAGGATTTCGGAAAAGCCAATTAAGAACATAGGGCTTTTCCATATGTTTTTATGATGTCACTTCGAATTTTGTAAACTAGTGACAAATCTACCTAACCACCAAGTTTCGTGACGATTAGACATGGTCTATCCATATGTCTTTCAAGAAATCATGCCTTTAATGACGTCATTATGACTTCAGTAATTTTTCGCATTTATATAAAAGAATGTACGAGCTAACAAAGCTATTACAAAAGGAATTTTGAATTGAACATGTTCTGTTGATGAGATGTGGTTTTAAGAATCTTTAACGTTAAAATTTTGAAATTACCATAAAAATCAGATGATGACGTCATTATGACGTCACCTAAATTTTGATTTATAACATGTACTTGTTTAGCCAACATACCAGGTTTGAATGCAATTGGACTTACGGTTCTCTTGATATGGGCCCTTGAAAAATGAGCCTTTAAGATGACATCACGTAACACATAATGACGTCATCGTGACATCACTCTTCGGCACACAATTTCAGATTAGGGTCTATGTTTGGGTTAAGTTTGCTTAAGATCTGATGTTGTTTAGTGACCAAAGTGCCGCAGACAAAATTCGTGTTTAAGAAGAAACCAAAATAGTGGGTATTGTGTAGTTTAGGATTTCTGTATTAATTGTGTTCATGTTAGCTTCTGGAGTATTTGATTATTCCAAAAGCCTTTTTTTGTTACTAAAGTAGACTTCTCTGAATCCCAATGACACGTGCTTTTGTGATTTGGAAAGGTTTTTTAAGGCGGAAAATACGATTTTCTTACGTTGTGTCACGTTTTGGCTCGGTCAACTACTCTCCCACCAGCTATATATCCGTGTAAAGCTGGGTATTGCGCAATCACGTATTTTGTTACCTCTTAGCTAACGATTTCACTCCAAAAAACCCCTGCAGATGTTCTTCGACGTGGCCCTTTGTTCTGAATGTGGCAAAACGAACAATTTTCAAGTAGATTGTGTTCATGCCTGGGCGAAAGTGTACTAAACTACACAATCGCGCGAACAGAACAAAAACAAAGGCTTTCCTGCTGTAGCGGAAACGCCAAAAAATGTGCGTCTGTTGTAAACATACGCATGGCTTTTCCTTTTTTTCTTTTTTATTTAACATAAAGTATCAGAAGGTCTATGTCTTTGCTAAGTTTAAGATCTGAGATTATTTTATGATTAACATTTCGTACTCCAAACTTGACCTTTAAGTTCATGTTACATGCCACACGAAGACGTCATTATGACGTCACTCTTCGCGGCACGACTTTGCATCAGGGTCTATACCTATGCTAACTCTGACTAAGATTCGATGTTGTTTGATGACAAAAGTGCCGATCAGAAAATCTATGCACAAAGTCTATGGGATTTGGGATAGAACTAAAATAAGAAGCAGAAAAAAAATAGATATAGGGCCTTCAAAAATGCAAATTTAAGATGACGTCACGTGACATGTGATGACGTCATCATGACGTCATGATTCGGCACCCATCTCGAGTAGATAGTCAATGCATATGCCAAGTTTGAAGTTCATGGCATTTGAAGAAGTGCAAAATTTTAAGAGTACAATGAAATTTGAAACATTTACAAATTCATAAAAAATCAGCCGATGACGTCATCATGACGTCACTTCGGATTTTGCATGCTAGTGGCACTATCTACCTACCCACCAATTTTTATGACGATCGGACGTACCCTTATGTGTGTTTCAGAAATGCACATTTTTGATGACGTCATGATGACGTCACACATTTTTCAAATGTATGTGAAAGAATATAGGAGCTAACAAAGCTATTACAAAAAGAATTTTGAATTTAGCATGTTCTGTTGGTGAGATATGGCTTGAAGAAACTTTGAAGTTGAAAAACTTTAATATTACTGTAAAATCGTATGATGACGTCATCATGACGTCACCTTAATTTTCATCTATAACACGAGCTACCATACCAACATACCAGGTTTGAAGGCAATCGGACCTACCGTTCTCTAGATATAGGCTCTTGAAAAATGCACATTTAAGATGACGTCACATGACACGTGATGACGTCATCATGACGTCACGTTTCGGCTTACATTTTCAGCTTAGGGTCTATGTTTGTGTTAAGTCTGATTAAGATCCGAGGTTGTTTAGTGACCAAAGTGCCACTTACAAAATTCGTGTACAAAGTCTATGGGATTTGGGATAGAACTAAAAAATTCACAGAAAATCAGCCGATGACGTCATCATGACGTCACCTCGGATTTTACATGCTATTAGCACTATCTACCTACCCACTGATTTTTATGACGATCGGACGTACCCTTATGTGTGTTTCAGAAATGCACATTTTTGATGACGTCATGATGACGTCACACATTTTTCAAATGTATGTGAAAGAATATAGGAGCTAACAAAGCTATTACAAAAAGAATTTTGAATTTAGCATGTTCTGTTGGTGAGATATGGCTTTAAGAAACTTTGAAGTTCAAAAACTTAAAAATTAATATAAAATCATATGATGACGTCATCATGACGTCACGTCAATTTTCATCTATAACACGAGCTAGCCAACCAACATACCAGGTTTGAAGGAAATTGGATATACCGTTCTCTAAATATGGGCCCTTGAAAAACGCACATTTAGGATGACGTCACGTGACACGTGACACGATTTTAACAATTCAAGAATTCAGCGACTTGAAAAAAGACTAGAAATCAACCCCTTTTATAAACAGCAAGCTCATAATAGCCATGGTTATCAGCCCGTCCCAGAATTCCTTTGTGTTATATTGAATTTGGTCTAAATTTTGAAATGGCTGTCATTTCTTACTTGAGTGAGCCACGATCATGAAATTTTGGAATTGGGTACAGGAAAATTCAATATATACATTTTTGTAATCGGATTGACCCTTACATGCGTTAACAAAAAAACACATTTTTGATGACGTCATCATGACGTCACACAATTTTCGCAATTTAGGGCATATCTTTGAGACATACCAAAGCTATAAGAAAAAGAATTTTGAAAATATCTTGTTTTGTTCGCTAGATATATTTAAAAGAATGTTACGATTTTAAAAATTCAAAAATTCATAAAAAATCACGTGATGACGTCATCACGACGTCACTCTACGACATACAATTTCAGCTTAGGGTCTATGTTTGATGTAAGTTTGGTTAGGTTCTGAGGTTTTTTAAGACCTAAAGTGCCGCCGACAAAATTCGTGTACAAAGTCTATGGGATTTTGGTCAGAACTAAAAGAAGAAGAAAAAGAAAAAAAAAATTAAAGTTGTTAAGGGTTTTGTTTTCGCTGAGTTTTCTAAGATCTGAGATTATTTCATGATCTAGATTTCTTACTTGAAAGTTGACCTTTAAGTTTATATTACTTGACCTATGATGACATTATAAGGATAGTACTTATACATGGTGTTGGCCTGTGTCGAGATTGGAGTCAATCTGATCAATGACAGTAATATATAATAATATGTTAAATATTTAAAAATTCATAGACAATCAGTTGATGACGTTATCATGATGGCACCTAAATGTTCATCTATAACACGAGATACACTAGCAACATACCAGGTTTGAAGGCAATCGGACCTACCGTTCTCTAGATATGGGCCCTTGAAAAACGCACCTTTAAGATGACGTCACGTGACACGTGATGATATCATGACGTCACTCTTCGACATACAATTTCAGCTTAGGGTCTCTGTTTGTGTTAAGTTTGATTAAGATCTGATGTTGTTTAGTGACCAAAGTGGCTCTTACAAAATTCGTGTACAAAGTCTATGGGATTTGGGATATAACTAAAATAATCATAGAAAATCAGCCGATGACGTCATTATGACGTCACCTCGGATTTTACATGCTAGTAGCACTATCTACCTGCACAGTAATTTTTATGACGATCGTCCCTACCCTTATATGTGTTTCAAAAAAGCATATTTTTGATGGCGTCATGATGACGTCACACATTTTTCACATTTATGTGAAAGAATATAGGAGCTAACAAAGCTATTACAAAAAGAATTTTGAATTTAGCGTGTTCTGTTGATGAGATATGGCTTTAGGAAACTTTAGTCTTCAACAACTTTAATATTACTGTAAAATAGTATGATGACGTCATCATGACGTCACCTCAATTTTCATCTATAACACGAGCTACCATACCAACATACTTGGTTTGAAGGCAATCGGACGTACCGTTCTCTAGATATGGGCCCTTGAAAAATGCACCTTTAAGATGACGTCACATGACACGTGATGACGTCATCGTGACGTCACGTTTCGGCATACATTTTCAGCTTAGGGTCTCTGTTTGTGTTAAGTTTGATTAAGATCTGATGTTGTTTAGTGACCAAAGTGGCTCTTACAAAATTCGTGTACAAAGTCTATGGGATTTGGGATATAACTAAAATAATCATAGAAAATCAGCCGATGACGTCATCATGACGTCACCTCGGATTTAACATGCTAGTAGCACTATCTACCTGCACACTAATTTTTATGACGATCGTCCCTACCCTTATATGTGTTTCAAAAAAGCATATTTTTGATGACGGCATGATGACGTCACACATTTTTCACATTTATGTGAAAGAATATAGGAGCTAACAAATCTATTACAAAAAGAATTTTGAATTTAGCATGTTCTGTTGATGAGATATGGTTTTAAGAAACTTTAGTGTTCAAAAACTTTAAAATAGAAAAAAAAACTGTATGATGACGTCATCATGACGTCACCTCAATTTTCATCTATAACACGAGCTACCATACCAACATACCTCGTTTGAAGGCAATCGGACGTACCGTTCTCTAGATATGGGCCCTTGAAAAATGCACCTTTAAGATGACGTCACATGACACGTGATGACGTCATCGTGACGTCACGTTTCGGCATACATTTTCAGCTTAGGGTCTCTGTTTGTGTTAAGTTTGATTAAGATCTGATGTTGTTTAGTGACCAAAGTGTCCCGTACAAAATTCGTGTACAAAGTCTATGGGATTTGGGATAGAACTAAAATAATCATAGAAAATCAGCCGATGACGTCATCATGACGTCACCTCGGATTTAACATGCTAGTAGCACTATCTACCTGCACACTAATTTTTATAACGATCGTCCGTACCCTTATATGTGTTTCAAAAAAGCATATTTTTGATGACGTCATGATGACGTCACACATTTTTCACATTTATGTGAAAGAATATAGGAGCTAACAAAGCTATTACAAAAAGAATTTTGAATTTAGCATGTTCTGTTGATGAGATATGGCTTTAAGAAACTTTGAAGTTCAAAAACTTTAATATTACTGTAAAATCGTATGATGACGTCATCATGACGTCACCTCAATTTTCATCTATAACACGAGCTACCATACCAACATACCTGGTTTGAAGGCAATCGGACCTACCGTTCTCTAGATATGGGCCCTTCCAAAATGCACCTTTAAGATGACGTCACATGGCACGTGATGACGTCATCATGACGTCACGTTTCGGCATGCATTTTCAGCTTAGGGTTTATGTTTGTGTTAAGTCTAATTAAGATCCGAGGTTGTTTAGTGACCAAAGTGCCACTTACAAAATTCGTGTACAAAGTCTATGGGATGTGGGATAGAACTAAACAATTAACAGAAAATCAGCCGATGACGTCATCATGACGTCACCTCGGATTTTACATGCTAGTAGCACTATCTACCTACCCACTAATTTTTATGACGATCGTCCCTACCCTTATATGTGTTTCAAAAAAGCATATTTTTGATGACGTCATGATGACGTCACACATTTTCCACATTTATGTGAAAGAATATAGGAGCTAACAAAGCTATTACAAAAAGAATTTTGAATTTAGCATGTTCTGTTGGTGAGATATGGCTTTAAGAAACTTTAAAGTTCAAAAACTTAAAAATTACTATAAAATCGTATGATGACGTCATCATGACGTCACCTCAATTTTCATCTATAACACGAGCTAGCCTACCAACATACCAGGTTTGAAGGAAATCGGACCTACCGTTCTCTATATATGGGCCCTTGAAAAACGCACCTTTAGGGTGACGTCACGTGACACGTGATGACGTCATCATGACGTCACTCTTCGACATACAATTTCAGCTTAGGGTCTACATGTATGTTTGAGGTAAGTTTGGTTATGATCTGAGGTTTTTTAAGACCTAAAGTGCCGCCGACAAAAATCGTGTGCAAAGTCTATGGGATTTTGGTCAGAACTAAAAGAAGAAAATATATATAAATCATATGATGGTCATCATGACATCACCTCAATAACACATCACCTCAATGTGTGCTCTTGGCCTGTATATAGATTAGAGTCAATCTGATCAATGACAATGTACAATTTTGAGAGTATGTACAATGAAATTAGAAACATTAAAAAAATCATAGAAAAACAGCCGATGACGTCATCATAAGATTACTTCGGATTTCACATGCTAGCGACAACATCTACCAACCCACCAATTGTTATGATTATTGGATATATGTTTACTTATGTTTTCAAAAAGCACATTTTGAGGACGTCATGATGACGTCACACGTTTTGACATTAATATGAAAGAATGTATGGGCTAACAAACCTATTACAAAACGAATTTCGAATATTCTGTTAATGAGATATATGACTAAGAAACTTTACTTAGGTTCCAAAGAGTACAATGAAATTTGAAACATTTAAAAATTCATAGAAAATCAACAGACGACGTCATCATGACGTCACCTCGGATTCTACATGCTAGTGGCACCATCTACCTACCCACTAACTTTTATGACGATCAGACCTACCCTTATATGTGTTTCAAAAAAGCCTATTTTTGATGACGTCACACTTTTTCACATTTATGTGAAAGAATATAGGAGCTAACAAAGCTATTACAAAAAAAAATTTGAATTTAGCATGTTCTGTTGGTGAAATATGGCTTAAAGAAACTTTGAAGTTCAAAAACTTAACAATTACTTTCAAATCGTATGATGACGTCATCTTGACGTCACATCAATTTCCATCTGTAACACATGCTGTCCTATCTAGATACCACGTATCAACTTAATCGGACTTGTACTTCCATGGATATATGGCTTCGAAAAATGCCCCTTTAAGATGACGTCACGTGACATGTGATGACCATCATTAAAAATCAAGTCAGGGTTCCCACAGAAATCTGAAAACCAAATTCCATGACCTTTCCATGACTTTCCAAGACTAAATTTCCATGACATTTAATATTATTTTGCAGAGAAAAGTTTGGTATTATGGTACTGATAAACCCCTGATATGGGGCTAACCATTTGTTAGCTTTTGAAAATAAGTGTTAATTTATAATGCCCTCCTCCCATTACAGCCATCCGATCCACCCACTTTAATAAAAAAAAAAGAAGATAAGATGATATATTATAAGATGTACACAATGGCTGTGGCACTAACAGCTACCATCAGCAAAGAAGACAGAAAAGGATAGAAAGAAGAAAGATAGTAAATGGCTAAATCACATACAGCAGACACATGGAGCTAGCACGTTAGTAGAGAGATTCACGCGAACCGGCATTGGCGACGCTATTTGCAATGCCCAATTTTCTGTCAGTGCTGCGACTGGCTTTAATTTGTTTTTATTTAGTTTTGATCATTTAATTTTCCATAATAATTGGTGTTTGTTTATTGTTACTATTTTAAATGACTCATAACATTATTTTTATATTTATAACAAATTGATCAGAAATATATTAGGCTCAAATTTTCAATTATAAAATTAGCAATTTAGCAATAATGGTCACAACTTTTAACTGAAATTGTCCTCCAAAATGACCAAAAAATTCAATCAACAAAAATCCACAATAGGGTTAACCTAACATGACTACTATTGGCCCTCATTCTATTTCTAATTCTATTTAGTCTTTTCAGTAATATAATATTTAAAAGAATTGTTTGTCTTAAAATCTCTGTGGTATCAGTTACAGCATCATCACCATACTGCACATTTCTCATCCAAGTTGATAACAGGACCCCCCCCCCCCCTGCACACAATCATGGTGGAATAAAACTATTTAATGCGGCTACCATTAAATATCAACATGTAGGTATGTACTGTCTGCTTTGTTTTCTTTTAAAATTTATTTTCTGATAGTCTAAACAGATTGCATACAAACCATTACCCTAATAATCTCCTAGGGTGTGTGAAAAATCATCTACTAAGAATTGAGGACTTTTATGATTAAGATATCATTTACATGATTAGGTTTAATATTCAGCTACCATCTCTAATCTTGTTTTCAATTATATCATGTTTATGTGCCCACATTACATTGAGCTTACGTGTATTGAGTTAAACCTACATGGATGTGGTTCATTCCATGAAGTTGGGTGTGACATTTTGCCAAAAAGGGCAATGTTTAAACCCTAAAATATACATTTTCTACCTTTATCAGTTTTCCCTGATCTGGATACGTTGTTCATGCACACTTGCAATTAGTAGTTTCACAAGTCCAATAAAGGATTCTTTGGATTGTTTTTTCACACTCGATGAAGATATAATTGTCAAAATGTGTGACATTCCTCCAAATTTGGAGTCCTGTTACACGTGAAACCAGTACCTTAAAATGTCATTATATTCTCTCTGCTTGTATTAATTTGTCTAATTGTTACTAATTTTATAAACTTATAAGTAGGTCTTATTAGGGTATGAAACTTGCGACTCTTCTAAGAAAGCTGGTAGATATAGGCTTATGGGTCATTCCGTAAATGAAAAATATATGGTGTTCGTGTTACATGTGAAACAAAAACACATTTTCTGACATATTTCCATTGATTTGCCTTGAACATGTCTGCATTTTATGAACTAGTTAAGGATATACATCTCTAATGAAAAGATATGAAAATCAGACCTCTTCAGTAAATATGAGGCATAAAATATGATTTTTTTGTGGATTTTCCATGTAACATAGACACTGGTGTCAATGTTACATGTGAAACCCATCGCATATTTGTACCATATCACTGTAAATTTCAATTGCAAAAGTCTGACTTCCATTTGTTCAATATTGCTGTCTGTAAGTACACAAAAGGTGGTTTATTAAAGAAAGTGTTGAATAAAGTTCTTAAGATATGGCAAAAGTTAGGTACTGCAGGTCAATTCTGTTTGATCCACTGTCATCTTCACTGACAAATGTACATGCTGTCATCAAATCTGAAATAAGGAACAATAAAAATTGTCCCCTGTGTATTTCTATATTTTATTCATGTGTTGTGTTTTGGGTTTTTATCTGGGGTTCAGGGTGAGCTGGTTGGGTTTATAATTTGTACAGATACATGCATGCCCCCAGGCCCAACTTACAGACTAGGCTGTGTATAATAATAATAATTAACTTCTCTGAGACAAGTAGGGGCATATCTCACTCCCCGAAAACAACTTTTTAAAGTTGCGTTGAAAATGCATATGCAACATGGCAAAGCATTGCCAAAATATTGCAGTATTATACGTGACAATGTTTGTATTTTAGACATCAAACTCTTCAGTTTATTCAGTTGGTGGGGGTTTGAAAGTAAAATCTCTCTTCATAATCGTGTCATCATATGGCACAACCTTTAGTTGGAGGCTTTTGTTGGGGAATTTTCACTGCTAAATAGAGGAAAACAGTTTGTGTTCACTATACATAGCCTAATTATTCTTGGCAGTGTCTGGTCAGAAATTAATGTACATGTACTACAAGTGTTTACATACAGGTACATGTACATATGTAAATTTCTGTCTCATTTTCCACAAATTTTTAGGAAATAAATCTTGAAATAAGTTGTGCCACATACTTAGACAAACAGGGTTGGTTATTTCCCACGATTTCTGTGTTTCTGACCCATGCTGGTAGGGGTATTAAAGTAAAATCTCTCCACAGAATTTTGTAATTTTGTTGGGGAATTTTCACTACAGTGTTCACATACATGTACAGTAAATTTGTGTCTTATTTTCCACAAATATTTAGGAGATAAATCTTGAAGTAACAGGTTGTGGCACATATTTAGACAAGCAGGGTTACATGTACATATGTAAATTTCTGTCTCATTTTCCACAAATTTTTAGGAAATAAATCTTGAAATAAGTTGTGCCACATACTTAGACAAACAGGGTTGGTTATTTCCCACGATTTCTGTGTTTCTGACCCATGCTGGTAGGGGTATTAAAGTAAAATCTCTCCACAGAATTTTGTAATTTTGTTGGGGAATTTTCACTACAGTGTTCACATACATGTACAGTAAATTTGTGTCTTATTTTCCACAAATATTTAGGAGATAAATCTTGAAGTAACAGGTTGTGGCACATATTTAGACAAGCAGGGTTACATGTACATGTAAATTTCTGTCTCATTTTCCACAAATTTTTAGGAAATAAATCTTGAAATAAGTTGTGCCACATACTTAGACAAACAGGGTTGGTTATTTCCCACGATTTCTGTGTTTCTGACCCATGCTGGTAGGGGTATTAAAGTAAAATCTCTCCACAGAATTTTGTAATTTTGTTGGGGAATTTTCACTACAGTGTTCACATACATGTACAGTAAATTTGTGTCTTATTTTCCACAAATATTTAGGAGATAAATCTTGAAGTAACAGGTTGTGGCACATATTTAGACAAGCAGGGTTACATGTACATATGTAAATTTCTGTCTCATTTTCCACAAATTTTTAGGAAATAAATCTTGAAATAAGTTGTGCCACATACTTAGACAAACAGGGTTGGTTATTTCCCACGATTTCTGTGTTTCTGACCCATGCTGGTAGGGGTATTAAAGTAAAATCTCTCCACAGAATTTTGTAATTTTGTTGGGGAATTTTCACTACAGTGTTCACATACATGTACAGTAAATTTGTGTCTTATTTTCCACAAATATTTAGGAGATAAATCTTGAAGTAACAGGTTGTGGCACATATTTAGACAAGCAGGGTTACATGTACATATGTAAATTTCTGTCTCATTTTCCACAAATTTTTAGGAAATAAATCTTGAAATAAGTTGTGCCACATACTTAGACAAACAGGGTTGGTTATTTCCCACGATTTCTGTGTTTCTGACCCATGCTGGTAGGGGTATTAAAGTAAAATCTCTCCACAGAATTTTGTAATTTTGTTGGGGAATTTTCACTACAGTGTTCACATACATGTACAGTAAATTTGTGTCTTATTTTCCACAAATATTTAGGAGATAAATCTTGAAGTAACAGGTTGTGGCACATATTTAGACAAGCAGGGTTACATGTACATATGTAAATTTCTGTCTCATTTTCCACAAATTTTTAGGAAATAAATCTTGAAATAAGTTGTGCCACATACTTAGACAAACAGGGTTGGTTATTTCCCACGATTTCTGTGTTTCTGACCCATGCTGGTAGGGGTATTAAAGTAAAATCTCTCCACAGAATTTTGTAATTTTGTTGGGGAATTTTCACTACAGTGTTCACATACATGTACAGTAAATTTGTGTCTTATTTTCCACAAATATTTAGGAGATAAATCTTGAAGTAACAGGTTGTGGCACATATTTAGACAAGCAGGGTTTGTTAATTTCCAAGATTTCGCTGTTTCTGACTAGCTGGTTGGGTTTATAATTTGTACAGATGTACTACATGTAGGCCCTATACTTGCAGACTGGGTTGTAACTTTTCTGAGACAAGACTAGTATAGGGGCATAACTCACTCCCCAACAACAACTTTTTCAAGTTGTGTTGAAAATGTCTGTCCAACATGTCAAAGCATTTATCTGCAATCATTCATGTTCAGAATTGTGTAATCACATAAATTTGAGGCTTTTGTTGGAGAATTTGCACTGCTAAATAGAGGAAAACATGTTAATTTGTTTTGACTTCAGGCCTACATGTATTATTGGCAGTGTATGGTCACAAATTTCTTTTAGTAATGTACATGTAGAGTGTTCATATATATATGTTGTACTATGTAAATTTCTATCTCATATTCCACAAATATTTAGGAGATAAATCTTTAAAAAAACACGTAGTGCCACATATTTAGACAAGCAGGGTTGGTTATTTTCCAAGATTTCGCTGCTTCTGAACCATGCTGGTGCGGAATATTAAAGTAAAATCTCGCAATTTTCGACATGCTTACCTGAATATCTGGACCACCAAATTGAAACATGTTGCTGTCCTACTGAACTGTCTCCATGATTGGACCCTCTATAGCCTTTTTAAACGTTTGGACGTGATCTGCCGATAGTAGCGTCTAAGGTCGTCTGCAGTGATCGTGTGGTTTTTCTGAAAATGTATCTGAAGTCTCAACAAAAGCATCCGGTTTCACCCTTACAACGGCCTCCAAAATGATAGATACGTCACTTGAGATACAAGTAGAGTTCGAGGATTAAGGTGCAGACACTAAGGTTCAAATACGAGCCGGACGAAAAGTCGAATTTCACGTCCAACTCCAAGAGGCACCCGTTGAGCCCCGAGGCGCGCGCAGTGCCGCTGGCCGATATATGCAAACATGTATCCATGTCATGTTTAAGAATCCACTACCATAATATATATGCACAGCTCGTTTGTGCATGCTCCGGGTTGCACGAAAAATGTTTTTTCGGGTTTAACTTGATCGTATTCTCATTTTGAGGGGATCAGTCGCTGCATGAATGACTACTCTGCATTTTGGGTGAGTGTTTGGTTGATATATTCAGGGAAACGGAAGATATCGGCGCTCCAAACAAAAATCGCTGTGAACCCAATGTAAGTCCTTCCAGCTCTAAACGGCGAATCTCGCATACGGATAGATTTTGTTGTTGTTGCAGACTATACGTGTGTGGAAATTTGGCATCTGCAGCGTATGTACGTACTTTGTTAGGCTTGATTCTGCATGATTAGGAAGTTAGCGAAACGTTACGCACGGTTTCGGATACCACCGTCCACAGCTACCTGTGATTAGCGACTTGAAAAAAGACTAGAAATCAACCCTTTTTATAAACAGCATGCACATTTAAGCCATGGTTATCCGCCCTTCCCAGAATTCCTTTGTGTTATATTGAATTTGCTCTAAATTTTCAAATGACTGTTATTTCTGACTTGAGTGAGCCACGATCATGAAATTTTGGAACTAGGTAGAGAAAAATTCAATGTATACATTTTTATAATCGGACCGAGCCTGGCATGCGTTTAAAAAAAACCTAATTTTTGATGACGTCATCTTGACGTCACACAATTTTTCCCTTTTAAGACATATCTTTGAGACATACCAAAGCTATAACAAAAAGAATTTTGAAAATATCTTGTTTTGTTCGCTAGATATATTGAAAAGAATGTTACGATTTTAAAAATTCAAAAATTCATAAAAAATCACTTGATGACGTCATCATGACGTCACCCTACGACATACAATTTCAGCTTAGGGTCTATGTTTGATGTAAGTTTGGTTAGGTTCTGAGGTTTTTTAAGACCTAAAGTGCCGCCGACAAAATTCGTGTACAAAGTCTATGGGATTTTGGTCAGAACTAAAAGAAGAAGAAGAAGAAGAAGAAGAAGAAGAAGAAGAAGAAGAAAAAAAAAAAAAATCAGAACAAAAACAAAGCCTTTTCCGAAGGATTTCGGAAAAGCCAAAAAAAAAAAAATCAGAACAAAAACAAAGCCTTTTCCGAAGGATTTCGGAAAAGCCAATTAAGAACATAGGGCTTTTCCATATGTTTTTATGATGTTATTTCGAATTTTGTAAACTAGTGACAAATCTACTTAACCACCAAGTTTCATGACGATTAGACATGGTCTACCCTTATATGTCTTTCAAGAAATCATGCCTTTGATGACGTCATTATGACCTCAGAAATTTTTCGCATTTATATAAAAGAATGTACGAGCTAACAAAGCTATTACAAAAAGAATTTTGAATTTAACATATGTTCTGTTGATGAGATATGGTTTTAAGAATCTTTAATGTTAAAACTTTGAAATTACTATAAAAATCATATGATGACGTCATTATGACGTCACCTCAATTTTTATTTATAACGTACTTGTCTAGCAACATACCAGGTTTGAATGCAATTGGACTTACGGTTCTCTTGATATGGGCCTTGAAAAATGCGCCTTTAAGATGACATCACGTGACACATAATGACGTCATCATGATGTCACTTTTCGGCACACAATTTCAGATTAGGGTCTATGTTTGTATTAAGTTTGAATAAGATCTGATGTTGTTTAGTGACTAAAGTGCCGTAGACAAAATTCGTGTTTAAGAAGAAACCAAAAAAGTGGGTATTGTGTAGTTTAGGATTTGTGTATTAATTGTGTTCATGTTAGCTCCTGGAGTATTTGATTATTCCAAAAGCCTTTTTTGTGACTAAAGTAGACTTCTCTGAATCCCAATGACACGTGCTTTTGTGATTTGGAAAGGTTTTTTAAGGCGGAAAATATGATTTTCCACCCGTTGTGTCATGTTTTGGCTCGGTCAATTTCGAACCAGCTCCTACTCTCCCACCAGTTATATATCCGTGTGAAGCTGGGTATTGTGCAATCATGTGTTTTTGACCTCTGAGCTAACGATTTCATTCAAAAAAAAACCTGGAGATGTTCTTGGACGTGGCCCTTTGTTCTGAATGTGGCAAAACGAACAATTTTCAAGTAGATTGTGTTCATGCCTGGGCGAAAGTGTACTAAACTACACAATCGCGCGAACAGAACAAAAACCAAGGCTTTGCTGCTGTAGCGGAAAAGCCGAAAATTTTGCGTCTGTTGTAAACATACGCATGGCTTTTCCGTTTTAGTTTTTTCTTTAACATAAATTATCAGAAGGTCTATGTCTTTGCTATGTTTAAGATCTGAGATTATTTTATGATTCACATTTCGTACTCCATACTTGACCTTTAAGTTCATGTTACATGACACGTGATGACGTCATCATGACGTCACGTTTCGGCATACATTTTCAGCTTAGGGTCTCTGTTTGTGTTAAGCCTGATTAAGATCTGATGTTGTTTAGTGACCAAAGTGTCCCGTACAAAATTCGTGTACCAAGTCTATGGGATTTGGGATAGAACTAAAATAATCATAGAAAATCAGCCGATGACGTCATCATGACGTCACCTCGGATTTAACATGCTAGTATCACTATCTACCTGCACACTAATTTTTATGACGATCGTCCCTACCCTTATATGTGTTTCAAAAAAGCATATTTTTGATGACGTCATGATGACGTCACACATTTTTCACATTTATGTGAAAGAATATAGGAGCTAACAAAGCTATTACAAAAAGAATTTTGAATTTAGCGTGTTCTGTTGATGAGATATGGCTTTAGGAAACTTTGAAGTTCAAAAACTTTAATATTACTGTAAAACTGTATGATGACGTCATCATGACGTCACCTCAATTTTTATCTATAACACGAGCTACCATACCAACATACCTGGTTTGAAGGCAATCGGACGTACCGTTCTCTAGATATGGGCCCTTGAAAAATGCACCTTTAAGATTACGTCACATGACACGTGATGACGTCATCATGACGTCACGTTTCGGCATACATTTTCAGCTTAGGGTCTCTGTTTGTGTTAAGCCTGATTAAGATCTGATGTTGCTTAGTGACCAAAGTGTCCCGTACAAAATTCGTGTACAAAGTCTATGGGATTTGGGATAGAACTAAAATAATCATAGAAAATCAGCCGATGACGTCATCATGACGTCACCTCGGATTTAACATGCTAGTAGCACTATCTACCTGCACACTAATTTTTATAACGATCGTCCCTACCCTTATATGTGTTTCAAAAAAGCATATTTTTGATGACGTCATGATGACGTCACACATTTTTCACATTTATGTGAAAGAATATAGGAGCTAACAAAGCTATTACAAAAAGAATTTTGAATTTAGCATGTTCTGTTGATGAGATATGGCTTTAAGAAACTTTGAAGTTCAAAAACTTTAATATTACTGTAAAATCGTATGATGACGTCATCATGACGTCACCTCAATTTTCATCTATAACACGATCTACCATACCAACATACCTGGTTTGAAGGCAATCGGACCTACCGTTCTCTAGATATGGGCCCTTCCAAAATGCACCTTTAAGATGACGTCACATGACACGTGATGACGTCATCATGACGTCACGTTTTGGCATACATTTTCAGCTTAGGGTCCCTGTTTGTGTTAAGTTTGATTAAGATCTGATGTTGTTTAGTGACCAAAGTGTCCCGTACAAAATTCGTGTACAAAGTCTATGGGATTTGGGATAGAACTAAAAATTCATAGAAAATCAGCCGATGACGTCATCATGACGTCACTTCGGATTTAACATCCTAGTAGCATTATCTACCTGCACACCAATTTTTATGACGATCGTCCCTACCCTTATATGTGTTTCAAAAAAGCATATTTTTGATGACGTCATGATGACGTCACACATTTTTCACATTTATGTGAAAGAATATAGGAGCTAACAGAGCTATTACAAAAAGAATTTTGAATTTAGCATGTTCTGTTGATGAGATATGGCTTTAAGAAACTTTGAAGTTCAAAAACTTTAATATTACTGTAAAATCGTATGATGACGTCATCATGACGTCACCTCAATTTTCATCTATAACACGATCTACCATACCAACATACCTGGTTTGAAGGCAATCGGACCTACCGTTCTCTAGATATGGGCCCTTGAAAAATGCACCTTTAAGATGACGTCACATGACACGTGATGACGTCATCATGACGTCACGTTTTGGCATACATTTTCAGCTTAGGGTCCCTGTTTGTGTTAAGTTTGATTAAGATCTGATGTTGTTTAGTGACCAAAGTGTCCCGTACAAAATTCGTGTACAAAGTCTATGGGATTTGGGATAGAACTAAAAATTCATAGAAAATCAGCCGATGACGTCATCATGACGTCACCTCGGATTTAACATGCTAGTATCACTATCTACCTGCACACTAATTTTTATGACGATCGTCCCTACCCTTATATGTGTTTCAAAAAAGCATATTTTTGATGACGTCATGATGACGTCACACATTTTTCACATTTATGTGAAAGAATATAGGAGCTAACAAAGCTATTACAAAAAGAATTTTGAATTTAGCGTGTTCTGTTGATGAGATATGGCTTTAGGAAACTTTGAAGTTCAAAAACTTTAATATTACTGTAAAACTGTATGATGACGTCATCATGACGTCACCTCAATTTTTATCTATAACACGAGCTACCATACCAACATACCTGGTTTGAAGGCAATCGGACCTACCGTTCTCTAGATATGGGCCCTTGAAAAATGCACCTTTAAGATTACGTCACATGACACGTGATGACGTCATCATGACGTCACGTTTCGGCATACATTTTCAGCTTAGGGTCTCTGTTTGTGTTAAGCCTGATTAAGATCTGATGTTGCTTAGTGACCAAAGTGTCCCGTACAAAATTCGTGTACAAAGTCTATGGGATTTGGGATAGAACTAAAATAATCATAGAAAATCAGCCGATGACGTCATCATGACGTCACCTCGGATTTAACATGCTAGTAGCACTATCTACCTGCACACTAATTTTTATAACGATCGTCCCTACCCTTATATGTGTTTCAAAAAAGCATATTTTTGATGACGTCATGATGACGTCACACATTTTTCACATTTATGTGAAAGAATATAGGAGCTAACAAAGCTATTACAAAAAGAATTTTGAATTTAGCATGTTCTGTTGATGAGATATGGCTTTAAGAAACTTTGAAGTTCAAAAACTTTAATATTACTGTAAAATCGTATGATGACGTCATCATGACGTCACCTCAATTTTCATCTATAACACGATCTACCATACCAACATACCTGGTTTGAAGGCAATCGGACCTACCGTTCTCTAGATATGGGCCCTTCCAAAATGCACCTTTAAGATGACGTCACATGACACGTGATGACGTCATCATGACGTCACGTTTTGGCATACATTTTCAGCTTAGGGTCCCTGTTTGTGTTAAGTTTGATTAAGATCTGATGTTGTTTAGTGACCAAAGTGTCCCGTACAAAATTCGTGTACAAAGTCTATGGGATTTGGGATAGAACTAAAAATTCATAGAAAATCAGCCGATGACGTCATCATGACGTCACCTCGGATTTAACATCCTAGTAGCATTATCTACCTGCACACCAATTTTTATGACGATCGTCCCTACCCTTATATGTGTTTCAAAAAAGCATATTTTTGATGACGTCATGATGACGTCACACATTTTTCACATTTATGTGAAAGAATATAGGAGCTAACAGAGCTATTACAAAAAGAATTTTGAATTTAGCATGTTCTGTTGGTGAGATATGGCTTTAAGAAACTTTAAAGTTCAAAAACTTAAAAATTACTATAAAATCGCATGATGACGTCATCATGACGTCACGTCAATTTTCATCTATAACACGAGCTAGCCTAAAAACATACCAGGTTTGAAGGAAATTGGATATACCGTTCTCTAGATATGGGCCCTTGAAAAACGCACATTTAGGATGACGTCACGTGACACGTGATGACGTCATCATGACGTCACTCTACGACATACAATTTCAGCTTAGGGTCTACGTTTGATGTAAGTTTGGTTAGGTTCTGACGTTTTTTAAGACCTAAAGTGCCGCCGACAAAATTCGTGTACAAAGTCTATGGGATTTTGGTCAGAACTAAAAGAAGAAGAAGAAGAAGAAGAAGAAGAAGAAGAAGAAGAAGAAGAAGAAAAAAAAACTAGAGGTCTATGTTTTTAAGAACATAGGGCTTTTCCATATGTTTTTATGATGTCACTTCGAATTTTGTAAACTAGTGACAAATCTACCTAACCACCAAGTTTCGTGACGATTAGACATGGTCTATCCTTATGTCTTTCAAGAAATCATGCCTTTAATGACGTCATTATGACTTCAGTAATTTTTCGCATTTATATAAAAGAATGTACGAGCTAACAAAGCTATTACAAAAGGAATTTTGAATTGAACATGTTCTGTTGATGAGATATGGTTTTAAGAATCTTTAACATTAAAATTTTGAAATTACCATAAAAATCAGATGATGACGTCATTATGACGTCACCTCAATTTTGATTTATAACATGTACTTGTTTAGCAACATACCAGGTTTGAATGCAATTGGACTTACGGTTCTCTTGATATGGGCCCTTGAAAAATGAGCCTTTAAGATGACATCACGAACACATAATGATGTCATCGTGACATCACTGTTCGGCACACAATTTCAGATTAGGGTCTATGTTTGGGTTAAGTTTGCTTAAGATCTGATGTTGTTTAGTGACCAAAGTGCCGCAGACAAAATTCGTGTTTAAGAAGAAACCAAAATAGTGGGTATTGTGTAGTTTAGGATTTCTGTATTAATTGTGTTCATGTTAGCTTCTGGAGTATTTGATTATTCCAAAAGCCTTTTTTTGTTACTAAAGTAGACTTCTCTGAATCCCAATGACACGTGCTTTTGTGATTTGGAAAGGTTTTTTAAGGCGGAAAATACGATTTTCTTACGTTGTGTCACGTTTTGGCTCGGTCAACTACTCTCCCACCAGCTATATATCCGTGTAAAGCTGGGTATTGCGCAATCACGTATTTTGTTACCTCTTAGATAACGATTTCACTCCAAAAAAAACCTGCAGATGTTCTTCGACGTGGCCCTTTGTTCTGAATGTGGCAAAACGAACAATTTTCAAGTAGATTGTGTTCATGCCTGGGCGAAAGTGTAAACTACACAATCGCGTGAACAGAACAAAAACAAAGGCTTTCCTGCTGTAGCGGAAACGCCAAAAAATGTGCGTCTGTTGTAAACATACGCATGGCTTTTCCTTTTTTTCTTTTTTATTTAACATAAAGTATCAGAAGGTCTATGTCTTTGCTAAGTTTAAGATCTGAGATTATTTTATGATTAACATTTCGTACTCCAAACTTGACCTTTAAGTTCATGTTACATGCCACACGAAGACGTCATTATGACGTCACTCTTCGCGGCACGACTTTGCATCAGGGTCTATACCTATGCTAACTCTGACTAAGATTCGATGTTGTTTGATGAGAAAAGTGCCGATCAGAAAATCTATGCACAAAGTCTATGGGATTTGGGATAGAACTAAAATAAGAAGCAGAAAAAAAATAGATATAGGGCCTTCAAAAATGCAAATTTAAGATGACGTCACGTGACATGTGATGACGTCATCATGACGTCATGATTCGGCACCCATCTCGAGTAGATAGTCAATGCATATGCCAAGTTTGAAGTTCATGGCATTTGAAGAAGTGCAAAATTTTAAGAGTACAATGAAATTTGAAACATTTACAAATTCATAAAAAATCAGCCGATGACGTCATCATGACGTCACTTCGGATTTTGCATGCTAGTGGCACTATCTACCTTCCCACCAATTTTTATGACGATCGGACGTACCCTTATGTGTGTTTCAGAAATGCACATTTTTGATGACGTCATGATGACGTCACACATTTTTCAAATGTATGTGAAAGAATATAGGAGCTAACAAAGCTATTACAAAAAGAATTTTGAATTTAGCATGTTCTGTTGGTGAGATATGGCTTTAAGAAACTTTGAAGTTGAAAAACTTTAATATTACTGTAAAATCGTATGATGACGTCATCATGACGTCACCTCAATTTCTATGTATAACACGAGCTACCATACCAACATACCTGGTTTGAAGGCAATCGGACCTACCGTTCTCTAGATATGGGCCCTTGAAAAATGCACATTTAAGATGACGTCACATGACACGTGATGACGTCATCATGACGTCACGTTTCGGCATACATTTTCAGCTTAGGGTCTCTGTTTGTGTTAAGCCTGATTAAGATCTGATGTTGCTTAGTGACCAAAGTGTCCCGTACAAAATTCGTGTACAAAGTCTATGGGATTTGGGATAGAACTAAAAATTCATAGAAAATCAGCCGATGACGTCATCATGACGTCACCTCGGATTTAACATCCTAGTAGCATTATCTACCTGCACACTAATTTTTATGACGATCGTCCCTACCCTTATATGTGTTTCAAAAAAGCATATTTTTGATGACGTCATGATGACGTCACACATTTTTCACATTTATCTGAAAGAATATAGGAGCTAACAAAGCTATTACAAAAAGAATTTTGAATTTAGCATGTTCTGTTGATGAGATATGGCTTTAAGAAACTTTAGTGTTCAAAAACTTAAAAATTACTATAAAATCGTATGATGACGTCATCATGACGTCATGTCAATTTTCATCTATAAACCTGCTGGCCTACTTAGATATTACATTTCAACTTAATCGAGCTTGTACTTTTGTAGATATGGCTTCAAAAACTGCCCCTTTAAGATGACGTCACGTGACATGTGATGACATCATGATAATGTCATGTCAATTTTCAGCTATAAACCTACTGGGCTACCTAGATATTACTTTTCAACTTAATCGAACTTGTAATTTTGTATATATATGGCTTCAAAAACTGCCCCTTTAAGATGACGTCACGTGACATGTGATGACGTCATCATAACGTCAATTCAATTTTTATCTATAAACCTACTGGGCTACCTAGATATTACTTTTGAACTTAATCGGACTTGTGCTTTTGTAGACATATGGCTTCAAAAACTGCCCCTTTAAGATGACGTCACGTGACATGTGATGACATCAATTATGATAATGTCATGTCAATTTTCAGCTATAAACCTACTGGGCTACCTAGATATTACTTTTCAACTTAATCGAATTTGTACTTTTGTAGATATATGGCTTCAAAAACTGCCCCTTTAAGATGACGTCACGTGGCATGTCATGACGTCATCAAGAGGTAAAAGTTCGGCACACATTGTGAGCAGTTAGTCTAAGTGTCTGCCAAGTTTAAAAGTACCCAAAGTGCCGGTAAGAAAGAAAACGTGTACAAATGCTATAGGCAATAATCTAGCGAGTGCCCCTTTAAGATGACACCACGTGACATGTTATGACTTGATCATAACGTCATGTCAATTTTCATCTATAACACCAGGTGGCATACCTTACGTTCCAACTGAATCGGACTTGTACTTTTGTAGATATATGGCTTCAAAAACTGCCCCTTTAAGATGACGTCACGTGGCATGTCATGACGTCATCAAGAGGTAAAAGTTCGGCACACATTGTGAGCAGTTAGTCTAAGTGTCTGCCAAGTTTAAAAGTACCCAAAGTGCCGGTAAGAAAGAAAACGTGTACAAATGCTATAGGCAATAATCTAGCGAGTGCCCCTTTAAGATGACACCACGTGACATGTTATGACTTGATCATAACGTCATGTCAATTTTCATCTATAACACCAGGTGGCATACCTTACGTTCCAACTGAATCGGACTTGTACTTTTGTAGATATATAGCTTCGAAAAATGCCCCTTTAAGATGACGTCACGTGACATGTGATGACGTCATCAGGACGTAAAAGTTCGGCACACATTGTGAGCAGTTGGGGTAAGTGTCTGCCAAGTTTAAAAGTAGCCAATGTGGCCGGTAAGAAAGTAAACGTTTACAAATGCTATGGGCAATATTCTATCGACTTGAAAAAAGAATTTTTTTATGACGTCATCATGACGTCACACAATTTTCGCTTTTTAGGGCATATCTTTGAGACATACCAAAGCTATAACAAAAAGAATTTTGAAAATATCTTGTTTTGTTCGCTAGATATAGTGAAAAGAATGTTACGATTATAAAACTTCAAGAATTCAGCGACTTGAAAAAAGACTACAAATCAACCCTTTTTATAAACAGCATGCACATTTAAGCCATGGTTATCAGCCCTTCCCAGAATTCCTTTGTGTTATATTGAATTTGGTCTACATTTTGAAATGGCTCCTATTTCTTACTTGAGTGAGCCACGATCACGATATTTTGGAATTAGGTACAGGAAAATTCAATGTATACATTTTTGTAATCGGATTGACCCTTACATGCGTTAACAAAAAAACACATTGTTGATGACGTCATCATGACGTCACACAATTTTCGCAATTTAGGGCATATCTTTGAGACATACCAAAGCTATAAGAAAAAGAATTTTGAAAATATCTTGTTTTGTTCGCTAGATATATTTAAAAGAATGTTACGATTTTAAAAATTCAAAAATTCATAAAAAATCACGTGATGACGTCATCACGACGTCACTCTACGACATACAATTTCAGCTTAGGGTCTATGTTTGATGTAAGTTTGGTTAGGTTCTGAGGTTTTTTAAGACCTAAAGTGCCGCCGACAAAATTCGTGTACAAAGTCTATGGGATTTTGGTCAGAACTAAAAGAAGAAGAAGAAAAAAAAGAAACTAGAGGTCTATGTTTTTAAGAACATAGGGCTTTTCCATATGTTTTTATGATGTCACTTCGAATTTTGTAAACTAGTGACAAATCTACCTAACCACCAAGTTTCGTGACGATTAGACATGGTCTATCCATATGTCTTTCAAGAAATCATGCCTTTAATGACGTCATTATGACTTCAGTAATTTTTCGCATTTATATAAAAGAATGTACGAGCTAACAAAGCTATTACAAAAGGAATTTTGAATTGAACATGTTCTGTTGATGAGATGTGGTTTTAAGAATCTTTAACGTTACAATTTTGAAATTACCATAAAAATCAGATGATGATGTCATTATGACGTCACCTCAATTTTGATTTATAACATGTACTTGTTTAGCCAACATACCAGGTTTGAATGCAATTGGACTTACGGTTCTCTTGATATGGGCCCTTGAAAAATGAGCCTTTAAGATGACATCACGTAACACATAATGACGTCATCGTGACATCACTCTTCGGCACACAATTTCAGATTAGGGTCTATGTTTGGGTTAAGTTTGCTTAAGATCTGATGTTGTTTAGTGACCAAAGTGCCGCAGACAAAATTCGTGTTTAAGAAGAAACCAAAATAGTGGGTATTGTGTAGTTTAGGATTTCTGTATTAATTGTGTTCATGTTAGCTTCTGGAGTATTTGATTATTCCAAAAGCCTTTTTTTGTTACTAAAGTAGACTTCTCTGAATCCCAATGACACGTGCTTTTGTGATTTGGAAAGGTTTTTTAAGGCGGAAAATACGATTTTCTTACGTTGTGTCACGTTTTGGCTCGGTCAACTACTCTCCCACCAGCTATATATCCGTGTAAAGCTGGGTATTGCGCAATCACGTATTTTGTTACCTCTTAGCTAACGATTTCACTCAAAAAAACCCCTGCAGATATTCTTCGACGTGGCCCTTTGTTCTGAATGTGGCAAAACGAACAATTTTCAAGTAGATTGTGTTCATGCCTGGGCGAAAGTGTACTAAACTACACAATCGCGGGAACAGAACAAAAACAAAGGCTTTCCTGCTGTTGCGGAAACGCCAAAAAATGTGCGTCTGTTGTAAACATACGCATGGCTTTTCCTTTTTTTCTTTTTTATTTAACATAAAGTATCAGAAGGTCTATGTCTTTGCTAAGTTTAAGATCTGAGATTATTTTATGATTAACATTTCGTACTCCAAACTTGACCTTTAAGTTCATGTTACATGCCACACGAAGACGTCATTATGACGTCACTCTTCGTGGCACGACTTTGCATCAGGGTCTATACCTATGCTAACTCTGACTAAGATTCGATGTTGTTTGATGAGAAAAGTGCCGATCAGAAAATCTATGCACAAAGTCTATGGGATTTGGGATAGAACTAAAATAAGAAGCAGAAAAAAATAGATATAGGGCCTTCAAAAATGCAAATTTAAGATGACGTCACGTGACATGTGATGACGTCATCATGACGTCATGATTCGGCACCCATCTCGAGTAGATAGTCAATGCATATGCCAAGTTTGAAGTTCATGGCATTTGAAGAAGTGCAAAATTTTAAGAGTACAATGAAATTTGAAACATTTACAAATTCATAAAAAATCAGCCGATGACGTCATCATGACGTCACTTCGGATTTTGCATGCTAGTGGCACTATCTACCTACCCACCAATTTTTATGACGATCGGACGTACCCTTATGTGTGTTTCAGAAATGCACATTTTTGATGACGTCATGATGACGTCACACATTTTTCAAATGTATGTGAAAGAATATAGGAGCTAACAAAGCTATTACAAAAAGAATTTTGAATTTAGCATGTTCTGTTGGTGAGATATGGCTTTAAGAAACTTTGAAGTTGAAAAACTTTAATATTACTGTAAAATCGTACGATGACGTCATCATGACGTCACTTTAATTTTCATCTATAACACGAGCTACCATACCAACATACCAGGTTTGAAGGCAATCGGACCTACCGTTCTCTAGATATAGGCCCTTCCAAAATGCATCTTTAAGATGACGTCACATGACACGTGATGACGTCATCATGACGTCACGTTTTGGCATACATTTTCAGCTTAGGGTCCCTGTTTGTGTTAAGTTTGATTAAGATCTGATGTTGTTTAGTGACCAAAGTGTCCCGTACAAAATTCGTGTACAAAGTCTATGGGATTTGGGATAGAACTAAAAATTCATAGAAAATCAGCCGATGACGTCATCATGACGTCACCTCGGATTTAACATCCTAGTAGCATTATCTACCTGCCCACTAATTTTTATGACGATCGTCCCTACCCTTATATGTGTTTCAAAAAAGCATATTTTTGATGACGTCATGATGACGTCACACATTTTTTACATTTATGTAAAAGAATATAGGAGCTAACAGAGCTATTACAAAAAGAATTTTGAATTTAGCATGTTCTGTTGATGAGATATGGTTTTAAGAAACTTTGAAGTTCAAAAACTTAAAAATTACTATAAAATCGTATGATGACGTCACCATGACGTCACCTCAATTTTCATATATAACACGAGCTAGCCTACCAACATACCAGGTTTAAAGGAAATCGGACCTACCGTTCTCTAGATATGGGCCCTTGAAAAACGCACTTTTAAGATGACGTCACGTGACACGTGATGACGTCATCATGACGTCACTCTTCGACATGCAATTTCAGCATAGGGTCTATGTTTGAGGTAAGTTTGGTTAAGATCTGAGGTTTTTTAAGACCTAAAGTGCCGCCGACAAAATTCGTGTGCAAAGTCTATGGGATTTTGGTCGGAACTAAAAGAAGAAGAAGAAAAAAAACTAGAGGTCTATGTTTTTAAGAACATAGGGCTTTTCCATATGTTTTTATGATGTTATTTCGAATTTTGTAAACTAGTGACAAATCTACCTAACCACCAAGTTTCATGACGATTAGACATGGTCTACCCTTATATGTCTTTCAAGAAATCATGCCTTTGATGACGTCATTATGACCTCATAAATTTTTCGCATTTATATAAAAGAATGTACGAGCTAACAAAGCTATTACAAAAAGAATTTTGAATTTAACATATGTTCTGTTGATGAGATATGGTTTTAAGAATCTTTAATGTTAAAACTTTGAAATTACTATAAAAATCATATGATGACATCATTATGACGTCACCTCAATTTTTATTTATAACGTACTTGTCTAGCAACATACCAGGTTTGAATGCAATTGGACTTACGGTTCTCTTGATATGGGCCTTGAAAAATGCGCCTTTAAGATGACATCACGTGACACATAATGACGTCATCATGATGTCACTTTTCGGCACACAATTTCAGATTAGGGTCTATGTTTGTATTAAGTTTGAATAAGATCTGATGTTGTTTAGTGACTAAAGTGCCGTAGACAAAATTCGTGTTTAAGAAGAAACCAAAAAAGTGGGTATTGTGTAGTTTAGGATTTGTGTATTAATTGTGTTCATGTTAGCTCCTGGAGTATTTGATTATTCCAAAAGCCTTTTTTGTCACTAAAGTAGACTTCTCTGAATCCCAATGACACGTGCTTTTGTGATTTGGAAAGGTTTTTTAAGGCGGAAAATATGATTTTCCACCCGTTGTGTCATGTTTTGGCTCGGTCAATTTCGAACCAGCTCCTACTCTCCCACCAGTTATATATCCGTGTGAAGCTGGGTATTGTGCAATCATGTGTTTTTGACCTCTGAGCTAACGATTTCATTCAAAAAAAAACCTGGAGATGTTCTTGGACGTGGCCCTTTGTTCTGAATGTGGCAAAACGAACAATTTTCAAGTAGATTGTGTTCATGCCTGGGCGAAAGTGTACTAAACTACACAATCGCGCGAACAGAACAAAAACCAAGGCTTTGCTGCTGTAGCGGAAAAGCCGAAAATTTTGCGTCTGTTGTAAACATACGCATGGCTTTTCCGTTTTCTTTTTTTCTTTAACATAAATTATCAGAAGGTCTATGTCTTTGCTATGTTTAAGATCTGAGATTATTTTATGATTCACATTTCGTACTCCATACTTGACCTTTAAGTTCATGTTACATGACACGTGATGACGTCATCATGACGTCACGTTTCGGCATACATTTTCAGCTTAGGGTCTCTGTTTGTGTTAAGCCTGATTAAGATCTGATGTTGTTTAGTGACCAAAGTGTCCCGTACAAAATTCGTGTACAAAGTCTATGGGATTTGGGATAGAACTAAAATAATCATAGAAAATCAGCCGATGACGTCATCATGACGTCACCTCGGATTTAACATGCTAGTAGCACTATCTACCTGCACACTAATTTTTATGACGATCGTCCCTACCCTTATATGTGTTTCAAAAAAGCATATTTTTGATGACGTCATGATGACGTCACACATTTTTCACATTTATGTGAAAGAATATAGGAGCTAACAAAGCTATTACAAAAAGAATTTTGAATTTAGCGTGTTCTGTTGATGAGATATGGCTTTAGGAAACTTTGAAGTTCAAAAACTTTAATATTACTGTAAAACTGTATGATGACGTCATCATGACGTCACCTCAATTTGTATCTATAACACGAGCTACCATACCAACATACCTGGTTTGAAGGCAATCGGACGTACCGTTCTCTAGATATGGGCCCTTGAAAAATGCACCTTTAAGATGACGTCACATGACACGTGATGACGTCATCATGACGTCACGTTTCGGCATACATTTTCAGCTTAGGGTCTCTGTTTGTGTTAAGCCTGATTAAGATCTGATGTTGCTTAGTGACCAAAGTGTCCCGTACAAAATTCGTGTACAAAGTCTATGGGATTTGGGATAGAACTAAAATAATCATAGAAAATCAGCCGATGACGTCATCATGACGTCACCTCGGATTTAACATGCTAGTAGCACTATCTACCTGCACACTAATTTTTATAACGATCGTCCCTACCCTTATATGTGTTTCAAAAAAGCATATTTTTGATGACGTCATGATGACGTCACACATTTTTCACATTTATGTGAAAGAATATAGGAGCTAACAAAGCTATTACAAAAAGAATTTTGAATTTAGCATGTTCTGTTGATGAGATATGGCTTTAAGAAACTTTGAAGTTCAAAAACTTTAATATTACTGTAAAATCGTATGATGACGTCATCATGACGTCACCTCAATTTTCATCTATAACACAATCTACCATACCAACATACCTGGTTTGAAGGCAATCGGACCTACCGTTCTCTAGATATGGGCCCTTCCAAAATGCACCTTTAAGATGACGTCACATGACACGTGATGACGTCATCATGACGTCACGTTTTGGCATACATTTTCAGCTTAGGGTCCCTATTTGTGTTAAGTTTGATTAAGATCTGATGTTGTTTAGTGACCAAAGTGTCCCGTACAAAATTCGTGTACAAAGTCTATGGGATTTGGGATAGAACTAAAAATTCAAAGAAAATCAGCCGATGATGTCATCATGACGTCACCTCGGATTTAACATCCTAGTGGCATTATCTACCTGCACACTAATTTTTATGACGATCGTCCCTACCCTTATATGTGTTTCAAAAAAGCATATTTTTGATGACGTCATGATGACGTCACACATTTTTCACATTTATGTGAAAGAATATAGGAGCTAACAGAGCTATTACAAAAAGAATTTTGAATTTAGCATGTTCTGTTGGTGAGATATGGCTTTAAGAAACTTTAAAGTTCAAAAACTTAAAAATTACTATAAAATCGCATGATGACGTCATCATGACGTCACGTCAATTTTCATCTATAACACGAGCTAGCCTACCAACATACCAGGTTTGAAGGAAATTGGATATACCGTTCTCTAGATATGGGCCCTTGAAAAACGCACATTTAGGATGACGTCACGTGACACGTGATGACGTCATCATGACGTCACTCTACGACATACAATTTCAGCTTAGGGTCTACGTTTGAGGTAAGTTTGGTTAGGTTCTGAGGTTTTTTAAGACCTAAAGTGCCGCCGACAAAATTCGTGTACAAAGTCTATGGGATTTTGGTCAGAACTAAAAGAAGAAGAAGAAGAAGAAGAAGAAGAAGAAGAAGAAGAAGAAGAAGAAAAAAAAAAAAAATCAGAACAAAAACAAAGCCTTTTCCGAAGGATTTCGGAAAAGCCAAAAATCAGAACAAAAACAAAGCCTTTTCCGAAAAATTTTCGGAAAAGCCAAAAAAAAAAAAATCAGAACAAAAACAAAGCCTTTTCCGAAGGATTTCGGAAAAGCCAAAAAAATCAGAACAAAAACAAAGCCTTTTCCGAAGGATTTCGGAAAAGCCAAAAAGGAATTCTAAAAACAGGAAAGTTTGGGTAAAACCATTCATTAAGTGTCGTGAGGAAAGTGGGCGTATGTGAACTTGATATAGAAGAGTAAGAAAGTCCAGAAGACTTCAAGAAATTTCTCCGACTGGACCAAGGCGCCTTTGACGAAATTCTGACGAAAATTCGAAAAGACATCCAGAAACAAGACACAACTTTCCGACTCAGCTTCCGCCCAGAGGAGCGACTGGCGATAACACTCAGATTCTTGGCCACTGGTAATTAACACAGACCTCTATTAATTTTATTTAGCAAGTTCTATTTTCTTTTGAAGGCGTAGGCCTATCCCATTAGTGATGAAGCGGCATTCTCAATGAATAGGGTGGCTAATAGTGACAATTTATAAGGCCCCTTTTCCCTCATTGATTATGAGCTCCATTTTCTCAACTGTGTCGCCTACAGGGGCCCACAGGTTGCTAGTGGACATAGCGGCAGTGACAAGTAAACCAAGGTCAGGTTCATAATAAGGGGGAATTAAGTGGTGGAGGGGTATGTTTATGTTTTAAACAAATTCCTAAAACAGCCAATTTTTCTGTTGCTTGTGTGCATTGTTTTTTATTCAATAAACTAGCATTGACATTGAACAGGAAACATTATATTGATGGCATGTAACTGAAACAATGATCTCTGTTTAAGTATATGTGGCAAGAGGAAAATCTGCGTGGATTTAAAAACAAATTTATACATAAAAAAATGAAGTTTGGACAATAAAGGCTCTTTTTATGTTAACGACTCAATGTAGTAAAATATCTTTTATTTAGTCTTGTTACATGTTAATTGTTTTTTCTCTCCAATTTCCAAGGGGAAAGCTTTGCAAGCCTGTCTTTTCTTTATCGAGTTGGAGAAAGGACAATTTCGGGGATTGTGTTGGAAACCTGTCAGGCAATACACACAGCTTTGGAAGGAGAATTCATGAAGGTACAATTATATTAAAGAATATTTTTTCAATAAATTAATCAGTGTCTTAAGAACATTAATCAAAAGTGGCAAGAATTCATACAGAGACAGCACAACGTGGATTACCTAAACGTAAAACAGAAACATATACAATTCGTAGCCAATACTGATGATGACACTTGGAGTAAAATGATTTGTCAAGGTGAAATACAGTGGATCATGAAAGATTTCTCTTACAAAAATGTCTCATACAGAATGAAAAGTAGTTAAGACCAAAAACTGTTGGACTACGAATGAATGTAAACACCTCGTAAGACAGAGTTGTTTTTACAGTGTTTTAAAGTATCACTTGCCTCGTGTAAACATGGAAATAGTTATGACAAATTTAAACTTGCAATAACATTTGCTTTTGCTGTAATTTTCAGAAATGGATGGATTTGGGGTTAATTCAAGGTAAAATTGAAGGTCAAAAGGTCATCATACTCCGACATAAAAATATAAATGTTACCTTCCTCCTAAGCAACCGATAAAACAAATTTGGCCCACGGGTTATTAGTACGGCAGATAGGTGATGGGATTGTGCCTTTGATGATACAAGCATGGAATTTAGCACACAGTAGAAAGAATAACAAGCAAATTTCAAAATGTTCAAAATGGCTGCCATTGCTTGTTATTTCTTCAAAGGAGAAATATATCTCTCATAACATGACTTGTATCATCAAAATGTAATTGTTGAGGCAAACATTTGCCAGCATTGTATATTACCTTTAAATGTCCATTTTCATTTCAAGAACGAATTAAACACGTTTGCAGTTTGTAAGAGAAGGTAATGTCCATCAAGAAATCACATTTCTGAAAATGCATATGGTTCTTGAGGCATAAGCTGGCCCATTCTTGCCTCAACAATTAAATTTTGAAACTTCTGTCGCAAACGTTTTGTCCGTTCGTCCTGGATTTTTTTCATTTCCCTTATTAGATGTTTAGCAAAGACAGTGTCGTCGTCATCTTCGGGCTCCTCTAGAACCTTCTGCAAAGACTTGATTATGCTGATTTCCTCCTCCTCAATCTTTCGTTTTTTCTTTTTCTTGTCTGGGGTGTTTGCAGACGGTTTAGGGAGGTCATCTTGCACCACAGCCACACTTGTTGTTATTATCTGCTTCATCACCTTCTCCATCATCCTGCTGAACATAATCAATCTGAAAAAAAAAAATCTAGTTTGACACAAACATATATTTTCCCCCAGATTCCAGATACTCCTGATGAATGGAAGAAAGTTGCGAGCCAGTTTGAGACATGTTGGAACTTCCCCAATTGCATTGGTGCTTTAGATGGGAAGCATATTCGCATCCAACCTCCTGGTAACAGTGGGTCCATGTACTATAACTATAAGCACACCTTCAGTATTGTTCTATTAGGGTTGGTCGATGCAGATTACAAGTTCTTATATGTTGATGTAGGATGCAATGGCAGAACTGCCGATGGAGGAGTGTTTTCACACTCCTCACTGTTTCGTGCACTTCAAGGGAATGTACTTAACATCCCAGGTTCTGCTCCAATGCAAGGTGATCCAACCAAGCAGCTGCCCTATGTCATGGTAGCAGATGATGCGTTTCCTTTAAAATAAGGAAAGATCTGATGAAGCCTTATAGTAAGAGGCAGTTGTCTAGAGAAGAAAGGGTGTTCAATTACAGGTTATCAAGAGCTAGGAGAGTGGTTGAAAATGCGTTTGGCATACTAGCCAATAGGTTTCGTGTCCTGCTAAACCCGATAGTCCTTTCACCAGAAAAGGTGGAGATTATTGTTCTCTGTGCTTGCTCACTGCACAACTTCCTGCGTTCACATAAAACAGCAAAAGCAGTGTATGTACCCCCAGGGTTTGTTAAATCGGAAAATCCTTCAACCAGTGAGATAGTACCAGGAAAGTGGAGAACACTAGTGAACCTGCCAAAAGCAGCACTACAAAAAACAACCAATCAGTTGTACTCTGCAAAAGAGCAGCGTGATTTATTGCGTGACTACTTTTCCTCTAAGGAGGGATCTGTAGAATGGCAGAATAGCATTGTGTAAGCTTTCACTACACTCCTGCATTTTAAACCATATGCATGAATTGCACTGTGAGCAAAATTGTACAACCAAAGGATTTTGTGGTATTTTTATTGGGTTAGGGGTGTGTACAATAAACTCTTTCTTCTCTAGCAATGCCGTGACATATGTTTACAATGAAAACAATTATTTGATTTTTACTTGAAGGTTGGAGACAGAAGGTCTCGCCTTGACATGGGAAGCCAGAAACTCCAGGTTTCGCAGAATCCATTCTTGCCGGAGGGTCACCAGAACCACTAGGTAGGGGCTTCACCAACCTTGAAAATTGAGTCTGCAGTGATGTAATTTTTCTTGTTATGTCACCCGCTGCAGACAAAAAGGAAAAAATTGTAAGATTATCAATTATTTATTTGTACATGCAGATATTTCACGCAGGTTCAAGGCTCTTTGGTGAAATGCAATATAAGGAATACTGTAACCTTTAACGAATAAATAAAAAATATTATGTACAGTTTATGTTCCAGAAAAAGATATATATTTGTGAATCAACATTCTAAGTACTATGTTGTTGCCCTTCCCACTGAATGCTGTGTTTTTACTGTTAAATTCTGTGTTATTAGGCCTACTTAATTTATCTTTGATTGTCATACACATAAGAATGTTTTGTGGAATGTGTTTGACTAAATGTAGATTAACAGTAATATTACTGAAGATGGATTTGTGATGTGCTGTTATTTGGAGAATGTAACAGTTTTAAGAAACAACACATGCAATGTTATTTCATTTAAAATCCATAAGGTAAAGAAAATGGTGTAAAAGGGAATCAAAATTTCCAAATTGGCTGGCAGCCAGTTTTGGTTGAGAAAAAAAACAGGTGGCGACCTTTAAAAAAAAATAGACCCAACCTATCTTAAAAAATGAGTTCTACAATTAATCTTAGAAGAAAAATAGGAAACAAAATGTCAACTCCTTGCCGCTTGAAAAAAACATGCAGATGCAAGTACAGGAAATAAAGAACTATTTACAAAATGTATAGATTGGTATAAGGCAATAATATATTTGTTAAAGAATAAATCCATTAAATTACCACTGAAATAACTATATGTATCTATTTGACTCCAACATATGCATTTAAATGACTAGGCCGTAGGTTTAAAAAAAAAGTTTTTTTATTTTCTCTCTAAAATATTTCCCTGAAGCGTAACCCACAGAATTGAATCGAAGATCCAGCCCGGGACTAGTACTAGTACTACTAGCAGCACTCGGCCTAGTACTCAAGTGATTTTACTAAGCAAATGAATAAACCTAGTAGTAGTAATAGGCCTAGTACTGGACCCCATAAATTCCTTCCCATTCAGCCCCAGTTCAGTCTTTATTTCATTGTGGTTTACTTGAAAATGCAGGGCATGTATAGACCTTCACCACAAGAGAGGCTCAGAAATTATATTTTCGTGTGATTTCCCAATTCTATTTTAAAATTTAAGTGCACAATGAATCATTTAAAATGCGGCAAAAAATACCAAACTAATTTTCTGACAAACTGGTAGTCCGAGTAACTTGGACCCTTCATATCGCCTTTTTTAACATTTGGACATGATCTGGCGATAGTAGGGTCCAAGTCGATTGCACAATAGAGAATGGTCAAACACAAAATCCCCCCAAAAAACATCAGAATTCAACCTTACAACGGCCACCAAAATACTAGATACGCCACCACCTGACCAAGTGGAGTTCCGTGATCAGATAAATGTACCAAGGTTTACTTAACATCCAAATAAAAAGTGAAATTTTACCGTTTATTTCCTAGAGACCCCCGCAGAACATGTCTTTTCGCCGTTTTGAAGTTCAAAAAGTGACTCCTCCATCTTGCATGACGTACGACACCCTGATGCGCAGCGCCCGCATGCACCTAGTCTAGGTTCCAAGACGTTCTTAGCGGTGCGACGTATAGCGCGCACGGCCGGCCGACAGCGCCCTCTCGCCAAGGCGTGTGTTTGTGTTTGTGTAGCTAGAGGGTGCTGCCATGCCGTGCACTCTGTACGTCGGACCGCGCTAAGGACGTCTTGGAACCAAGACTAGCATGCACCGCGCGACAACCTGTTTATGCCGGCGACTGTTTCGTGAAGAATTTCCTACCTCATGACGCGCGTGAAACCTCGAATCAATATACTACACATGCTACATGTATAACTCTATGATCTACACACGAACACGTACAGCGACCGTTTTACCACTCGCGAAGCAGTCGCCGGCAGGTTGTCGGGCGGTGCATGCGGGCGCTGCGCATCAGGGTGACGTACGTCATGCAAGATGGAGGAGTCACTTTTTGAACTTCAAAACGGCGAAAAGACATGTTCTGCGGGGGTCTCTGGGAAATAAACGGTAAAAATTTCACTTTTTATTTGGATGTTAAGTAAACCTTGGTACATTTATCTGATCACGGAACTCCACTTGGTCAGGTGGTGGCGTATCTAGTATTTTGGTGGCCGTTGTAAGGTTGAATTCTGATGTTTTTTTGGGGGATTTTGTGTTTGACCATTCTCTATTGTGCAATCGACTTGGACCCTACTATCGCCAGATCATGTCCAAATGTTAAAAAAGGCGATATGAAGGGTCCAAGTTACTCGGACTAACAAACTGGTAGGCCTAGGCCTAGTTAGATATGAGAGTGGAGATAACGGTTTAACATAATTTGTCAACTTTAAAGAAATTCTTAAATGTTAACTTGTTACTTTCCGAAATTTGTTCAAGCGCACAACCCTCACGATATGTAGGCCTGTAGCCTTGTACTAGTTGTATTATGCAGATTTTGTGCCCAATTTCCGGACGCCACCGTTTTGGAATTGCGAACAAAATTTCACACTGAAGTTGTTCATAAAGGTTCAACAGCAAACATTATTAAGTTAAAAGTATCAGTGTTAATAGTTTGTCAACAAAGAAGTTTGGCAACACCGCATGAGGAGAGAAACGTTGCCGCGCAGGGACTCAATATCATGTTATTAATAATAATATGATGTAGGCCTACATGTATTTTTATACAAGCCCATAGCGTACGGCGTTCGCAACTTGAACTTGTGTGTGAAGTTCAACTTTCAACTTTAACGTTACCTGATCCCAAGAACAGATGAACATTCCTCGATGGATTAATTACTTCTTCAGCTGCCTGTTGCTGTATCCCCTGGAGGATACATCAAACAGGCAGCTTCTGAAATTCCACATCTCCACAAGTGTCTCCTCTTTTTCTTGGGTCCAAGATTCGATTGGGTCCAAATTCTCCGCCATTTTTATTGCACGAACTGCGTGATTTTGTTTTTGTATGGAAGGCCATTTGAAACAAAAAAGTGTCACAAAAACCTAAGAGGTAAAAACTTCAAGAAATCAAATTGGAATTTTTTTTTTTTTTTAGTCTATCCTGGTGATTTGTTTATCAAATGAAATTACTTTTTATCTGAATTACTTATTACAATTAATAACAAAAATTGAACATAATTAATTTTGCATTTCCTTTTTGTTGTACACTGGCGGGCCATATCATCCAGACAACAAATCCCCGACTCAGTCGTAAAGATTAGACAGTTGAATCTTCACGACTGAGTCGCCGACCAGTCGGCATCTGACGCCCGACTGAGAAAATCGTGGTCGTATAGTGGGGCGGGAACCCGTCGATGGTGTTGCTAAGTATGAAGCAAGGCGAACATATGATTCAGTTTTGTAAACAAAAGAGTGGCCCATCCCAATTTTTCAACCGGAAAAATATTTTGAAGAGTGTAAGCATTTTCCCGCAGAATTGTTGTCTTTTAATGAAAAGAAAACCCGTCAAATCTAGAGGATTTTTTCCCATATATTTTCTTCAATTTCAGAAGAAGATGTTCTATACGATACTATCATTGCCAGCAGCGATTGTTGATGCTGTTTGTGCTAGTTGTTGTAATGGTGACTGCATTCGTTGTCCTCAACTGTAACAGGAATACTGGTAAATATTCAAAATAAAGGTAGCATACACCATTTGCTTTCGTTGTAATTTTCAGAAATAAATGGATTTGGGGATTAGTATTTTATAGCGTACTAGCAAATACTGTAACACTGACCTGTTTAAAGTTTTGTGTGCATGGATGCTGGGAAAACAGAGAGACAAAAATCTGTTCTAGTAGTCTGGTTCCCTGACCATATCTTAGAAAAAACGTCAGTGAATTATCAGTTCGGGGAACTAGACTATTTCCAACGATTGTCGACCGACAATTTTTGGCCAAGCACAGAAAAGTTCTGCTCAGCAAAAACAGATTACCACAGCTAAAACTGCATTCGCTAACAAAATAGCACAACTTAGCCGTGAAATAGCGCTGAACCTATAGCACCAATTTGCTGCTACAGTAAGGCCAACAAATATATAGGCCTATGTTCGGTCTCTGGTCAGCGCGCGCGTCGATTCTGATCATGCGCGTCAACTTTCCCCCCCACATTTTCCGCAGTCGCTACAACAGCTATTGCCGCACCGCCTCAAATTTTCGTGGGCAGCTTAACCTCGTAAATAAATGTTAAAATTAATATTAAAAGCTTGTGTTTATCATTTTAAAAATGCCGCTGGTCCCAGCTAGCGATTAAAACCACATTGCTTTTTATGGTCTAAAAAATGCAGCATACTCACATTTACACAAACAAATAAAGCTATGTCTAAAAACTGGCTTGGACCATTGGCAGTCTTTAATTTATGTCTGTTTAAAAACAAAAACAAAAACAGGTTCTGTTGTTCTGAATGTGTAGCAGGGCTTGTTTTAAAAACATTTTGGATGCAAAGTCCAATTCATAAAAGTTGCCTTGGCTGTATGAAGGAAAGCATTTAGGGTACCTGGGCAAACGAGGAGGGCACATGTAGGCAAATGAGGGGTATCAAGCAGATGCGGAGGGCACCAAGGCACATGGAGGACACCAAGGCAATGGGAGATCATATCTAGGCAAATGAGGGGCACCAAGGAATGGGGAGGGCACCAAGGCAAATGATGGAGGAGGACACCAAGGCATATGAGGACACACAAAAGCAAAATAGTACCCACCTTGTCTGTACAATCCAAGCTTTAAAAAAAAGGCAAAAAATCCACCAAAAAACAAAAACGCATCGCCGCATCAATTCCGGAACTTTGGTCTGACCAGAGACCGACTATTTTTGTTTGGCCTAAGCGCAACTTTCCTGCTAACCGTTAAGCAACCCTATGAAATTGGGCCAGCCAGGGGTCCATTTCATGAAGCTCAATTTGCACAATTTTTGGCCAAGCACAGAAAAGTTCTGCTCAGCCAAAACAAGTTACCAGCTAAAATTGCATGCGATGTTCACTGCTTCTGACTGGTTACCAGGTAACATTCTGCGTGTACCAGCTCCATAGGCCCAGATCGCGTTGAATGTTAGGCCGTTCGAAAAACTGTTTTTCTACGGCTTTGCACTGTTTTAAAAACATAAGAAATGTCGGCCATATTGATTAATTACACAATAGCCCTGTTTGGATGATACCGTACGAAATATGTATGACTTTGCACTCGATGGTTTGTCTGGGGCAAGACTAAATATGATTCCTAATTTGAAACCTGGCAGACATTGATGGGTTAATACAGGAAATTCAAACGAGCATTGTATTTTTGAAACTTTGTAAACACTGTCCCAACAACAATCAATTTCATGGCGAAGCGCGAATCGTAACGAAAAGAGCATGCTTCGTTGGAATACACTTCTGATTGGTTTTTCATACAACTTGACTCAAATGTCTTCTTTTTTGCTCATGCCCAGTACGTGAAAGCCCGGATCACACGGGTGCAGTGACCTCAAGTCCCTCTGGTGTGACATTAAGTCACGATGGCATGATCAGTAAGATAGTTATACCAGAGCCACCAGTGTCCCAAGCACTTGACGTGGTTCAAAAACAACGCCAACAGCGGATTCGTGACGTCTGTGCACAAATCTCCAAAAACCAGCCACTGGATGCGGACGAGCTTCTCGCGTCTCCCTTTCTGCGGGAATGGTTAAGACTGACATTTTCAAACTTCAGCTACAAACTCTTGTTTTCCCCAGTGAAAAGTGTCGGTTTTGCTGGCTTCCTGCAGTTCATCATAAACCTCCGTAACACCACCGTGCTCAGACGGTATCACATACAAAGACCAACACCCCTGCTGTACAGTCATGAAGAGACCATTAAACATCGTCTACGGAATTTTCGCAGGGTTCTCTTCGTCCGGAATCCATTCACCCGGATCCTTGCCGCGTACGTTGACAAGTTCATGGACCCCCCCTCGCCGGTTTACATCGACAAAGCGCGGGGGATCATCCGGAGCGTTCGCGGAGTGGAGATATCTGCAAGCCAGGCGCCTAACCTGACCTTCACCGAGTTTCTCCAGTACATCGTGGGCAATCAAACTCATTTAGACGATCCTCACTGGCGTCCCATTTACGAGTACAAGAGACCTTGCGACATTCACTATGATTTTATCGGGAAATATGAAACTATAGTGGACGATTTAGCATATCTGAAGTCTCTTTACAACATACCTGAAAGCGTCACATATCCCATGTCAGATGTAGACAAAGATGCCAAAGAATTCAGGGTGTTGAACCACTACTCTGTCATTCCTCCAGCCTTGATCAGAAACTTTTATAGAGTCTACAGGAATGATTTCAAAGCCTTTGGATACCGGATACCCAAAAAAATTGTTTTTAAAGCAATTTTAAAGCAGTAGTTAACTGCACATACATTGTATGTGAGTGATTGAGCAACAATCGCACACATTCCGATGATATTTGGCTCCATAACGACATAAACACCACGAAGTTTACAGCTTTACACATTTATGTCTTCTAGAGTCAATATACATGGAACATTTAAGACGCTGGTGGCAGCAGACATACCGGTCTTTTTCATTGTTCTCACCAGTCGTGCGCATGCTCAGAACTGCGCTCATGCTCAGAACTAGCAAAAAAGACCGGTATATATCTGCTGCCAAAGCCTTAAATGCGTCTGTTACTCATTCAAAAAGAACTGGCGCGTCCAACACATCTTTCAAGGCAGAGTAGGATATTCTTCCAAGGCTGCTAAGGAATTATTGAGACTGTCTTCCCCAGGATACAGGGTGTCCCAAAAGAAATGTCCAGGCCAAACCAGGCAACCTCAGAATCTAGATTTCGACAGATCCTGATGCGGGAACTTCTTACATGAAAAATAGTCAATAATTCATCAACATCAGTCAAGCCAATCAGAAGTTATGTCATTTTTTTGTGCAGCAAGGTCAGCCCCCAACTAGGAGTGACCGACTGTGACTTTTTTACATTTTTCATTCCAAGAAGCTGTCCGTCTGTTGTTATAGCAGCCCAGTCATGAAGGGAATCTCTCTGATCGTTTCTTGAGTCTGAAGTAAACTCCCTGGGTGGATGGTCTTTTGCTGCATAGGCTCTAGTGTTCTGTTTGTTGATGCACCAGTTCGGAGGAAACTTTGCCTCATCACCACAGATACATCGTCGTCGCACAGCAGTGAACTATTGGTCAGGACTTTGTAGGAATGGAATTTTACCTCTGCTGCCATTCGTGAAAAGGACTACTTTGGAAATGTAGTTGGTTACGCACGGATGATTGTCTTGGGTCGTCTTCCATGCTCGTTATGTGAACTTCTTTTGATTGCCCCAATGCCAAGATGGTTGGCCAACAGTTCACAACTAAGCAGCGAGTCTTTATGGTCAAGACCTTAGGATGAAATTTAGGAACTTAGGATGTTGCCCAAACGATCGAAAGTTTCCAGCAGAGATTTCCTAACAGGGACCCACCTGTTTGACGAACAGTCAAGCGAAATGTGGCAAAGTATGAAAATCATGGCACCAGTTTGAATCGGAATAAGGAGAACAGTGGCAGACCAAGGACACGGATAGACATTAATTCCTTGGCACAGTTTCGAGCCAGCATGGAAGACGACCCAAGACAATCATCCATGCGCAACCAACTGCACATTCTAAAGTCGTCCTTTTCACGAATGGCAGCAGATGTAAAATTCCATCCTACAAAGTCCTGACCAGGCATGGCTTAGCTCTAGGTAATCCAGAGCGGAGGATGCGGTATTCGAGATGGTTCACTGCTGTGCGACGACGATTTATCTGTGGTTATGAAGTTTCCTCTGAACGGGTGCATCAACAAACAGAACACTATAGAGCCTATGCAGCAAAAGACCATCCACCCAGGGAGTTTACTTCAGACTCAAGAAACGATCAGAGAGATTCCCTTCATGACCGGGCTGCTATAACCACAGACGGACAGCTTCTTGGAATGAAAACGTAAAAACGTCACAGTCAGTCACTCTTAGTTGGGGGCTGACCTTGCTGCACAAAAAGCGATATAACTTCTGATTGGCTTTACTGATTTTGATGAAATAAGGACTATTTTTCATGTAAGAAGTTCCCGCATCAGGATCTTTCGGAAATCTAGATTCTGAGGTTGCCTGCTTTGGCCTGGACATTTTTTGGGGGACACCCTGTAGCCTATATAACACGCAGGTGTGTTTCTAAAGTGGTTTTCTGTTAACATTTTGTAGAGAGGTTGTTTTACATCAGGGAATTTGTTTTTAATATTGGAAGGTAACAAGTTGACATTTGGAGGACCTGAATTTAGAAAACTGTTAGATTTTTGTTCGTACAGGAAAAGGAATGAATGGCCGGTTTGACTGAAGTATACGATTTGTTTCTGGGGTGGGGATGGGACTTGGGTTGTGTTTGGGTTAGGGGTAGGGTTGCGGCGAAGAAAGCCTCAGCAATCAAACCCGCCCCTAGAACCAGCGGCTTAGCCAAGGCTCTCTCCACAGGGGGCGAGTGGGTGGGGTGGGGGGGGGGCTGGATGTTACAGGGGGGGGGGGGGGAGGGTCCAATTATTATTGAACCATTTTTTCTTATTACTATTATTTTCTCCGTTTGCGAAATTTACAGTGGTGGTGGGGGGGGGGGGGGGGGGGGGCGACTGGGGAGCGTGTTCCCTCGGCTTTTGGGCCTTTGGCTGAGTGTAATGGTTTTACACTGTGAAACGCTTTGATGAGATTTTTGATTAAAAATGGACAGGAGGATGATGTGGATGTGATTTTAACATTAAGGTTCAACATGACATCCAGATCGCAGCATCACAATGAGGTATAAGCTGTTAAACCCAGACGTGACACCAGATCGTAGCATCACAATGAGGTATAAGCTGTTAAACCCAGACGTCAAAACGTACTCTTTCGAATCGAGGTACTAGGTAGGACAACTGTATAGGCCTGTAGGCTTTAGTTGCGATTTTGAATAGAGTATGTATAAACATATTATATGGACTGGCAATGAGGTCACTAGTGCAAGTCTATGCGCCCCCGAGGAACTGTGAGTTACCAGAAGAGGCCCGAGGGTGGCATAGAGGTGCACTAGTGACCGAATTATGCCAGTCCATATGTGTTCTATATCACACCTCTGTCCAAAATATAATATAAGAAAATAAACTGTTCAGGGTTTTGTAATTGAACTGTTTAATTCAACAAATAACTCACCAGCAATTCAACAATAAACAATTCAATTAAAGGAATGCTATTAGTTTCTCTGGATTCAGTGTTTGAGGTGCTGTTCACTGTTCACTGTTCACATCATGTTAGTGTACATTTTATAGTGATTATGAATAATACCACACATCCGTGAAAGTTGTAGTTGAGGGCGCTGTAACCAGTCAAAAATTGTGAGTACAATTGATATTGGACGCCGAATGTCGAAATCAATGTCAATTCTTAATAGAAAATCACATCCCGTGGGTTCACAGTGTTAGAAAAACTCGTTGAGCCCGACAAATGACGTAGCAATATTGCCATAAGTTCTGCTTACCCGAAAAGCACATTATTTCAATTATAATGTTGTGTACATATAGGCCCAATGCGTCTTTATTCATGAATAGAGGTCTACATTAAAATGGAAAACAAACAGTGACAATAAATTCAGTCGCTTCTACTCTAAACAATAATAATTTCTTATAATTTCTCTAAATAGGATAAACCTCACGTTAATGCAGGATAGAATTTACAATTGCTGTATAATTGGGGCAATATTAGATTGCACGAAATTTCTGTAATAGATTTTTTGATATTTGGACCTTCTATCGTCAAGGGAAATAACAATGTGCAGATTGTCAATAAAGGCCACCGTAGAATAATTTGGCCTTCGTAGTGTGAATACTCGGAACTTTGAATTAATAAAAATGATCGTATCTAAAGTAATTTGTAATGGGGTTGATGAGATGAAGGTGATTATAAACATGGGTACTAGTTCGAAGGTACACAAAGTACTCATATCACACAAGACTTGGAGAGTAGTTTTACATTTCATAAACTCTGAAGACCCTGCAAGAGTCTAAATCTCGAGGTCGCATGCCATAATTGGGATTATTTAGTTCTACGGAATATACAAATGAGCGCTGTTATGTCACAATATTGCTATTCCAAGAGAACAATTTTTTACCAAGTGGATTATTTTGGTATATGGCTTGACAAAAATTGAACCATGTCTTCCAACTCTCTATACATGGTCCAGCAGATATAACATTTGTTTTTATGTCATTACAAATGATTTATAGGAAAAGCATTGAAAGAGAAAAAAACAACCTCGATACAGCGGAATCACCTTGGAAATATGTAAAATTTGATTATTTACAATGACATGTTATTTGTAATGATATTTTGCTTTATTTATTTTATTTATCTAACATCTATTGACATTAAACAATAAGTTAAAAATAAAGCACAAATGATACGAAATGATATTATATGAACAGGGCCGTCATGGATAAACAAAAGTATAAAACTCATCAAACCATATATTTGTCCAGACCCCTGTTCAAATAAGAATCATGTTCAGTCAAGAAGAATGTTCAATAAAGAATTGAAGAAAGACATTCCGAAGGTTTATAGCAAATTATGTATACCTGAAATTGAATTCTTAATTTACACATATTTCAAAGTTCAAACATTTAAGTTAAATGATAATTTTAGGTGTAAGAAATATATGTATTCATGCTAAGCTCATATTAGGCTCCCAGCTGTTTTTATTAGAAAGAGGAGGTTCTTCGTTTTCAAGATAGCCGCTGTAGGATAACTTTTCCAAGATGAGCCTTGAAGTAAATCTGTAGTAAAAATAATTTCCTTCGTCATCAACCTTATGAGTATTCTCACGTTTAGACCGTTAAATTCTGAAAGCTCAATTCACAAGCGTATATCTATAACCCGTTCATTCATTTTACACTGGTACCCTCCATAATGCGGACACCGACGAAATTTATTGAAAAAGCTTCGGTCTCAAACTGCGCACGGGTGGAAAGTTATGCAATATATTTTTTTTCCGGAACACAGCTCTGTCTTGTCTCCATGTATACTGATCCTTAAAGTTTTGCGTAAAAAGTTTCATTTTCAAATTTACCTAGTCAGTTTCCCTTGTGGATTGTTTGATGAATTAATAAAGTTTCAGTTTAGTTACCAGTGTTACCATTGTCTTGTTTAGAGTTTAGAGTATATTTACATCTTCGACCTATATGAACAATGGGTATGAGACCTTTTTAAAATAAAACAAATACATCTATGTACATACAAAATAGTTCACACCTTTAACAGTTTAACAAAACATTAATTAATTTTATATATATATATATATATATATATGTACAAATATATGACAAATGAGATCCAGATCGCAGCATCACAATGAGGTATAAGCTGTTAAACCCAGACGTCAAAACGTACTCTTTCGAGTCGAGGTGGGACAACTGTATAGGCCTGTAGGCTTTAGTTGCGATTTTGAATAGAGTAGTATAAACATATTATATGGACTGTCATCATAATATAACATATATATAAATAAATTATAAATTAAGCTAAAACTAAACAATAAATATACACCCCTTCCAGTACCTAGTTACACACATAAAATACAAATACAAATAAATAAATAAATAAATAAATAATATAATACACTCAAACTACATGTCACATTACAGGCACCAGATCACAAGAAAACAATACAAATCTAAACATTAATAAAAACATCAGAACAAATACAACGAACTATAACAATTTTAACATAATTACCTGAGTGAATTTTGCAAGATTATCTAATTCGTGAATATTAGTTGTGTTAAATAAATAATACATTTTAAAAGTGTTTGGTCTGATTCTATAGTATGAATTTAAATATTGTTTTCTTTCCATTTCAAAGAATGAACATTTAAACAAATAATGGATTCATCCCTATCTTGATGTTGACATAAAGGGCAGTGCGGTTCAACAATTGTGTTCGTTGAATATTTCTCAGTAACAATTGGTAGTTTGCTGCTTCTACATTTAAATCTACAAGATTTACACGATGTGAGTTACTTAAACTTGAGAGATATTGCTCAAAACATGGGTTTTGTTTAAATATTCTATAATTTGTGTACTGTGCCTATCCAAAACTGGTACTGCACATGCGCTGTACAATCGTATTTGTAAAACTTTCCGATTCAGCTTGGCTAGCCTACGGCTTCTTGGAATTACACACAAGTCTATGTGACGTGGCTGCAGCCACTACCATAGACCTGTTCGTAATTTCAAGCCGTAGCCTAATCTTGGTTCCAAGACGTCCTTAGCGGTGCGACAAGGTACGTTAACTGACCAGTAAGTTATTACTAAAACATGATTTCCTCCAGTGCGCAAGCGCGATTATTCGTTTGACCCGCCTGATAAATTATGCATAAGCAGGTCGTGCGCGCTTCCACGCGAAATATCAAAGACGTTCTTTGCGATTTGGCCTTGACGTGTGTGTAGCTAGAGGGCGCTGTCAGCCGGCCGTGCGCGCTATACCGCTAAGGACGTCTTGGAACCAAGACGAGCCGTAGCCAATGGGTTTTTCGAAACGCTGGCTTCGGCTTGGCTTCGGCTTCGTCTCCGATTTCTGAATATCTGAGAAGCAAACAAAATGTAAATATTCTAATTTTTACTTTCATAATCAACCGAATGAATGTTCCTGAAGCAGAACATGTACCAAAATTTAGAATATTTCTATTTGGTTTGCTTCTCAGTTATTCAGAAGTCGGAGACGAAGCCGAAGCCAAGCCGAAGCCAGCGTTTCGAGAAAAAAAACAAGTAAATCGGACACGGCCTTATGCATACTGCATGCACGGATACGTTGACTCTAGAGGGCACTGTTGATGTTCAAGCCGCTTGCGTTGGTGTCACCTGGCTGAAGCAGAATACTTTGCGGGAGAGGCATTTTAAGAGGTCGAAGATCAAGGTAATGAACTCAGCAACAGTCAGGAAGGAGATCCCGATGTAGAGTCCGAGAAGCCCTCCAACATTACCCAGGAGGTTGGGGAACTTGGTAAGAAAAAACAAAACAAATGATAACATCATTATTATTTGGGGTTGATCGTTATAAGCCAGTTCGATGTTTCGCTCGCGCATGCGCATGCGCCAACTCCCTGACGACCGTTTTTTTTTTATAAACAAACCTTTCCGCCCGATAGCAACGCACGTCTTGGACACGCGTTTTTCCATTTCAGCTTGGATTTCTTCATAAGTTACAAGTCTAAATTTTCCAAACCTGTCGAAATGTTTGCTATCATAGGAAACCCCATTAAATAAACTATAAATTGGTTTTGGAATCAGCATTTTATCGCTCAGAACAAAAAAGTTGTGATTTTTCCCGAACCCCTGCACATTGTCCGGGCCCACCTAGCCTTTAGTCAAGGCGCGCGTGTTACCCCGGATGCTGGTAACACGAAAACAAGACCAGTGCTCGTGACTGCGCCACTCGCTGGTCTTTTTTCGTGTTGAATGTAAGCATCCGGGGTGCCACGTGCGCCTTGACTAAAGGCTAGGGCCCACCGGACGTCCAGCCCCCGTGAGACACGGGCAAAATTAGTTTCAAATCTCGCTTTGCACAACGCAGCAACACAGAACATGCGTCGCGTACCGCGAGCCAGACTAAGTCTGGGAATGGACTTATGGCATCCACCCACAATACGAATACGGTACCAGTCTGGTTTCCGCCACGCTTATTGTTACAAAAAAATAATCGTTTTGCGTCTGTACTCGATCTATAAAAATACTTGTTGACTAAGTGCGCCTGGTTTGTCTGATTTTCTTTTTATATCACCCTGTTTATAATAGTTTGGACTTCATGTGTACGAAGCTTAGGCGTTTTTTGGCGTTCCTTCTATTTATAAAGTTACATTCAAAACAAGTTACAATTTGTCAAAGATGTTTAGAGTTTTACATGTGATTTCAATGAACGTTGCGGCACCGACGCGTGAAAAGCGCAAGTGGAATGTTCGATTTTTCAATATTCTATTTTCCTGCCAAAATGAATGAATGAAGTTTCTATATTTAAACACCATGGATCGTAAGAGTTAATATTCCTTTTGATATCAGGGCACTTGTTAATTGATTTAGAGCCATGCTAATACTTTATATCACTGTTTGAAATTGTCTACTTTTGAGTACGCTATGCACAACACGAATGGCGCGCCCACGTACATGGGTTTGTTTATCCAATTTCTGTCCCACAATTCCCTGCGCGCCCGAGACATCGAATTGGCTTATGAAACTATGCACGTGCAATTTGGAACGGATGTCCGGATGACCTAGATCACTGGGGAATTGACAGTGGTCAAACAACTGTTGTGATTACACTGAATTTAAATCAGATGTTATTCGGGACAAATGTGAGATGCTATTGAAAACGTCTATGAGCGTACGACGCGTGGACCTAATGACGTTGCACGAATTCGCGCAGCCAGGTGGAGACGGAACCGCTCGCTGTAGAATCGCGCCAGCATACATTTCAGTACATACAAGTTGGGACCATGCCAATTTGTACCTGTTTTCTGACAAATACGAAGAATACGTTTTTCAAACTCACAAGGAAACAGGAATGGTTTTCCTTTAGGTCCCTGATATGAAATAAAAATAATCCTGAAAACAATCATCAACGTACAAAGTACATCTTGCCGGACAACGGTGTGGTAAACTTTCCGCATGTCCCCACTTCACAGGGTTTACACTGCTCATTCACCCTGCACAGTAGCCCACGGCGCCTATACGCATCGCTGATTGGCCCGCAATAAAAAATTACACGATGACGTCGTGTCAAATCCAGCTGACTCCCTAGCTACTGATCGCCGTTAAAGGGACACATTGCCTTCAAATGTCATGACATTTTGCTATTTGGAAATGTTCCTTATCTTTTATAAGAGTTGTTCATGCCAAAAAAATACGTATAATGTGTTGTAATTAGTGAGAGTGATTACAAAACAAAAAATTGGCCTCTGATCCCTGACATCTGACCCGCGAAACATAGACTTATTTCCAGTGATAAATACTACCGTCTAATGCGCAAAATACGCTGTAAGAGTCTTTAGGCTGGCGCCGCAGCCAATGGCCTTGTAAACCTATCAGATGATCGCCAGGTACAATTCTCTACCTCGCGACACATATCGCCAGTGCTGCGCGCCGTGCGTGCCACAGCACATCAAAATGGATCAACAGAACGTACTTCATCCAGCTGCGACTGGAAATACGACTGGTGAACACGGTCCGCCATTTTGTGGAGTCAAAAATTTGGTTCTACAAAATGGCGGACCGTTATTTGTCACGAAATAAAAAGAAAACCACGCAATTTGAAGGGATAGTTATGTGAATCTTTATATTCTACTTTTAAAAAAGCTCCCCAATCATATCCAATTAAGTTTTATAGCCAAAATCCAAAGCAATGTGTCCCTTTAAAAGGCATGCTAAACATGGTGAAAAAAAATCCACTTTTTCGTAATGTCTGTGTATTACAGTTTTACCTATCGGCAGGCTTGATCTGAAGAGTTCAGGAGACGGCAAAAATACGGGGCCGCCTATAACTGAAAACCATAATTGCGTGGGTTGTATCGGTTTTTTCTCAGTGTCGAGTTGAAAGGCGGTTTCGTGAAAGGGAAGAAAATATTGCTTATTTTTTTACCATTTTCACCCAAATTGGTAATTAATTAAATAGTTGTCTGCGAAGCTTATTTATTCAGGATTATTTTGGTACATAACTTATCTATTTAGCGTAATTATTCGTCGGAATTTTGCGTCATTCGTGACGAGTCATTTAATTATTCTGATCCGGCGGTAAATGTTGCGTGTGTAGTCAATACGCTATACATGAAATGTGTACATGGGCAGGCAAAATCGTGGAAATACAAAGTACGACGCACTAGAATTTAATTTATTCTCAATTTCCCCGGAAAATAAGATCAGATGGTGTATATAGATCAGGAAGTGCACAATAATTTGAAATATTTTAGATTTATTCTTTTAAATATGTATAAAATCAGCCAGTTTATCGCGAAGTTCGAGCGGGTGCCATATTCGAAATTCGAAAGAACTTGTGCTGCACTCACCGCGGCCGATATGAATGGTTAACCTTGCTCGCTAATTTTTGGACTCCCTAGCTTTGAGATTTTGAGCACGCTTCGCACGAAGGTCACGAAGGTCACTCCCAATTCAATTTTCTGTGAACACTGGTGGGCGCTGTGTACAAATGCAGGGTGTAAATGCTGTGACTTGACAATAAGCCAGTTCGGTATTTCGAAGGTCAAAGGTTATTCGGCATAAAATTGATGACGTAATGTCACGCGATCGCCAATTTAATGTAATTAAACACGTGCGCGTTGTGCGACCACCTTTTGCGTTCACACGCGCGCGTTAGGTCACGCGGGTCATTCGGGATAAAATGTCATTGAATTATCAAATCGCTTATGAATTCAGATTTACGAGGGGTGATTCAAAGGTAGGATAAGTCCGAATTAGCTATTACTTTGTCCAATTACTTTGCTAGGAATTGAATAAACTCACTGTGTACAGAGGCGACTCCTCGATGGATTGGTAGTTCAGTTCCTCAAAATACACGCGGAGTCGAGCAAGGTTTTTTCTGCAGAAAATATCAGATTTCACAATTTTAGAACCAAATTAAAATTCAAGACACGATCTGCTACGACGCAAGTAACTCTGTATTAATACGGATCTAATTCACCAACGTTGAGTATTGGAGATTTGGTTTTTACATGACCTTCCTTTAGCCAATAACTGACGGTGATTTGTTGAAGTAACTAACCACCTACTTTGTACTGTCCTCGCTTTCAGCAATCTTTGCTGCGAATGAACTTTCCGGGTTTTCATGCAGGCGCCTTTGCAGATGTTCCTGTGGGTATATAGGAGAAAACCAAAACGAACAGGGATCATACTTAAATAGCAGGCATATAATCCAATCATATTTTTATAACGAATTAGTAAAGAACAATGTGAACGACCCGCATGGCATGAAGTGTATCAGTAAAATTTAATGAAAAAAAAGAATAACAAACTTTCGTCCCAAACTGTCAGGGCAAAACTCATTTTTATTACGACATTACAGCTCTATCTCCACACTTTTAGTGATCCGTAAAGGTTCTTTGTGAAAGTGAAAATTTGGGTACCAGTGTCAACATTGACAAAGTCGCGCACAGTTGTACACGTAATATTTGCAATTGTGGCGCTCTCAATAGAGAACAGTCTCTCATCGCCAAATTTAATTTCTAGATTTATATACCATTAGAAAGAACACATCATAAGCTTTAAAATGATAAAAGAATTATTAAAATCAGAGCAGTATTAAAACAGTTATAATGATAATTTTAGTTTTATTAGATGATCCAGCACTATTGTAGAAATCAAGCGATAAACTATATGCCCTTCATTTCCGCACCGCTCAACGGCTCAGGCAATTCGGGGGTAGCCTTGGTATCTCTTAAAGTATCTCTCATTGGTTTATTTGTGGAAATTTCGGTCAGATCGGCCAATCAATGAAGAGTTTAGATCACAATCTTTAAATTGATACCAAGTTTGTTATGATTGCATTCAAAATGGCACGAATCGAAAAATAACGAATCTTATGAAGAAAACTAAACACAAATTCCGGTGATAATCAGTGAGTTACCTTACTAAAATCTCTTTTAAAAACATTTTATTGTACTAAAAAACAACCCCAAAACCCACAGTATAATGTTATTTTACATAAAACTAGCATTTTAACTTTTTAAGCAATAAAACGAAAATCGAAAATATCGACCCTCAAATGATTTTTGCCTGTAGCTCAAAACAGTGTCAATTGTCAAGAAACTGTTACTATACTGATAACCTTCGTGGACTTGTCATGCAGGCTGGTTCATGATGGTCTTTTTTTCTAGACGCTGTTGACTATAGCCAAGGCTTGGGCAAGTTAAGCTTGCTAATTGAGAACCACTATTTTGACCTCACCTCGTATCTTTCAGACGGCCAGTAAGATGACGACACCGATTTGGTGTAGGTTGTCTCACTGAAGAAGAACAAGAATAATGGACAGATATAAGATTAAGAATGGAGATATTACCATCGAGGGGATGTATACAGATAAAAGAGTATTCATTAATATTCCTGTAATCTTATTTTAAAATTTCTCATTGTAGCCGACGAGCTCGACTATACAACGCAACACAATGAATACAAACCTTTTACAACATCTCGACCTTCTTCTTTACGTGTGCCAGGCTTTTAAACTCAGTGGCCAAGAGGTGCCTAATACCCGACACTTGAGACATATGTTGATCTTGTAACGGACTGTTATTCTCTAAAACGAGTTGTCCGATAACTTCGATTCCATGTCCAATACAGAACTGAAATCTGGCCCATGTAGCTGAAATTCATTTTTTTATGAAAATGAATTAAATTGCTGCAAACTGCTAACTGACTGGATTGACAAAATCAACCAAATTAGCTGACAAACAACAGCTAAATACCAGTCACAAGTAACATCACATGATTCTATTTAGCAAGCTTTTGTGCTTAAGCAACCTTTTGTACTTAAGAAATTGGCCCCAGGCTGTGACCACAGTAAGAATGCTGTCAATTCACGTATTTCATTCTTATTTTGCAATTACAACATGTAGCTTACTTGCAAGCGATGGGGCAGTCGCACGATAATTTCTGCTCTTCGCCCAGGTACTTTATCAGTTGCTTGCACTTCTCTGCGGACGAAAAGATGACTCCAGTTCAGTTGTCAAAATCCTTATAACTTAACCAGGTTTGTAGTTAACAGATTGACCAAACCAATACATGTACTGCAAACACTGTGTTTTTAGCAATTAAACACTTTTCCAAACACTTTTTTGCTGTCAGTTTGTAAACATGTTTAAATGCTCAACATGTTTAGAGTGTTGACGGATAGTGTTTAGGGCCTAATGTTTAGCTTCTAAAGTGATAGAAAGATTGTGTTTAAATGCTAAACACGGTTTTTACAGTAAAGCCGACTTAACTGCTAAAGATAAAACATCAACATCAGTCTCTGTTAAAACCCCTTGAGTACGGTATTTGACGGGAGACGTCGGGGTGCCGCGGCGGCTCTGGCAGCCAAGCGAACCGCTACAATGTATTTGTGCAGTCAAGCGTAACCTATACACAATAATCCAACAATGGATTGAAACTGCACAAACAGCGGCCAATGGCGTCATCCGGCCTGGTGGCACTGTTTAATCCAACAATGGATTGAAACTGCACAAACGGCGGCCAGTTGCGTCATCCGGCCTGGTGGCACTGATTTTTTGCGCCATATTCCGTCATCCGTACGCAAGGGGTTAACCCCTTGCGTACGGATGACCCAAATATGCGCAAAAAAGCCAGTGCCACCAGGCCGGATGACGCAACTGGCCGCCGTTTGTGCAGTTTCAATCCATTGTTAGATTATTGTGTATAGGTTACGCTTGACTGCACAAATACATTGTAGCGGTTCGCTTGGCTGCCAGAGCCGCCGCGGCACCCTGACGTCTCCCGTAAAATACCGTACTCAAGTATTTGTGCAGTCAAGCGTAAAATATACACAATAATCTAACAATGGATTGAAACTGCACAAACAGCGGACAATGGCGTCATCCGGCCTGGTGGCACTGTTTAATCCAACAATGGATTGAAATTGCACAAACGGCGGCCAGTTGCGTCATCCGGCCTGGTGGCACTGCTTTTTTGCGCATATTTGCGTCATCCGTACGCAAGGGGTTAAAGCATTGTTTGTATCATCAGGAAAACGAGCACCAATTCGGTCGATTCACAACTCGGTGCGCCGCCAGCGGCAACCGCGGAGAGGCCAAATTACGCAGTGCATCATGGGAAAAAGTCGACATCGCAAAACCGGAAGTGGGTATCGCCAATGCATCGACCGTACTTCGCTAAATCTATAAACTCCTCTCTCTTCTTTCCCGCACAAGGTATTTCCCGATTAGTCAAAAATTGCTTTTACTCATCCACTCGCATTCGAGCGAAATCCATACTGCTGTATCCACCATCAATACAACGCGATAGACGCGATGTCGACCCGGACCCCGAAAGTGGGAAATTGGCCGAATTAAATGTGGAGTAAAAGCCACGATGGTCAATTGCTTACTTTAAAAAAATTATGGAAACCGTACCTGCTCCACTGGATATAGGACTAGACTAGATCTATACTTGATATACAAAAATAGCACAAAGAAAACTAAACAGGAAGAGAGAGAAAAAAATAAACCGAAACCGGGGTTCAATCCAAACGAATGTTGACATAAAACGGACACATAAAAAGGACTTGAAAAGACGAACGGTTACAGAAGCGTGATTGGAACCGAAGTAGAAATGGAAAAGACAAGGGATATTAATAAAACAAATATTGAAATGGAATTAAGAATGGACAAACAAACGCCAAATGAAAATCACGGGAAAAAAGTCTTTATTTCTGTGATTCTATTTTTAAAATTAGCAAGGCGGTTTAATCAGTTATGCAGCTGGCCCTGAAACAAAATGCACTGGACGTCAATCTTAAAGTGGCCTGTCGTGCACTACAAACACTGTAGTGTTAATATAACGCCATGTATAGTATACAAATATTGACTGCTTCAAGTGGTGTAGTAAAACTAGCCTCCCGAGGTGATCCATGAAGCATTTTATATTTTCCCGAGGCGAAACCGAGGGAAAATGGAATGCTGCAATCTGCATGGATCACCGAGGAGGCTAGTTTTACTTCACCACGAGATAAAGCAGTCAATATTTGTTTGATAACACCTCTCCCACAAATTCTGTTTCATTTAAGCGCTGACTGATTAATTTCATTTAAATACAATTAAATGTACCGTACGTCTTTTTGAATTCGAAATTAGACGGAAATTATTTGCACTTTTTCAAACTACCCCTTCACGAAATGTTTGAACCGAGTTCTGTAGCTCTAGCACTTGGGAAGAATACGCGCGACGCGCAACGCGTACATAAACCTGTATACATTTTGCACACAATACCGTATTGTAATGAAGACATCGTCCAACCAGGCTTAATTTCATGGCTCTGCTAACCACAGCTTTCCGCGCTTACGATCACCATTTTGCGCTAACAGCGCTAGCGGAAAAATTCTGCGCTAACCCTGTAAGCACATAATCCTTAGTTACGGGATGTACGCATGCACAGGAGCCAAAATTCGCCGCTAACGCGTGAAATACGCTTGCCGTAAGCACAGAATTTGCTGCTACAGTAAGCGGGGATTTTTCGCTAACGGTAAGCAGAGCCATGAAATTGGGCCCAGTAGAATTAAAAAGACTAGATGGGCAGCGCGTACAGACGCGCATTCTGACATGGGCAGCGCCATTTTCAGCGCGTGGGGCGACGCGCATTATGACGATACTTTTTCAACATTAAAAATGGTTTCAAATTGCGCTGCTGCAGTTTGTCACAGCAATAAAAGACGACTGGGAAGCCAATATTATTTTACTGTATTAATTTTAATCTGTTTGACGCAATGTGTGAATAAATGTTTTCAATAAACTCAATTCGGACACCTTTTTTTATTGAGTGACGGGCGTAGAGCGTCCATGAGAGAACGAGGAAATTTATGAACACTCAATGGCGAGTCTGTACGAGCTGCCGGTCTTTTTAATTCTATATCTATGGGTGCCACCGCAGTAAATGCTTCTAATTTTGGTCGCCGGATTAGTCTATAGTACTTTGGTTGTACGGGTATAGTGCTTTGGTTGCTACGGGTATAGTGCTTTTGGTCGTGCACAGGAAGATAGCAAAAATAGCGAATGTCATGTGACTCGCTCTCGGCCAATCGAGACACAGAATCTGTGGGTGAGGTGTTATAATATCTATAATGAACGAATGGATCGGTATAAACACTGCATGGGGTTAAAACCTAGACTTTTCTTGGCATGCCTCGATTGTTCTTTGCTCCTAGTGGGGAGATATTAAACTCACGTTGTGTTTGGTTGATGTAGCTGCATTTGGTCCTGTTCTCCAGCAGGATGTCGGACACGCAGTGACAACGCTTAAACATCTCCTGTTGAACGCACTCCCTCACACAGGATTTCCGAGAGTAGGTGGTTGGAGTGAAGGGGTGGCACGCGTCATTGTGTGGCTCGCCCAGTCGCTGAATGTACACCTGCAGACGGGATGAGCATTAAGCCTAGTTTCCATATCGCAGTTGCGCCTTCGCAGACTGCGCAGACAGTCGGGTACATCGGGTACTCTGCATGGCATTGTGGGATTGATTCTGTGACGCAACACGACAGAGATGTGTTTCAATTCACCAAAACGATCAGCGGGCTAACGGTAGGGATACGCAGATGATCGGCAAAGTTGAACCAAGTTAAACTTTGCCGATCATCTGCGAGATAGTTTACGTCTGTCTGGGTTGCCCGCGATGTTTACGGAGGAAATGTTTCCATATGTCTGCGCTGTAGTTGGGTGCTGTTTGTGTTGCTCTCTGCGTTTCTTACGTCGATATGGAAACCAGGCTTTAAGCACAAAGCCACGTCTGAATCTTGTGCCTATAGAGCTAGGTCTTGGTCTTCGCCAGTTGCAAATACGCGGGCACATGCTGACAATAGACGCAGCCGTAGCTCGCGGAAACCCAGTTCGGACCCGGTGTCATATGAATATCCGACTCCCATGAATATCAGAATCTTTACCCATGATGCATTGGTAATAGTTTTTGACAATAGCATAAACTTTACCCTAACCCCAACCCCAACCCCAACCCCAACCCCAACCCCAACCCCAACCCCAACCCCAACCCCAACCCCAACCCCAACCCCAACCCCAACCCCAACCCCAACCCCAACCCCAACCCCAACCCCAACCCCAACCCCAACCCCAACCCCAACCAATACCCTTATCCTTACCCTAATTCTTACCCTATTTCTCACCCCTGATCCTCACCCTCACCCTTACCCAATGTTTCTCATTGTTTTTGTATACGGGGTCTACTGTTCAGGGAGTCTGATATTCACGCGACACCGGCCTAAGTTTGATTGGAGGGATTAGATGGGCTGCATCGAAGATTTACGCATCTCTTGTTTAGAGCAATTATAATCTAAAGGTTTAATTTTCAAAGTCATCAGGGATAGGTACATTGAAGGGAGGGGTTTTGGGCTGGATTTAAATTTACGAATCCGAGAATATTCTTTGGTCTTTTTCAGACAATTATCATTCATAATTTAAAGTTTGTAATAATTTCCAACGTGAACAAAGAAAACTGGCAGGAGCGGGATTTAAACCTGCGACCTCCGAATACCGACCGCGCTCTAACAACTGAGCTACCTTGCCCTTTGTTGGTGATCTTCCAATTTGTTAGAGTACCCCCTGAATACAGATACATGTACAGACAAATAATTGGGAGACGTGTATACCGGTACTCAATTAGCAAAGACCAGTACGCTAATCCGGAGGTCGGAGGTTCAAATCCCACTCCTGCCTGATTTCTTTGTTCACTTTGAAAAGTACTTATTAAATTTCCCCTGTGGCTTGTTTGGTGATAATAATTTATAGAGGTTTTGGAATGATTGTTTCGGAGATACACCTCTTGTTTTGTGAAAAATGTATTGACTATACATTTATATCCCTTGGTAATGAATGAAGTATTCGTAGTTTGCTATCAGGTGCGGCTGAGACAGGTTCCCTGATGTCCTATATACCTGCCGGATGCCGATGTTGGTGGCCATACCCGGTGCGATAGTTATACCGTCATCCTCGGGGAATGGCGGGGTAGTGTGGGAGTGCACGGCCACCCTCACTCCGGCCTCTGGGGAAAGGATCCCAACGTATTCCGGCATCTCAATAAACAACGTGAGGTGAAGACCTATACAAGGAGACCATAGGACCACCGTGACATCATGAGGCTATAAGTACAACTAAGGCCATGTCCGAATTACTTGGCTGCGGCTTGAAATTACACACGAGTCTATGGGAAGTGGCTGCAGCCGCTACCATAGACATGTGTGTAAACATCCAGCCGTAGCCAAAATTCGGACAGGGCCTTACAGTAATTTTTAAATGCCCTTTCCTTAACAACGGTGTATCCAGCATAAGCGGGGAGGGCTGCAACTCTCCCCCTCTGAATTCGACATTTTTCTCACTTTCTTATTATTTAAATAGAATTGCGCTTTCAAAATGTTTCAGCGGGCGAAAAAAATAGGGACATGATTTCAAACATTTAGAACAGTCCCCCCCCCCCGGGCCCAAATCCAAGCTCGGCTATCCATAGCTTTACAATTTCCTTTTCAATCCTCAAGATATAATTGAACATGAGTGTTACGAGTATTAAAGACCTTATACAGTCTCATTAACGAAGGAAAATGTAAGAAGATTGGGTTCTTTGGCAGGCTTGAAGACAAAGGGTGATAAGGCTCCACCAAGACCGTAGTTTTACAGTATTTGATCCAAAAGTCAAACCAATGTCCTCTATAGTGAAGGATTCCTAGATAAATTCGTTCATCCCTTAAGCTGAAAACTCGCCAGGTATAGAACGAAGGCAACACAGGGCTTTGCCCTCCAAGCTTTCTGTACCTTTCACTCGGCCAACAGTTTTGAAGGAAACACAGTCTCTATTTCTGTTGCCATTTTCTGATACACTGAAAAATCATGGGGGTTAAATTTACCCAATTATTGGTGAAAACTTTGCCCGCACGACAGGAATGGTTTACTCACCATACTGTGCTCCGGAGTTTTTGGTAATGTTCGCCGGCACGGAGTCCATTCCGTGGTTAAACGTGAAGCAGTTGCCGTATTCCTCATTTTGAAATTCACGGAAGTTCCTATGTGACAATTTTTTTGATGGATTGTTATAGTAAATTTTGCTCATCTATAAAGTGCAAATCAGTAGAAACTGTCAATGTTGTCACCCACATAATGTTAATATTCATCAGAATGTGAAATAACTGATACCGGTATGTATATTTAATGCAAGTAAACAACTATCAAACCAAAGCAAAAAATCCTTTCGTACTATTTTGTGTGATTTCGTCACTTAGCTTCAATGTGTTCAAGGTGCAATGAAATGCTAGGCTCATTTTTTGAAACAACTTTCACTGTAGGCCTGTTAAAAAACCTGTAATTCTCCAAGCAGTTCATTATAAATCTATCTACATGTACACGACACGGGCCAGTTGGGACACGATATCGTATTCGAAACCCCGTTCTCGGGTAACTTGTGTTCTCTCAGGCTGGTTGCCAAATATGGAGCGTCAAAAGAGCGCGTGCACCCTATACGTTCCATGGATGGCTACTAAATTATGCGCTAAATTAAAATAAATTTCCATACTAATTAGCTACAGCAGTGCTTGTAAGCAAGGGTGTGCTGTTACATAACATGGTCATTTTCACGGCGTGCCCTTGCAGATTAGCCCTGGTGCTCAGTCATCATGTGCGGAGCCAAATAATGAAGTTTATATTCATACTAAAAAAAAAGAAAGAAGAAAAATCGAGTAAAACACAACCACTGAATAAGTATAATAGTTTAGGTTTTCGTCTGTTGTCTACGATATGTCTTCAGGTTGTTAAAACTTTGGGAGCTGAGAAATTTTATTATCAAAAGGAACATTCTCTCATCCCATGAAATTCTTAATTTTATGCTCACTGGCAACATGTTCCCAGTGTAATTTGACACATACTGTGAGTTCTTTTGAAATTTCATTCTTTGGTTTTTAAAGATATTATCTGTATTTAGTCAGTATAATATCATGGACGTCCATGAATTCAAGTGGGGAGTGAAAATCCTGTTCGTGAACACGGTTTGCGTTTTGCAAACTCTCTGTCGTTAGACAGCCCTGTTTTGTCCGCAGGCGCTGTTGTACAGCGTGGCATATTATTCATAAGTTGGAAGTTGCGTCGGGATGATGTACATTCAATATTGGGTTTTACCCTTCACCGACGTATTTGATAAACACTGTATACTCAGTGTTGTCCCAAGAGATTATTTGGAAAAAATCACTCGGGTGGGACTCGAACCAACGACCTCCTGCTATCCTGCCGCTATACCAGATTTGAACCAGCCACCCGACTCCGACAAGCTCGGTGGTCGAGTGGTAAGACATCTGCACTAGGAAGCAGGAGGTCGTGGGTTCGAGTCCCACCCGAGTGATTTTTTCCAAATAATCTCTCGGGACAACACTGAGTATACAGTGTTTATCAAATACTTCGGTGAAGGGTAAAACCCAATATTGAGTGGCATATTATGTTATTATGCCAGTGAAGCACACGCATGTTGGCAACTAATAGAGCGGTATGCGCTATACCCCAGACGAATATAATAAAACCGTCCAATTACCGACTTTATTTCAAGTATAAAATCTCTTCAACACGCGAACGGGGTTTCGAATACGCCCGATGTGTTGGAAGGGAGGGAGCTAGGGGAATGGAACAACGCCATAAAGCTCGCTTTCAGTTCGGCACCACACAGACTAGTGCAGCTGTATAGTTTCTTGTTGAAGGGCCAGGTGGACAAACTGGGAATACAGGGAGGGAATTATGAAACCACCTCCCCGGGAACCGCACTAACCTGAAGCTGCAGGGTTTCTTGTCGAAGGTGCACTGGAGAATCAGGTCCTTGGCCTGGTGGCCGAAATCTTTTAACTCTTTGCGCGTTGGGTTGATAATGTCAAGGAAATCGCTGTAATCGGGGGACTTGGAGCGCTGGTAGAACTCTTTCCAGTCGTTCTCGTCCGTCAGGCCAAGCCAGTCAAAATATGTCTCGTACTGGAAGTCGAACGTCGTGTCGCCGTTTTCGTCGTTGGTGTCGTCCTCCCATTCTTCGCGAACCCAGGAGCCGAACTCGTTGATGATACTGGCCGAATCCTCCATCGTGTCGCGGATTTGCCGTAGCGAACGCTTCTTGCGTCGAGAAGTCTCCGTGACCTCAGTCGGCTCGCTATGTAAAAGCCCCTCGTTGGATGTTAAATCAATGTCTGGCTCGAGTATTTCTTGCGCGGTTCCGGATCCCGTATCTGCTGAGGGTGTGCGTGCTTCAACAGTGTTTGGAGGGGTGCTAGAATTCGACAGAGCCAATGCCGTGTTTCCTTCTGCCCCGGACGTCGCTCCCTGTGTTGTACTCAGACTGGGGTTTGTAGATATCGCCAAGGGCTCATCTCCTGTACCCGTAATCCCTAGGGCGCCCGGTGGTGATGTGTCAGAACTGGATTGCTCTGTTGTTGCACTTCCATCTTCACCAGTCACAGTTTGAATGAATACAGTTGAGGAGTTCACTTCGGTTCCATCAGCGGCAGCTGTAGACATCGAAGCACTTGCTGGTGATGTGTCGAATGCTGATGGCTCCGTCGTTATTAATCCATCAACTTCCGACGGCAGAACAGTTATGGGGGCTTCGGATCCAACAGCAACGCCTGTTGACGCTGTTTGGTCAAGAGGCATGTCAGAATCAGATTGACTTTCTTTTGTTGTAATGCTGGTAGCCACGGAAGTTACTCCAACATTTTTAGTCGTGCTGTGGGCTGTCGATAATTGTTGAGCAGAGGACTCAGCTAATTCTGTTGCCGAGATGTAAATGTCTCCAAGTCCAGTCGAAGCAGGCACAGTTGTCCCACCAATAGATGAAGTAAGATCTGTTTCCAGATCCTCTATCTCTGCTGATTCTCCGGTATCCGAAGAAGCCGTTGCAGTGATTGCGACCACTTCAGTCTGGATAAACGTAGTGGTTGCATCCGATTCACCGTTCGACTCATCTATGGCTTCATCAACAGCAATCTCCTCACCTCCAGTTTGCATCGTAGCGCCGGATCCAGAAACAGCCGCATGAGTGCCCTCGTTAGCCAAGTACTCGCTGTACCACATGCTGTCCCAGTCGAACCACCAGGAGTAGTCGGCAGTCCCGTCGTCTCCAGTCAGACCTCCGTCCAGGGCAATCAAATCATTGAAGCGGGTACCGGCGATCTTAGACCGCCGTAAGCGGTTCATGTTGCAGATGGTGACCGAGGGGAAGGTCAGGTCGGTGTTGGTGATCAACTTGACTTTGGTGGTGGAGGGGAAGCCGATGTACTCCAGGAGCACATCGGTGCCCTGCCAGCAGAAGATGACCAGCATGCACAGGAATACGGCCAGCCAGAAGATCTTGGTCACGGTGCGCTTGGAGCGGGCGATCATGGGCACGCCGTGAGCCGTGGTGTTCTCCGCGAAGTCCTGCAGAATCTGGCCCAGGTTGCGTTTGCGAGCTAAATGTAATGGCGGCTTACCGGGACCATCGTCCGCGGGTGATACGGTGGGCTTCTTTGGGATGGGAGGAGCACCCCACGCCCCGTGATATGTTACTTCGCATTTGTTTCTGCAAAGACAAACATGAAGTCAAACTTAATGAAAAGTATGGCTCAGTCATGATCGATTGGGAATGTTGGGATTCGAATTTAGATACAGGAATGTAGGTTAAAAATTTATTGAGACAAACAACTTATATAGCTTTAATACAGTTTAATTTAATATCAATCATACGTTTGTTAATCATTGTAAAAGTTTCATTTCTGTAGTAGACATCTTTGGCAGGGCCGTGAATAACTCGCTGCGTTTTCCCTGTCAATAGGCCTAATTCTAGTTAACTGTTTCTACATCGTAAAACGCTTAGGTGTGGTTTTTCTATATTCAAGATAGACGGGATGAATATAGGCCTTTTCACACTAGACAAAATCTCGGGGGCGGCCCCGGGGCGCGAAATATTTTTTCCCAAACTACATCCGAATAGATTCATTGTTGAGTGTCCTCTTTGTGTTCGAGACCATTTAAACGTTACCAATTTTATTTCTTTTCTAATTTCCAGCTTTGGAGGATTTTTTAAAAGGGAAATAAAGTCCGGAATTTCATTACGTTCGAATTCATTATTTTTCCTAATTCGTGGCTCCGAAATCTCATAGCGTTAACCCTATTCGGATGTCGTTTATAAAATAAAATTCGTCCCCGGGGCGACGCGGGATGAGAATGTGCGACGTTTCACACTAGCCATTTTCGCCTCGGGGCCACCCCCGAGATTGGTCTCGCCCCGGGGTGAACTCTCCCCTGCTCCAGGCCAGGGGGTGAGATTTTTCAACCCGGGGCGAGACCGACCTCGGGGGTGGCCCCGGGGCGAAATGGCTAGTGTGAAACGTCGCCCCGCGTGTGGGGTTTCGTACAACCCGGGTTGAGAAACAGGTGGTCTCGACAAAAGAATTCCAAAGGTCCTGTCAGAGCGCGCGCTATACAGCTTGGCCGAAAGCGCAGCGCAATTATTCTGAAGCACAATATGTGGCGGAGGGACCCCCTCTTTTGTGTTGGTCATTGTGTTCCCGGAATCTCAGGAATTATTTTCAGCGAGGAGGAAGTTAGGAATTTACTGGCCATCTGGCAGTCGATGAAATACAAACTAGTGTGAAACGCTCATGCCCAACCCCGGGGCGAGCTCGCCCCGGGAGATGGGCCGAGGTAGGTTTGCGCGAAACGAGTGTGAAACGACGCGGGGTTGAACTCGGGGATGAAAACGCCGGGGCGAGTTCGCCCCGGGGTTCGGCGCTCTAGTGTGAAAAGGCCTAATAATTGTGGATGTGATTGTAACAATGAGGGTCCAAAGTCACTTTCAGAGCCCAGAATCACAATGATGTCTAAGCGGTTTAATCCAGAACTTTAGTACAATGGACTCTTTGTCAAGGTGGGACAATAGTTCACAGGCTTCAGAAGTGATTTTAAATAGAGTTGGATGTGATTTTGGACGCCCGTTGTCGAAATCACATCGTCCTAACCTTCTGTTTATTGTAAATAGGAAATCACATCTAGAGGATGTGATTCACAGTGTTAACGGTTGATTAACATATTTGTACGCAGAATTTGAAGAAAAAAATAACAGGATAAAAGCAATACTAAAAGAGGTCAAAACAGTAAACGAATATAATTTATATACAAAGAGGGGTTAGATTTCGAGCTCCTCACAGTATCTGATATGATGATATCACAGCACGAAACTTAAAAATAGAATAAAGTACAAAGATGGCGTTACCTCTGATGGTGGTGTTTGTAAACATTTCATACACATGACCACATTTTGGCAATAACAATGCTGTTTTGCAATATATATGTTTTGAAATATATGTCACCCCGGTTACGTTAGAAAGTAAAATATTACAGTTTAATGTAATACCGTACTAAAGCACAAATTCATTGCAGCAGTCGCTAGGGAGAACGCTTATAGCATCCACTATCAAAACATTAAAATAGAATAAATAAAAAAAATAATAATAATAAAAAAAAAAATAAACCCAAAACGCGTCCCGCCAAGACAATTCATGCACCACATATTAAATGCTATAACTGACTTGATTCAATACCTTTCAATTGGCGCCTGATTTATTTAATCGGTGACCGATTTTTGAAAGTGGGGGTGGGGTGCCTGTTGTAAAGCGGCCTTTTGCCGAGTACAAGTGTGTGGCTGCTGTTTCTTCGAAGGATACCGTCAACAAATTAGTAAACCTAGCCCCGTACACTTGCGCGACCGTGCATTAAATTTCCACAGCCCTATACAATATCGATCTCAAACTATTGCTGCGAGAAAATTGATTTTAATTAACACGGCGGTGAATTTTGATTCCACACTGGGGGAAAATAAACACGTCAATTTTGCAAGCACTTTTGTAAGCGAACTGTATTTTCCGTATTTTTCGTAACAATCATTGACACTCTGGTCAAAAAAATCTATGAATCGTTATATACAGAGATTTATTTCAGTATAATTAGTAAGAAAACCCAGGTCACTGACTGACATTGATAGGTGGAAATTAAACCACCGAATTCCGGCAGTATTTGTTGTACACAGGGCTAGTGATGTTAAGGGGCATTCTGGAAGACGTGTTCTATAAGAAATTCTTACTGCCCCACGCTGCCATTTCCATCTTGGTTAATCCAACATTCCACAAAGTGTTGCCTGATTATACACATGAGTTGTTAGTCAAATTTGTCAATCACTTTGCAGATTTATATGCTCAAAGGTACGTTGTGTACAATATACAAGGGCTGATCCATTTAGCTAGAGAAGTTAAGCTGTATGGGCCTCTTGATAGGATATCATGTTTTCCATTCGAAAATTTCCTGAAGTCTCTGAAAGAAAAGAAAATGATCCGAAAGCCTACAATTCCTCTGCAACACGTTATTCGATCATAGAATCTCCGAAGGTCGGGAGATAATACAGCCTAATTGCGATATTATCAACCTGTATATAGAATAGAATTTATAAATTCAATGTTTATCCAATATCCAAATAATGAATCAACGTAGGCTTTTCAACATTGAATCAACGTGGACATGTCTACGTGGATTTAACGTTATGATTTCAACGTTAGATCAATTTCCAAATCCAATTATTATTCAACGTCAGTTCGACGTCGGTGTCTGTCGGCTTCTCAAGTGGTTTCAACGTCATTTCAATATATATTTCCCGAGTGGTAGTTCTCCAAAGAAAGAAGAATTGAGGAAAGGACACCATGAGGGTCCACTGCTGCCCGAATATGGCAACGCTGTCCAGTACAGAGTACTACAGTTTGACAGTTTTCTGGTAACTCGGTCACAGGGTAACCACTGTGTGTTATGAGAATTAAAGACGATGTTGTAATAATACATGACATTCTTTTTGATGAACCATGGAGGAAGGATATCCTTCCTCCATGGATGAACATAGTGAGGCAACACTTTAGGTAAATTGAAAAAATCTGTCAGCAGTGGACTTTCTTTTGATATACATATTCAACTACCGAGAAATATGTTCTCCTTCCTTCAGGTGGTTATCATGTTGCTATACCAGAATCTCACATCAGAGAGATGAAACTTGTTCTGAAGGCTGTCCACATTAAATATAGCATCATGATACTCAACCAATGTTGAGCCATCAAAACTGTTTTGTTGGACCAACATCAGGCGCGGATCCATGAATTTTGTAGACGGGGGGCACATCCAAAAGGAAGATATGCGAGCGCAAAGCGTGAAGCCCTTACGGATGGATGCTCCGTGGTGCAATCTGAGGCGATTCCTGGCCACTTTCACCTGATTTTTTTAAACAAAAGTTGTGACGATTTTATGGAGAATATATATATCCTGATTTTAGCCATTGTTTTCTAGCCATTATTTTAGCCATGTCATGACTAAAAAAATCTAGACTGGGGCAAACCAAAACGGATAAATGCGAGCGCGAAGCTCTTACGGTGTGGGGTCCGGGGCCTGCTTAAGGGGCCCGAAATTTTTGGATTTTGGATGCTCCGTGGTGCATTCTAAGGCGATTCCTGACCACTTTCACCTGCCTTTTTTAAAACAAAAGTTGTGACGATTTTATGGAGAATATATATATCCTGATTTTAGCCATTGTTTTCTAGCCATTATTTTAGCCATGTCATGACTAAAAAAATCTAGACTGGGGCAAACCAAAACGGATAAATTCGCGCGCAAAGCCCTTACGGCGTGGGGTCCGGGGCCCGCTTAAGGGTCCGGGGTTTTGGAGTGTGAATGCCCCAGTGGTGCAATCTCAGGCGATTCCTGGCCACTTTCACATGACTTTTTTAAACAAAAGTTGTTAAGATTTTATGGAGAATATATAGATGTAGGCCTATATCATGATTTTTGCCAATATTTTCTAGTGATTATTTTCGCCATGTCATGACTACAAATATCTAGACACAGCAGATGATTAATATCGGCGCCGGTATTTTTTTTTAAGGAGGTTCCCCTGTCCTCCCCTCCTTTTCTCTAACCTCCCCCTCTTCTTTTCCCTCTTCTTTTCTCTCTCTTTTTTTTGACTCAATTTACTGAGGGGCACGTGCCCCCGCGGCCCCCCCCCCCCCTGGATCCACGCCGAGTGTAATTTTGATCATCGGCATCTGGTTGACTCAATGTTAATGTTGGCCTATACGGTTAGCAAAACATTGCATTGGCAGAACATTGCAGTTGGCTCAACATTGGACCGTTGTTGTCCTACTCTATGGAGAAACCTTGAGCCACCATTGTACCATCAAAGTTCAAAGGTTTTTCCAACGATGGACCATCAAAACTGTATTGTTCGGCCAACATTAGCTGTCTGGGGGCCTGTTTGTTTCACACGGATCGGGAGGTGATCCAGAGCCGAACGAAAACAAACAGGATCGCGAATCCCTCTCGCTATATGTTGCATGCTGGGATAATTTGTATTACACGCAAATGTCGTCTGCTTCAGATTCTGTAGGGCTATTTTTATGATAAACTATAGTATTTCCAGAAAAGTAAATAAATCGTACATAGCTTTAATAACAAAAATACAGTGTAAAAGAATTATGAGTAAATACTGTCACAATAGCTCGTTAAATGCTTCAAATCTACCCAAAAATACCGTCACTTTTCTCTGTCCGTCTCGCACGTCGCCATCTTGGATCTTGCGAACCCACCTCGCGAGCAGGATCACTAAAAACGTGATCCGGAGCAGCTTTTGACGCTCCGGATGACTGATCGCGCTCCGGATCTGCGTAAAACGCCCAAAGTTGGGCCAGTGTAATTTTACTAATCGACATCTTGTTGGCCCGATGTTAATGTTGGCCCAACAATACAGTTTTGGTGGCCAAACATTGCTTCAATAAATCATCATCATGCTATCTGGGTCTTTTCTATTACCCACATGCTACATCGATTTCAAACCACTGATGCAAGAAAACGTATTAAACGATTCAGTGAAATTTGATTCTACACTGAGGAAAAATAAACACGCGTCATTAATTTTGCAAACGCATTCGTATGGTCCTCATTTTGTGTATAAACAATCGTCGATGTCCTACCGTCCAAAAGGTTATTATTGATCGTTCGAGAGTAAAAGCAAACAAGTTATTACAAAGAAACCGAACGATAAACAGTGTCACTAGCATTTATTCATCGTTTGCAATCAACTCATCTTTTATTCAATATTTTGCACTTTGCCCATGTATTTAATAGGCGCGTAGGACGAAAACAAAAATGAAATTTAAAAGGTCTTATCCATTTTCGTCAGACTAACTTTGTTCAAAGGATTCACTTTCATCAATGGACATACAATTTCTACTTTTCATTGTGTAATATTATTCATGGGACTAAAATAGAATGAAATGGGAGTGAATAAAATCAAGAAAATTCATGAAAAGGAAACACATTTCAAGGAAAGAAATACCGAAGAGAAAAATGTGCTACTTGCGAATTACAAAAAAATCTGGCATTTTAATTTTAATTAGCCATTCGAGAATTTTCTGCTAGGATCGAACTTTTGTTCAGTAACAGAAACATTTAACAATTTTAACGGAAACGAAAGATCTATCAGATATTACTTGCCGTATCCAAATTTAATACCTATTACCCAGCAATTGAAATTTATCAGAAATCGGTTCAAGAAAATCGTATCGGAAAACTAATCGAAGTGATATCCAAAGCACATTAACATGCATCTTTCATTTAGCATGAAGAGATCAAAGCCCTGAAATATAAGGTTATAGGAAAATTCACACGGCTTTTAATGACAGGTGCTAAAACATCCACAGATGCAAATGCAGTTTAATCGTATTAATATCAAAAAATGAAAAGAGAAGCCCAGGTTCAGTCTGGTTGATAAAGATGCGTAAAAATAACGCCTCGTGCAAGGCCTCAACGTGCTTTCATACAGGAAAATCCATTAACAGGATGGTTAACCGAGATAAAAACATGCATGATACCATAACAAAATATCAATGTTAAAAAAGATCCAACACAAGTAAAACCACATATGGTTCATTCCATAAATTTGGGGTCCAAAAGTGTGACATTTTTGGTGTCCCCGTTACATAGTGACATGTATAAGATTTTGCAGTCCCGGACACATTCTTTAATGCCTTCTATCTTCAAGAGTGACTGTGTAAAGCAAAGTACCTGCCAAACAAGTAAAAAATAGCGTGAAGTCAGTTTTAATGATACTTGATGGAAATTACACAGGTCTGGTGTAACGGGGACACCAACAAAGTTACACTTATGGACCCCAAATTTATGGAATTACCCAATATAGATAGAGGGGACAGATTTCCCAGCTCATTAGCCAAGATCCTCAGCATCTGGATATCACAGTGAGAAAGTTAAACATTTGGGCGGAGGGGACGGCTATGGCAGTGTCCCCCCCCCCCCCAATAATTTCCCCAATTGTCATCTAAATTGTATGTGTCATTGGCTTTTACATGCACTAGTATGCACCAGAATACACAAAGATCAGCTCACATTTTTCAAAGATACACAAGAGGCAACGAGTGCAAAATGCTTAATGTACAGTTATTGTTGGTTGTGTGCTTTTTCCTCCGTCCCCCAACCTAGACAAGAAATCGCCGCCACTGCTGTAACATTCAGGAATTTGTATGGAATGTATCATAGGGAAAAATCATAACTTATCTAATGCGAATTAATATATTAGCAATTCTAAAATTCTAAAACTCTACAAAAATTGTGATGCCACACCCCAAAAGTAGGGATACATCATGCATCTTTCGCTTTCTATATACGAAAAAAAAATCACCTTTTTGGTTAAATTGTAAAAAAAATATGACCAGGCAATTGCCAGAGTCTCTCGTTCCAATCTATGTACCTTTCCCCGTATAGATTTGTCTTTAAAATTGAATGCTTACCTCATTCTAAGAGTTAATCTCGGTAGACCAGAAAAGTCCTCAAGGATCGATGCTCTTCCCCTCTTGCTGAAGAAATTTCTTTTAGTACACTGTTCCAGGCTTGCAGCGATTATGAGCCTGGACGTGACGCCAAACAGCGCCCGGTTTACCCAACGACATCGCGTGCTACCCACGCTCAAACAACCCATGATCACCATGGCGACCATGCTTAATGGTTTCGCTAATTTGCTTTGTGGCATCTCGGGGACAAACACTGACTTTGAAAATGACTCTAGCTTAATCAAGAGAGACAATGGACCTTGCTGTTAAACACTTCTGACACAAGAGCGGCGGAAGTATACCAGTGCCCTGCACCCGTCATTAAAAGAACCATTTAGGAAACCTCAGCGTATAAATTTCGGTACCGATCCTACTTGTTGACCTTAGTTGTAGAGGAGATAAAAGCTTATTTATTCCTGATGGAATGACTTTAATTGATGCATGAGATCGCCGAATCCACTTTTACAGCATTAATTAACAAACTGTATATAAATGCCTTGGAAATTACCCGGGTTCCATTAGGGTTGTTTTATATATATATATTTTTTTATTTCAAATGTTTAAAGGTAGTGTGCACGTTTAGTAATCCTCCAATTTTTTGTTTACTGAATTATTACGAAATACCTTCTTAATCATCCTGTGAAATAATGGCACCAGGTGTGTTGTCGTTTTCAAGAAAAGTGGAAATTAATATCGTTTTCCAACGATTGTTCGGCAGAACAATCGTTGGAAAACTGCCCTCTATTGACCGAATGTAGTTAGTCCGCGTTGTGTCTGAAATTGGTTAACAATCCGAAAACGGGCGCAAGGTTGCAATTATCGTACGTACTGTGTCGTACACGTTGTGTGCCGAAGCGACGCGTTGTAATAACCAGTGCATGCAGTGGATCTTGAACGTTCGCCGTATGTACGTACCGCTCGGCCTATGTACGTGTTATGTGACCAATGGAAAACGATCCCATTTACAAAAATTGGGCTTATTCTACAAGAGGGCGCTATAACATATGCCGCCCGACGGTTAAAAACGAACGCCGTTTTTCTCCCCTTTTTTTTAGCCATCCAAGAACGCAAAACTTTGAACAGGTCATTGGAACGATATATCCTATAAAATACTAACCCCCAAATTGCAACAATGACCAATCATGTACACTACGGACTCCATGTGATTCATAATATACATGAAATAAATCTGTGAAAGTTGTAGCTCAGTCCGTCATTGAGTTCAAGTACAACAAAGTTAGTGAACATTTGTTCCGTTTAAACGGTGTTTTTTGTGCACTGTGCGTTTATTTCGATTGTTGAAATGAGCCACGGCGTTGTTAAAGGCAGTGTACACGATTGGTGATTCTCCAATTTGTTTTTACTGAATTATTACAAAATACCTCACTAGACTGTAAGCTAACAGTAGTCTCAATCATCCTGTGAAATTATAGCACCAGGTGTGCTATCGTTGTCAAGAAAAGTGAAAAAAGATATCGTCTTCAAAATTTTTTTAGCTGGAAATCGTTGGAGAACTGCCCTGTAGCCGTTAGTCAAGGCGCGCGTGGCTACCCGGACAAGTGGCGCGCCCCGGACATGATGGCGCCATGGCATATCTGGGGCGCATCACGCGCCCAGATATATGCCGCCCGACGGTTAAAAACGAACGCCGTTTTTCTCTCGTTTTTTTTGCCATCCAACAACGCAAAATTTTGAACAGGTCAGTGGAATGATATTTCCTATAACATACTAACCCCCAAATCCGCCCATTTCTGAAAATTGCCACAATAACCAATCGTGTACACTGCCTTTAAAGGTCTTCAGCTTGTACTGATATTGTCATCTTTATAAACAGTCACCTCGGACTGAAAAGATTTTTATTTTTGGTTCATTACCAAAGCCATTCATACCTTTAAAGGCAAGGGGGAGATTGATAGTGGAAATCTTCATACTCCTGAGGAGCAAATTTAAACATGCAGGGCCTAGTCTTAAAAAGGCTGCTCACAGAGCGATTGCAACTTTAAGGATCCTTACAAAAAACACACCATGGGATTCCCATGGTGTCCCATTCACCATGCAATTCCCATGGGGTTTTGCATGGGAGATTTTTGTGAAACAAAAACCTCCCATGGGATTCCCATGGTGTCCCATTCACCATGCAATTCCCATGGGATTTTGCATGGGAGATTTTTGTAAAACAAAAACCGACCATGCAATTCCCATGGGAGATTTTTGTAAAACAAAAATCTCCCATGGGATTTCCATGGTGTCCAATTCACCCTGCAATTTCCTTGGGGTTTTCATGGGAGATTTTTGTTATGGGAATTGTGCCTCATACATAGATTCATGGTCAGTTAGAATTACTCCGAAAAATATAGCTGGAATACATTGCATGGCCGGAGGCCTTTTTTATCTGATTTTTAAAAATCTTATACTATATTAAACACGTTCATTTTTAGCCGTCGTTTTTCAGAAATATTTGTCTATATAGGTAAGTTATTCTTGGTTGCCTTACTTGGAGCCAGTTAAAGGATATAATGTATTGTTTTCGTTCAAGGATTTACCTTTTACTGAACAGTAGCTATATTGTGCTCTTAAAAAAAGAACAACTTAAAAAGACAGTTAAAATGCATCAAATTAAAGCTTTTCCTAGAACTTATAAAATTATCGTCTCGATAAAACCTCGCATTAATGCCGTGTGCAAAAAGCGGACGTTAGTCCCGCCCACTGCATACTATAATAGAGTACCGAAGTAATGACGTCAATCAATGCAATGTTTGGAACCAGAATACATTCTAAACTGCATGTGTTTGGAACCAGTTGCCGCGGCAACTGACGTCAGACTTCGGTACTCTATTACAAGCATCCGTGTTTTCATTGGTTGACCGGCTCGATTCACCGTGTTACTCTTGCTGGTTGGTTCTTCTATTTGTGCACAAAACCATCAGGGCCGATGGTTTTATGCGAGACTTTTTGCGAGGTTTATCGGGGGTCGTTCGGGTAATGTAATTAAACATGATTCGTCTGAATGGCAGTTTGAACACCAATCATTTCATGTCCGTCATAACACGGTCCGTGTTTCGCATGAATCGCATTTGTTTCCGAAATAACTTGTAAGCATTTACAGTTAATGTTGGTGTTTCATTAAGGAAGAATGTGTTTTATATTAACATTATTAATATTGACATTCCAGTCTTTAAATTGTGTGGATGGCATTAATTACCTATACACGAGTCAAAAAGATAAATACAAATAATAATAATAATGACCATATTAAACACAAACTCATCGGTATTTAAACCGAATTGTCTCACATTAAAACGAATTATGTTCTACATAGATACGAATGCCTAACATTAATGCCTAACATTAATTTTGACCTGCATCAATTGATTATGTGTAATTGAATTATGACCGGTCACACTAGTCACGATAACGATAACGAAAATGAAAACGATACAAATAGACGCTCTATATTGGTGGGTAGAAAGCGCGCGTATTACACGCGCGACAATTCCACCAATCAATGGTGTTCATTCTCATCGTTTTCGTTATCGTCGTCGTTTATCATCACCAGTGTGATCGACCCTTTATAGAATTACTCTATGCTATACAAGAAAAGAAAAAAAGAAATTTTGTTTAATCCTAACAGACCTGAATCCTCCAATTTTAATATGATTTCCCACACACAATATATATAGGGAGTTCGGGTAAATACAAATTGAGAGCGCTAGACTTTCACTAGTTGTACTTTTTACACGCACTGATCGCTTTAAAAGGTTCAGAGGAAACAGAATGCGATTAATTGCTCCGAGAAAAATATTTAATACATTACATTGCTGTGGTTGCAAGAATGAACTTAGTTGGATCATCCTCCCACTTGTGCATAGGCGGAGATCCAGGGGAGTCGGGGACACGTCCGCCCAATATTTTTAGGAGAGGACGGCTATGGCAGTCCCCCCCCCCCCCCCCCCCCCAATATCCCCTCCCCCTTTTCAAGGTACATTATATGGGTCATTGGCTTTTACATGCACTAGAATGCATGCAGAGTACAAAGATCAGCACTGTGAGAACCCAGTCAGTAAACAGACTCAATTAGTCGGAAATCTATCAAATGATTTTTTTTATTTACAGTCCCAAGGCTCACTGTTTTACTCACTCATTTATTACAGCTGTACAATCGTTAAACATCTCGAAATACACCTCCAATGAATTAGACGGCAATGAAATGCAATTACAAAAACACTAAAATTACACAAAAAGCAAAATTTACATCTCTCCGCCCAACAGGCTAAACAACGCTCGTCTGGGCCATAAGGCACATCTATTATGCACTACGCCACGAAGGCAAATTTGCACAATCTTTACGCCACACGGGCAAATCCACAATAGTGCCACCAACAACAAGGCGCAATTCACATACCCCGCCACCAAGGCGCACGTACCACGCCACCAAGGCGCAAACCAAGAAAACACCACAAGGTCAACGACCATAAAGATCAAAATGCCATCAAGGCAATATTCAATAAAATTATCCACATCACATATCAAAATGCCACCAAGGCAATATTCAATAAATTCGCCACATCACATAGGCCTATCAAAATGCCAAGGCACAATTCCCATACTACGCCACCAAGGCACAAAACCAATTAATTCGTCACTGGCAGTTAATAAATATCAAAAGTGCCACAAAGGCACAATTAGGGGCCTACGCCACTCAGGCACAATTCAATAAATTCGCCATTAAGGCAACTTCCACAAATATCAATGCGCCACCAAGGCACAATTCAAGTAATACGCCACCAAGGTAACTTCCATGAATATCAATGCGCCACCAAGGCACAATTCAATAAATTCGCCACCACCAAGCCAACTTCCTTAAATACCAATGCGCCACCAAGGCACAATTCAATAAATTCGTCACAAAGGCACCATTCAAGTTATATGCCATCAGTAAATCAACTTCAAATTCACACTTACAAATTTGAATCCTCCAATTTTAATATGATTTCCCACACACCCAAGGGAGTTCGGGTTAATAAAAATTGAGAGCGCTAGACTTTCACGAATTGTACTTTTTACACGCACTGATCGCTTTAAAAAGGTTCAAAGAAAACGGAATGCGATTAATTGATTTTGGTGATTGTCTTTAATTTGTGCTCAGTCAACCATAAAGTCATGGATGCCTCCAATCTTCACACATTTCCCGATAACCATAGGTATATTCTATGCTAGGTGCGATCTGTAAGAAATTGTTACTTTATAAATTATGAGGAGTTATTTATGGGGAACTTACTTTTTGGGAGGTTTATTTAAAACTTGACCAACGATATCGCAGACAATTCCAGGAGGGACGATCGTTTTAAACCAACGTTTACCAAAGTTCGGTACAATTGTAAACTTTACCAGAAACAAGGAGAACACTCTTCGAAACATTTTCCCGTTTTGAGTCAAGACATTTATTCAAACACATGTTGGTAACTTGACGATATAGTCCATTTTGATATAATGTATACGAATAATGCTTTAATGTCCAACAAACCAGTCAAATAATTCTTTGATAACTTTCCATAATCTTGTATAAATACAGGTCATAGCTTTTTGCGTCTTTTCTAGGTTTCATAACAAACAGGTTTCGAATTTCGGATAAATAGCACTTAAATAATTATAATGTATTTGTTATCGAGTACATTTCACACAATTATTTTCCTTTCGACCAACTACCGTCATATGATGCACGATATGGGGGCAGAGGGAACCACCCCCCCCCCCTCCCCTCTTTTGTGTTGGTCATGGTGTTCCCGGAATCTCGGGAATTCTTTTCAGATGTTTAAACAATTTAATTAATCATGTTAGAGGTTTTTATGCATATTCAATCAATTTTTGTAAAGCCATTTTAAACTTTATTCAGGAATGGCCAGTTTATATATACAAATGAAATACTGTTTATTCCCTTCAAGTGATGCAGACACATATCGATTAGCACTTTTTAAACGTTTAGGTGCACAAATAAACATTTGTTTTCTCAAATCATGTTCAATAATCCACCAGCAGCAAACAGATTTGCCTCCAAAATTTTACATTTTATACCTTTTTTCACGTACTTAACTGTCTTTTAATCATTCTTCTTTTGGAAATTTCTTTTTCTTCAAAATAATTTTGTCTTATGCAGATCTATACATGTAATATTCTCTTTATAGTTCTAGACCCATAGGCATAATGTTTGTCTCATTTTTGTATTTAGTATTTTCTTCATTGGGTTCTACCCGAGGCAGATAAAATCTTTTTCGTTGGGTCAATTTTCGGGACATTCTGTGCCTCTCTGTCAGACTGCTCGTTCATTTTGGTCTTGCCCTCAACTTTGCTCGTGCCGTTGGTGCTCTCAGCGGAGATGCTGGCAGTGCTCTGATGAGGGAGAATTGCGGTACTCTCATTAGCTGGCCTGGTGGTTTTCTTGGATGTGGTCTTGGCCGTCGGGGCACTGGTGGTCTTGGCCGGCGGGGCACTGGTGGTCTTGGCCGTCGGGGCACTGGTGGTCTTGGCCGGCGGGGCACTGGTGGTCTTGGCCGGCGGGGCACTGGTGGTCTTGGCCGTCGGGGCACTGGTGGTCTTGGCCGGCGGGGCACTGGTGGTCTTGGCCGGCGGGGCACTGGTGGTCTTGGCCGGCGGGGCACTGGTGGTCTTGGCCGTCGGGGCACTGGTGGTCTTGGCCGGCGGGGCACTGGTGGTCTTGGCCGGCGGGGCACTGGTGGTCTTGGCCGGCGGGGCACTGGTGGTCTCGGCCGGCGGGGCGGCAGTGGTCTCGGCCGGCGGGGCGGCAGTGGTCTCGGCCGGCGGGGCGGTAGAGTTCTCGGCCGGCGGGGCGGTAGAGTTCTCGGCCGGCGGGGCGGTAGAGTTCTCGGCCGGCGGGGCGGTAGAGTTCTCGGCCGGCGGGGCAGTGGAGGTCTTGGTCGAAGGGTCGGTTTTGGTCTTGGCCGGCATATTGCTTTTACCAGCCGGCTTGTTGGCACTCTTTCCAAGGGGAATTTTGGAGGTCTGAGAAATGTTTCCGGCTGTGATCCTACAGGACAGTGCGGTGCTTGAAGGAGGGGGCTTCGCGAGGGTGTTCCTGACTGGGGGAATGTCTCCTCTACCGGGCGGTTTATTGGCTCCCTGTCCAGGGGGAACTTTGGCGCTTTGAGAAATTGTTCTGGTTGTGTTCTTGGGAGGGCTATGTGAGCCGGAGTCTTTGTGATCAGGGGGGTCAGTTGTGGTTTCTGTAGGGGGATTGGAGGTGTTCTGATCCGGGGCCCCGTCTCCATTAGTACCGCTGGTAGAAAGCCTCACAGAGACACGAGTCTTCATGATCCGAGCAGGAAGCGCGTCCATGGCTTGTTCTTCCTCACTCTGCCCCAACTCTTCGCTCTCTGTCTCCCCCTTCGTGTACTCATCCGAGTCCGTGCTGACCTCACCACTCGGTGGCTGAAGATCACAACGAGAGAAAAAAAATCATGTCATTTAGAAAAGGATCTACCCCGAAATGTTGGATTTTTGAATGAGCGGTCAATAACTTGGAACTTGATCTAGGAACTTTCTGGAATCACCCCCAACCCACCACTGGGAGGGCAATGACATTCCCTGCACTTAAACGTTGTGTCTGTATCTACAATCCCGGCCAAAATTCTTGGGCCACGTGTCAATAAACCTACCCCGTGCCCCCGCTCAATGTTGTAATCTCAAGCCGGAGCGCATTCCGCGCAATGAGAGCCAACATTGACAGGGTGAAGGGGTCGGGGGCCTAACGAGATTTGGCCGGGATTGTCTGAAAATTTTCTTTCTAAAAAAAAAAAAAAAAAACACATAAAAAGTGTGAGAAGCAATGTATGGTCATTGCTTTCCGAGTGAGGAGTAAATAAAAGAAAACTAAGGAAGAAAAAAAGGAGTAATCTTTTCGGGTTGGATTCGAACCCACGACTCTTGCATTTGAAGGTACATGTCTAAACCACTAGACCATGTGAGTGACAGATGCCAAGAGGCTTAACCGTTCTATTTCCCGACACAGATGATCCTAATTGTTTTGTAGTGCGCATCGTACACGATGTACCATGACGATTAACCATGCCATTTTGTCAAATAACTTCACAAAGACATTTTTTGTTCAACGCGAAAAGCGCATTACGCTACACGAACCACCTACAAGCCTCTTTCAATTTTTCAGCCGTCTCATTGCGTGATGTCGGAAAATTCAACGGGTAACCCTCCCAACAAAAAATGAAGGAGAGTCATTCATTTCTTTATTATTTTGGTGGCGAGGGTTAACCGTTAAATTTTCCGACAATTAACGGAATGAGGTAGTTGAAAAAATGGAAGAGGCTTGTATGTTGTTTGTGTAGCGTAATGCGCTTTTCGCGTTGAACAAAAAATGTCTTGTGAAGTTATTTGACAAAATGGCATTGTTAATCGTCATGGTACATCGTGTACGTACGATGCGCACAACAAAACAAGTGCTGGCGCAAGCGCATTACAGCCAGGAATCGTCATTCATTAACCCTTTCCAGACCGGGCTTAGTTTGTGACGTATGGAGACCGGGGAGGGGCACATAGTGCCCCTACCCCCCCCCCCCCCCCCGTGTTTTCCCAAGTTCACAACCGATTTTCAGGAAACTATCCACAAATGTTTAGTTTACGAAAGTCGAAATGATGACGTCCACAACTTTCGCAACTGTAGGGAGCCGGGGGCCGTTTGTGTGAACTTGGTGAGAAAACAATCGTATTTCTATCATAATTAACGTCTTGGTTGTCCAAAATAAGTCCAACAAAATTGACAACCTAATTAGTTGGACATAAGCACTAAAATAACATTTAATGTTTAGACTGGGATTACCGTTGGGGGCGCTGTAATCTGGCAATTCAAACTATTTTGGTGGAAAAGTTGATTTTGCGTGTGTGCACTTACAAGTGAACTTAGATTCCTAAAGTAAAACAATTAAATTCAACACATTAAAACATACAACTTTTCGTAAAAGTCATGAAGTTTGGCGAGGATCGAATGCAGCGTTAGAATGTTACAGTGACAAATACGGTAGGGGGAAAATTGTGCTCCCCGGGTCCTGCTATAGTTTTAAGAGCCAAGAAATGTGTACACGAGTGTAGGAGAATGTCTCCCAACTATTTTTTGCGGTAATCATCATCACTGGTATCATCATCATAATTTGCCTCACCACTGTTTTATTCGTGTAGGAGAGTGAAAGTGGTTTGATTGACTTCGCTCTGTCCACTCAACTCTTTATAGATATACTAAGCAAATTTTCAGACAATCCCGGCCAAAATTCTTGGGCCACGTGTCAATAAACGTACTATCCCCCGCATTCTGCGCAATGAGAGCCAACATTGACAGGGGGAAGGGGGTCGGGGGCCCAACGAGATTTGGCCGGGATTGTAGCCTACTCTCCTCAACCCTGCAAGCCCTCCAGAATCACTCGGTAGATTTGAAAGGATCTTACTTAAATGTGTTTGCTTGCATTAGAAAGAACGTACCTGGCTTTTCATTTCGTTTTATCACTCAGTTTTATTAATACAAGTATGGACAGTATATTATGTGTGGAAAACATTGGAAGTTCTCATAGACTAAGTCGTGTTTACGGGCTTGGAACTCAAACGTATAGCTCTGGCGACATTTTGTGACTCATTTTTCTGGTCCGGGTCACCAGGGCGTTGTAAAATGCATTTTGTAGGGGCAATGGTTCTTGTATGCAGAAGGTTAGGTATTCGGTCTCGATAACCAACCCGGTAATCTTCGTCATCTTCGGAATCGTAACTCCTCTCGAGTTGCTCCAGGGTATCTAGGTCTTCATCCTCATCTTCCTCGTCGTCCTCAAACTCCTTGCGCTTGCTGGTGGGTGAAGCAGAGGACCTCTCCTTGACCGGACTGCAGTCAATGGACTCTACATAAAAGATAGGAAATTAAATGGGTGAATAACAATTTAACATTTTAGTAGATATGACAATCCCTTGGAAACCATTGGATGTGAAATTCTATTCAACGATGTACTCTTTGTCAAGGCGGGACAAGAGTTTACAGGTTTAAATTTGATTTTAAATAGATAAGATTATGAAAGCCGAAATCACATCGTCCTAATCTTATTTTAAATGGGAAAATTACATCCAATGAATTCAGCGTGAAACTTGTTTCTGAAAACGTAAGTGTTCTGCTGTGTGAGCCAGTAATTAGACCAAAACTATCACCTGTTGTGGGGAAGTGGTTCTTTCCTCGGCTTCCATCTCCGGTGACCCCGGTTCGATTCCCAGGTGCACTATGTGGATTGTGTTTTCAGTCCCTACCCGATTGCACGGGTTTCCCACAGAACAGTTTTTTTTTCAATTAAAAGCTGGGACTTCAGGGAGCCCAGTTGAACTGATCAGGCTACCCGGAATAAACAAGAACAAGTAAATATTGTTGGGAAAGATTCTACTTTATTATCCGCACTAAAATGGGTCAGGAACAGCAAAGTCTTGGGAAAATAACCAACCCCCATTGATAAACATGTGGCACAACCTGTGATTTCAAGATTTATGTCAGTAAAATCAGTAAACAAAATGAGGTAGAAATCAACACTGAGATACCATACCCGGTGCCAAGGCCATCTGGCGCACTACAACACAGACTTTCTTCACCTATATTGCACAAATATTTCCAGACAAAAGTGTCATACTTAAAGGTTGTGCCATCTGTTAATACAATTCTAAACACAAATGGATAGTTATTTTGTCAGATTTGTTTGTTCCTTACCCATTTTGGTGGGGGTTACCAAAGTAAAATCTTTCCTATTTTTGTCAGGAACCTACTATCGCCCGAGACGTGGAGTGTCCCTTTGGCATACTCCAGCAGGCGCACCGTCACACCCACGTAATCCAAGGCGTCTGTCAGGGCGTAGAGGGCGTACCGAGACACCCTGGTCACCAGGCCCAGCTCATCCAGCCGTTTCCTAGCAACCACCCTCCGCCGATCTTCCATCCCGGGAGGCGATGTTTTGCCGGCAGAGGGCGTCTGGACGCGAAGAGACCGCAGCCAATGTTGGATTTTTCGAGGAAGTTTGGCCTGGAGGAGTGAATTAAAGATGGACAATCCAAGGTAGAGTGTTTAGTAGATTTGTCATTTTATTCCACGCTATAGGCGACTTGGCACAACGAAACGAAAAGTAACAAAGGTTGAAAAATTGAGTTTATGGTAATATTGACATTTCCTACAAATACATACAATAAGCTCTAATTTGATTTACATGTATTGTGTGTTGCTATTTCTCATTCTTGTGCACCAATATAACTTGTTCGAGTCTCGACCCCTTATTTTAAGAAAACAAAGCTCAAAGTTTGTGATCTGTGCACACTAAAAATGAAACACCACCAGAAATATTTCGAGACTGAATTCAGTTTTGTAACTTTGGGATATGAAAATAGGACTTTCTAAATGTAAATAAGCTAAAAATCACAAACTGACTTTTCAGTTAAAATTTGTTTCCGCTTGTAACTCAAAAGCCGTTGTGCGAGTTTCCGCTCATTACGTGCTGCCAGCCACATACTTGTTCTGGATCCATCAGTGGACAAAGTTTGGAATTAAGCATTATTTTTATGGTAAACAATTAGAAAATAATATTCTTTTGAGCTTTAGAAGTCGTTATGTGCAGTATTGCACATTATGTTAAAAACGCAGGAAAGATTTTACTTAAATACCCCCACCAAAATCGGTAAGGAACAGCAATTCTTGTAAAATAACCATCCATCTGTGTTCATAATTGTATAAACACTTGGCACAACCTTTAATTTTGAGAATTTTGTTGGGACATTTTAGTGCAATATAGGGGAAGAAAGTTTGTGTTTTCTGTGTTAGAACTTTCTTGGCACCATGTATAGTCACTCAATGTGTTCACATACATGTTGATTTCTTCCTCATTTTTTTTTACAGATTTTGCTGACATAAATCTTGAAATAGCAGGTTGTGCCACATGTTTAGACAGTTATCAAAGAGGGTTGGTTATTTTCCAAGATTTTGCTGTTCTTGACCGATTTTGGTGGGGGGTATTAAAGTAAAATCTTTCCAAAACGCATGTAAAGAGGATAGAAACAGATACTGCGTTACCACTAATGCTTCGACACAACAGTGCGATATTTAATCACACCGCGAATTATGAAACCAACCGAATTATATGAAACCTTATTTCTATTCAGTTTAAAATCTCGTGGCACAACCAGTTATTTCAAGATTTATGTCAGCAAAATCTGTAAAAAATGAGGCAGAAATCAACATGTATGTGAACACTTTGAGTTACCATACACTGTGCACATCTAATACAGAAAAACACAAACTTTCGTCCCATATATTTCACAATTTCCCAACCAAATTCTCAAATTTAAAGGTTGTGCCAAGTGTTTATACAATTCTTAACACAGATGGATAGTTATTTTCCAAGATATGCTGTTCCTGACCGATTTTCGTAGGGATATCAAAGTAAAAATCTTTCCACAATAATTTCCTAAACTGAATAATGAAGAATAATAAAGATTGTATTACATTGTGTACCACTTCTACTTGTCTGGCTGCATGATCACCGTGGAGTTTCCCGCCCTTTTGATCATCCGTCGAGCCCTTCTCGACCCGGATTTTCTTTGTAGTTACCCGCTGGGCTATGAAGGCATCGATCGCATCTGCGGCTAACTGCGCTGCTTTCTCGAGCAAGTACACGATCAGTTGAACGGGACGGGAGTGCAAGACGACTTGAATTGGACTCGTCACAAACTATGATTGGTCAGATATAATTTTAAAATAACCACTCAAATCAAGGCTCGGGAAATATAAATATAAAATTGCCATCTTAGAGGACCGTTGTGGCGTGAATTTCAGTCACTATGAAATACAAGCTCATTGGTATAGGTACTGCACATGCTTAAAGTAAAGATAATTAGGAGAATGGCCGGTCAAGTGAAAGGGTTTTACCAATAACGGGGAAAAGGAGTCAGATTTTTAGAGGAGGCTGATTTTTTGTCAACCTTGGACAGGCATGGGTAGACATTTTGTACTGTCATTGATACAGAATGTGAGTGACAAAACTCCTGGAAGATAGCTGCTACGCAATAGGTACATTTTCAAACTCAAAGTGAAATGATCTCAGTGCCAAATTAATCATGTTTCTTTCCGGCAATATATGCAGTGATTGTGTGGACAATACTACTTTTTTTCTTTTCTCTCAGAGGGACTTGATACCAAGTTATTGGGGGCCAATATCTCCTCTTTAGCAGAAAAACTTCTTCGCTCCAGTGAACAAACGATAAGGAAGGAGTTCGCAGAATCGGTACTTTAACGTTAATTTCCAGTCGGCATTGCCGAAGTTAAATCGAAGCATGTGTCCATTTCATATTCTACCGAATCCTGAGCTGTACTGTACTATACTATAGTATAGTATACTATACTATACTATATTATACTACAAACTTACCGCTAGCAAGCCCATGGTTGGCTTGTGTTTTACCCTTGCTTCTACCTGCTATATCAGTGGTAAAGATTTACACGTACTACAGAACAGACTTCCAACCGCTCGCACACAACTACCAAAGTGACTGCTAGTGCTGCTGGGACAATGTCTCAACAATCAGTTAGGGCGGGAAATTCGACGTGTCGCAATGCATTTAAATTGCGCATTTCACATTAAAGATGCTGATGTACATAAAGCCAACCAGAATTTGAACGACGTAAGGTTAGTTGTTATGCAAATTGTCTGTTTCAAACGCGTTCGAAGGACTTTATGGAAGGAGGTCAGCAGCAGTGAATGTTGAAGTACATTTGGGTATGGGCGGCGAAAGGAGTCGCGACTACAATCATTTAACAAATAATTTGTATGTATAAACATCTTTGTACCGAACACCGACCGGTCTGCAGCGAAGGACTCTTTATTCTGTCTTTACTCGATAGCAGTGTGAATGGTAGGTTGGTCGGAAGTTGAAGTCAAACTTGTCATTGTTGTTTTGGTATTCGCCGGGAACGGGGAACATCCTCTATCCAAGTAATTTTGTTTACATGTTTTCTTCGATTACCAAACAAAATTCCCTTGCATTGGGTAGGCTGAGCACACGGAAATAAAAATGACCATGAACATTACGTTGTGTGCCCGGTAAAAGGACGTTGGGGGCCCAGTCACGCAAAAATCACATTTTGAGAAAATAGACTTTAAAAGTTTTTGTGTTCTTGTTTCTAAATTAAGAATCGCAAAAAGGTTGATTTTTTGTCAGATGAAATATATTAATATTTCCAATAATGATGTGCATTTTAAAATAAAAATATTACTTAATTTTCAAGTTATTTACATATATATGCTAACGACCTTTTACCTGGAACTCCTTATACATTAAATGTGCGCTTAAGCGGCATATGAAATGCTAACAACGTTTTGCCGGGAACAAACTTTGCTCCAAGCGCGTGTTAATTCTAAAAGTTCGGCAGTAATACCGCTATAGTGACCAGAATAAGCCGATTTACAAGCGAGAATATGGGGAAAAAAGAAGACGGCCATTAACTTTAAGAATCAATTTAAAAACAAAACAACCTAACAAAAATCGACAATGGCGATTTTTTAAAATTCTGCACTACACATCTAAAGTGAGGTCAGACACGATGAAGAGGATAAAACCTGAAACAGATTTTTCCCCTCGAAAATGCACTTTTATTTACAAAACGACGGAAGGTCTTTTAATCGAGTTATGCTAAAGACCTAGATACTGCAGGTTGTAACAAGGAATGTTTACTTTTATCTCGCACCAAAGAAAACAAGCAAAGAGTGTACTTTATTATTATTATTATTATATCACCACCAAAATGGGTCAGGATCAGAAAAATCTTGGAAAATAACCATCTACTGTGCTCAGAATTATATAAACCACTTGGCACAACCTTTCATTTTGTGACTTTAGTCAGAAATTTTTCGAGTTATGTATAAGGGAGGAAAGTTTGCGTTTTCTGTGTTAGATTGGCACAGTGGATGGTCACACTTAGGGTGCGTTCGAGTAGCTCACCCGGGTCCACTCTGGTTAGCCCCGTGCCGTTCGATTAGCTCTGACGTCATACTCGGGGCTCACTCGGGTCAGCCACCACCCTGCTCGCGGAGCAGAGTCACTGTTGGAACACGTCACACGCATGCCTAGTTCAGTCTGATTAAGGGCAAACGATCTACTGGGGCGTGGAATTTAAAATGGCTGACCTCAAGGGTGATTGTGTATTAAGGAAGGAAGGCACTGTTCCAGAACCACCAAAACGACATCGTCATGTATTACTGAAAGTGCACTGGGCCTTACTGAATAGGTACAAGGCTTTATTGAATAGGCACAAGGCGATGTCATGTTGGTGGTTCTGGATAAGTGCTTACCATTAGCCTTTTAGAGGTATGGCGGACACAATAGGAGGGCGCTATTTGATTTGGGTAAACCTTTTGTATGGCACAAAAGGTATTATATTAGGCTAATTAAGGAACCTGTTCCTATAAGAGAACAAAATCCACTTTTAAGTTATTGGACTTAGCAAACTTGATTGCGACATTAAAAATTAACAGGTATGTTGTAGATAGAGGGCAGGGTTTTCAATTTTTTTGTGGCAAATTTTGAAGTAAAACGACAACGAAGATGACAAAACGCAACACGAAAATAAAGATGGCGAAAACCGCGCTGATTCGCAAGACACCAACTGCAAAACATGTAAGAAAATTAAATTTTCTACCGCAAGAAACTGTTCAAAATTACAAAAAATGATGTCATTAGAATTGAGAGAAGTATACTTTAGGTCGATCAATTCATTTTGGAATGATAAAAACAACCTTGACTCGAATCAAATACAACATGGATCAAATACAAAGAGTGACATCAACAGGAGAGGGCGTTTCTGCGTTCTATTAGCCCAGCTCTCGTGGCTAACCCGTCTGCCTTCACCCGAGTCGATCCGGGTGAGCTACTCGAACGCACCCAAAGTGAAGTTGATTTCTGCCTATTTTTTTAAACGTATTTTGCTCACATAAATCTTGAAACAACACGTTGTGCCACATGTTTAGACAGCTGATATCAAGGAGGGTTGGCTATTTTCCACGATTTTGCTTTCCTGACCGATTTTGGTGGGGTATAACAGTAAACCCTTTCCAGAAAGAAATCTCTATCTAACATAAATATATCAAAAATGGGAAGTGTTGTTTTAAATGTGTTTTGGGGCTAATTTCTTCTGTTAGTGGAAATGTTTGCGACGAGTCATAAAATAGTAAAGCACTAAGCTGTAAAATGAGTACAGGATGAATAACATAACTGTAGAAATAAAAAGAATTAAAAACATTTAAGACCTGTTTAAAATTTACATTGTATGGTCTAATTCTATCTGTTTCATCTTTCCTTATCTCACATTGACATGCTTAATTGATTTCTTTAATTTCTTTATTTCGTCGCGTTTCCCTCGCCCCATCGTGTTTTGGACTTTCATCCCCGCTCGCCCATTCCGGCCCCGTCTCGTCTAATCGCGCTCGGTCTCGTCTGTTCTTGTCTTCGCGCAACCAGGATTTAGCTGTGGGCGCAGCTTACCAATTCAAGTTTCATTCAACATTTTTTTTTCTGACGTTGGTATGGTGGCGCCAGTTTTGGTGTCGCCGATTTCGCTTCAGTGCAACATTTCGGACTTGTATAGTATAGGGCAAAACTGCAAGACAAATAAAGAAATCAATAGATTAGAAACACCGATAGCCTCTTGGGGAGGACTCAAGCTGCGTCACTGCTCGTGTCGTCTTGTATTGTCTCGTGTCATCTCGCCTAATCTCCTCCCGTCTCCTTTAATGCCGTGTTGTCACGTTTCTTTCAGCATCAACTGCGTATTTCTCCTGACGTCTTCTCGACCTCATCTATAGTCTGTGGCTGTTTCTTCCCAAGTGTCTCCTCAAGCACCAAGACGCAGAGTCCAGCGAGGACGGACATCCCCCCGAATATGACCATGGGCATCCAACCAGCAAACTTCTCCTAAATCGAAATATGGTAAGAACAATACATATTATAGTATTTATAACATTAGGCCAAATAGAAGAAAACATGTTTAGCGTCAGAGTTTAAAAAAGAAAGAAAGGAGGAGGGTCCTTTTATTTTTGAAATTTCAAGATGGCCGCCATTTTTAAAATTTCCGACAACTTTTGTTCAACTGTTCAAAGACACAAATATAGAAAAGAGACATGTTGAATATGAGAATTAAACATGTTTACAGTGGTTTTAATAGTGTTAGTAAGTTCTGACTCGCAAGTATTTTATTTTCCGATGGATCGGTTGACATTTTTGGGGGTTTAACCTCATTTTCCGCTGGTAAAAATAAAAAACAAATCCAGGCGCCCCCCCCCCCCAAAAAAGAAAGCCGGCGGGGATGCTAAACATGTTTTTGTTTTTACTTCGCCCAACCCATTTGTACATCGATAACATCTACACGAGATAAGCTTGAGAAACAAACTTCTCTGTTATTGGCCTGTTATAGTCCAACACAGGCGGCCATTGCCTGGTGGCTTCCACATATTTTTGTCGACCCCAACTTTGGGTGGCTGGATACAATTAATTCTTGTAGTCATACACCTAGCTATACAGGTGTGGAAAGCCCCGTACACTGTAAAAAAAGTTGGTCAAAATGGGTTGGTATTTTGCCCAATGGTGGGCAACATACCAACTGCCCAAAATCTTGGGCAAATTCTTCCCAATAATTGGTCCATTTTTACCTGAATTTACTAACAATGTGGTAAATTAATAATAACGTTTGGTAAATTACAGTTGCCGAATTATGTTTTACCGAACGTTTTTACAGTGTATCATTGCTGCATTTGTCCTGCCTATATTAACAGCTTGACTGGGTTTCGGCTATATATCGAAAGGGGGCGCTGTTTACGACACTGTTTTATGAAACTTACCAGATACATGATGACGGAAGCGAGAACACCGCCGACACGTGACGAGAAGGACGACATACCCACTCCCAGATTTCTAATTTAAAAAGATTTACAATTTGAACAGCCTTAACAATTGCAATTGTAATCGTGACTGAATAAAGTAAGTATTTCAATGAGCAGAACAGAAGATAGATAGGTCAACCCATAAAACGGTCTTTCATACAGACAAAGGAGGGCTTTGTGCCATTTTTGTTTAGGCCTAAAGATAATCAGAATGACAAAAAAGCGGCTGCTTCAATCTAATACATTACGGATCTCGGTTCAATTCAATGTTTGATTTTGCCTTTCACTGACGTATTTTATAAACACTGTATCCTCAGTGCTGTCCCGAAAAATTGTTTGGAAAAAAATCACTCGGGTGGTGGAACTCGAACCCACGACGTTTTGCTTGCTAGTGCAGACGTTTTACCACTCGACCACCGAGCTTGACGGAGCTGGTTGGCTGGTTCGAATCTAATATATGTAGACCGCCATGGAGTGATCATCGTACATGTATCGTATGGGTGCACCACACTAAATAAACTCGCATTGACCTTAGTGTAAAATCCATCAACTTCACAGTAAAAAATCCTTATCCAGGAGTCTCTTAGTTTTTGTGACACAACTGAAAATTATAGTTTGATTATTAATCTGTCAATTTTTTTTTCAATTTTTGGCAGGTCAGCCGTTGTCCCCAGAGAGTACCACCCCCCCCCCCCCCCCCCAAAATGTGGTTTTTCCCAAACCGGCTAGCTGCCATTTTTCATAAAGCATCCCTCCACTTCACAAGCCAAATAGGACCAATTTTAAAGCTAACATTTATGAAGTCTCCACAATCTATCAATTGCATGACCCCTAAAAATGTATTATTTAAAACAAGTTGTGGGTTTACAATTTATGCTGATCAGTTTGGCGCAGCCATTTTGGCCTATTTAGTGTGGTGCACCCGTATGGGCCAGATGAAATCATGTGCGGCCAAATGAGGCTTAACACTCGAAACCTGCTGAAAGGGCCCTAAAATGCGGCTATATACAATAGGCCTAGGTATCGCGGTCTTGAACAAAGCATCGAGTGATGTCCAGCACCCCCTCCCCTTTCGATTTTTCCACGGCTGGTGATTTCTCCCTTTGCTGTTTTCTGGTGAGTGATTTGCCCGCCTCTAGAAAAAATTCCTGGCCACGCCCATGTCCTGGCTGTCTCATCACATCCTTTCACTGTTGTTGTTCCAATGGCTTGTGAGATATTCCAAGTTTTTCCCTCGTACCCATGTCTCTCTTTGGAACTCCTTAGGCCTACCTATAACTTGCTTCCCTTCCACCTATAATCTTTCACAATTCAAACGAAATTTACCCTTTATCCCTGTGATTTCTATCTTTCTTGTCTTTTGTAGCCCACACAGTTAGTGGCCTTTTGGCCTTGTGTTAATTGGCGATGCGCATAAAAAGAATCTCCTTCGCAGCTACAGTGCATTAATACGGAATCATTGGTTTTATTACCAGAAAGAATACAATAAAATAAAATAAAATAAAATAATAATCAATTGATTGCTATCGCCAATATGGCTCTACTCACATAAAATAAATTGGCTCACCTAGCTACTGTTGGGAAAAGCTCCGTGGCATAGAGAAACACTATAGCATAGGAACCAGCGATCCCGAACTTTCCCAGCATGGCTGTGGTTACAATAAGTGCCGAAAGATCCGTGCCGTCCTCTGGAGAAAAGTGTTAGGTGTTATTATCAAATTCCACCTCCATGTTTCCTTTCAAGCTCTTGGTAAAAGAAGAGAGGATAGTGTCCATAAAGGGGCAACATGACCTAGAAGTTGATGTTTGAAAGTATAAATAGTCGATTGTTAAATTGTGTATATTTTATAGTACTCATAAATACGATTTGGAGCTTTGCATGGTGCGTCTTCCTCGTATTTTATTGTACTCCACAAAATAGACTAATTCGCACCGAAAAACTCGCGGGGAGTAGCTAGTACGGATATTGTGTATTATTTGATTGACTATCGTTTGCCTAGCGCTGTGGTAATTTCCGAAACGTTTTTTTTTTAGGCTTTGCAAAACCTCGCCCAAATTCAGAGCACTCAATGTGTCATCAAGAATGTGTGTGAGTGTGAGTTTGTATAGCTATTCAAACCGTGGACCTTTAACAAAGAGGACAATAGGGTCCACGATTGTGTCAAGGTCCACGATTGAAAATCGTGTTCAAAACATATGGGAGGCCTTCCGAAAAAGTTATAAAGTACAAACAAAAGAGGGACAATAGGAGGTCCACGATTGAAGGTGTTTACAAACATTTGTGTGTGTGTGCGTTTTTATAGCTATTCAGACCGTGGACCTTTAACAAAGAGGACAATAGGGTCCGCGATTGTGTCAAGGTCCACGATTGAAAATCGTGTGCAAAACCAATGGGAGGCCTTCCGAAAAAGTTAGAGTATAAACAAAAGAGGGACAAAAGGAGGTCCGCGATTGCCAGTGTTTACACACTTACGTGTGTGTGCATGTGTACCCATACAGAAAACTCGAACAATCCCGAACAAAATGATGAAATACCCCGCATGTCCCCGTACAATGTTGATGCGTGGGTTGACAACAAGTTTTAGGGCTTTCACAAGGGCAAAACCTCGCGCAAATCGAGAGCGCTGAATAGTAGTATAGTTGATAGTGTGGGTGCTGGTTTTCATTCTTGTAAACGGGTTTTAGACGTGGGAACAAAAAAATCTATATTATTTTTGCTAGGTTTTTGCAGCGGTTGAGAATATTGCAATGCATCATTAAAAACCCTAATTTGCATAAGCGGCCAGGAGGAATTTTGCTGGTGTAGGCTCGGAACGATAACTGGACCGGGAACATGTCTGGCCATGCGATTGACGTAACATAATTCGGTACCTGTGCATATCTGTTTTTAAAAAATCAATGAAAGAGAAATTAAACCGTACTGTTCCCATCTTCTTGAAGGTCTGCTATTGCTCATCAAAACTGGGCGTGACGGGGGCGGGGTCACAAGATAAATTTGTAGGTCCCACAATGTCTGTATATAGTGATACTCTTCCCCCACCTTCATCAATTATACACCCTCTTTTCTTTCCACCCTCCCTTTGAATTTCCACTCCTGAAAACGATTGGTTTAGTGCAAACAATTCTTTATACAAGATTCACAATATACCTGTTGTCTGTGGAATAAATGCCGTCACTATGCATGCGATTCCCCCGGCTACGTGGAAAACGCAAAGGGGCTTCCGACGACCGAACCTGGAATAACAAAGCAACATTTCCATTCATTCAATTTTGTCTTTTCGAAGAAAGAAACAGAGATGTAGTCGAGTCCATCACAAGTTCCTGCAAGTCCCTGCAAGTCCATCACAAGCGCTCCAGTCCTAATCCCAATCACAAGCTATTCAAATGAGCTTTGACAAAGGCATTCCTTTGTCATTGTTCATCCAGTTACTTGTGACTGGCTTTATGAAAGGACTTCTGACTGGGCTTCCGAAAGTACTTGTGAAAGTACTTACAGGGACTCGACTCCAACTCTGGAAAGAAAGGTTCGATATGATGTTTTCTTGTCCTTAAACTACACAGGCATGGATCGAGGGTCCCACTTAATAAACCTCCTTTTTTTTTTTTTTAAATACAAGTCTAATATGTCAAAGAGGTAGACCCATGTGTTTCCAATATATACTATGTACCCGTGCTTTGAACCTTATTTATGAGGGCGCTCTAACCAACCCATTTGTAGGGCACAAACAGAAGCGAATTAACGGTAATTGAAGTGAATTTGTATATTGAGCTAATTAAAAAAATACATCTTTACAATCAGTAATTGTTAAACGGGAGTAAGGATGGGCCTACTTGATGTCTAAATTGACTATCACTATTGGAAATCACTACTCTTGCTCCTTTAAAATAACAATAACGCTGTTTAATACAGCACTCTCATTCGCTTAAAAAATTACAGAATAGCTGAACAGAAAAACAGGTGTGAAACATTGTTAATTTCAATACATAAGATTTGACATTGGTACGGTCCTTCCTGGCTACATGTTAAAGAAATACTCGTGTAGGTTTGCACATTGTTTAAAAGTGGATTTGGAGACATATTTTACCAAGTTACGACTGCGGTGGAGACTATGTAAGCAGGGATTTCCACAGCACCGCTAAGAAAGAAGTTCAGGTATGGATTGCCGGCTAGACTGTCTGTGTTCAGTGAAAGGCCGTAGTACACCAGACTGTTGACAAACCTAAACAAAATCAGGCGTAAATAGCAACCAATAAAATGCGTATCGCTTAAAGGATCGGAATGGGCAAAGTGAAACAACATGACGGCTCGATATGCGTATACTAATTCAATAAAGCAATTATTAATAATTCAATTAGTAATAATTATTAATAATTCGATTATGTAGGTTTACATATTATTCAATTATTAATAATGCCCTGATGCGAAAGTGAGACGTTTGAATTTCGACCTACATGGCACAGACAGACTTCGCATGCTGACAGAACTCTAAATAATGACAAGTGGTAATACCAGTATTATACTTGAGACACTCGAGACACTCGTCAGATGCTTCAAATGCTAACATTTTTCTCATTTGCATGATCAGAAGTACGACTACCAGACTGTAGTTGCATCTTGCGTATGAAATCTGATTTGTTTTCCTCATATTATAGTGAAGAGATTTTATGTTTTCAAAATGGTCTGTAAATAGGACCGAGGATTAGTCATGCTTTGAGGTTTTGTACGAAACACCCAAATTCCTAGTTTTAAGTGCAGAATTGCCGTGAGTTTGTTTTTGCATTCAAATTTAATAGGGGACCATAACAATATAGAGGACAATAGGGTCCCCGGGTGAGAAAGGTCCCCGTTTGAAAATCGTGTACAAAACCAATGAGGGCCCTTGCCAAAAAGTTAAAGTGTGAACAATAGGAGGACAAAAGGAGGTCCCCGATTGCAGGCGTTCACGGTTTGTGTGTGTGTGTGTGTGTGTGTGTTTGTATATGCCGGCAATCGTGGACCTAGGACAAAATAATTTGAGCGTAGACAAAGGGGTCCACGTTTGACCTAACGTCCACGATTGGAAATCGTGTACAAAACCAATGGGAGGCCTTCCGAAGAGTATAAACAAAAGAGGAACAATGGGAGGTCCACGATTGCACCCGTTTACATGACTGTGTGTGTGTGTGTGTGTGTGTTTGTGTGCGGGGAGAAAACTTGGTGGTGGGGGGGGGGGGGGGGTAAACCCAGACATTTGGTTGTGGTTCCATATAAAAATATGCACATGTATATGCAGAGATTTGTCACTTGCAGCCATTTTGAAGTACACTTTTTAGACGTTAATTATGTGGCAGTACACTGCGTTCGGATAAATTCTCGTTCTCCATCAAGACAATTTTACAATGTGTCTCGTGAAAACTCCTTTTAACATCTCACCACGGGAGCTATTTTTTGACGCAGTTATTCAAAAACTAACAAGTAGGAAGTCAACTAGGCCGACACAGTGGCGTAGCCAAGGGGGGGGGGGGGGGGGGGGCAAGGAACTCTTCCCCCCCCCCCTTTCCCCCCTCTGGAAAATTGGGATTTTCGCCATCTGTAGTGTGTAGATATGCGTTACTATAGCGTGGACCTATTTAACAAAGTCGAATTTCCCCCTTGAAAATAGCCATGCCCCCCCCCCCCCCCCTCTAGGAAGAGCCTGGCTACGCCACTGGGCCGACACACCTGTGTTGGGTTGGGGTAGAGGCACGACGGGGAGATCTGAAGCCCATGATGGCCCTTTTCCCCTGAGATACGTCCCTGTTCCCCTGAGATACGTCCCTGTTCCATAAATACCACCAGTACCAGCTTGCCTCCCCCTACTTGGGAAAATCTAGGGTACATCTGCTTCCTGGCTGATTTGCCCACTAATCCCCACGATGGATGCGTGATAACTGAGCCAGAATCGGCCCGTATACCGGCCCGATACCGAATACGTAATAACAGGCAGTATATCGGCTGATGGAACAAAGCTGATATCGGCGTAATGCTTGCCGCACACTGTAAAAACGTTGGGCAAGGAAAAATTGGGCAAATATGATTTACCCAGAGGTTGGTAATTTTTAGTACAAATATTGGTCATTTTCCAAAAATATTACCCAACACCAGGTGCTCTAAATTGTTGAAATACGTTTGATAAAAATTGTGTAAAATTTGACCAAATGTTTCATAACTCAATTAGGCCTACCCCAACTGAGTTGGTAAATTTTTGTTTGTCAGTTTGGTTTACCCAACAATAATATTTACCCAACAAAATGAACAACCTATTAGGGAACAACAGTTACCTTTTCACTGGTCTGTTTGTGTCAAACGTTTGGTCATGATGGAAAAACTAAGTAACAATGGATTTAACCTGTCAAAATCTATACTTGGTGAAGAAAGTTCAGGCTCGCTGCTTAGAGAATAAACCCCACATTTGTTCATTAAACCTATATAAACTATACAGTGATTTAACTTGAGCACTTCAATACGTGGTATATTTGGGAAGGAAAATTGGCATTCCTCCAAAAAAGCTTCCAAATATTGGTCTGGATTTGACAAATTTCTGGGTTTTGGGAGAGTAGCGCGTACCGTGGTATAAAGCCCGGTTCATACTTCATGCGAATGCGAATGCGAAGCGAATTTCATGACGTCAACAATTGAAGTTTCATTGTGACGTTCTCCGATCCGTTACCTTGACGAATTCGCTTCGCATACGCATTCGCATGAAGTATGAACCGGGCTTTACTTGTTACATTTATCGCGCGCCTTATGCACGTGCGATCAGTCCGCCGGGTTACCGTGCACACATCACATCGAGTAATGGCCGGTGAGTAGAGCTGTCTGTACGCTCTCTCGTCTTGGTTCAACTTCAAGTTGAAACTGCCCGAAATATCTGATCTTGTGAGCTGGCTTTCGAATGTTTGACAAGATATTTTAATAAGGTGATCAGTGATTCACATAGGCCACCATGTCTTCGATGGTAATCTGTATTTTGGACAACATGACAACTACTTCGTAGTACCATGGAGTAGGCGGCTGGCCGCCTGGGCGGTCGTTCTACAGGCAGCTATAACTGATTGATGTGAGGCTTTTATCCATTACTTGTGCACTGTGATCATGATGTTAATGTTGGTGAAGGTGACTGTAATGTTGAAAGTAACGCTAACCAGACCCGGGATCAGCATATTTAGACTTAAAGCCAACTTGAGAAACCATTACGGCATCGGAAAACGTTCTCCAGACTTCGAGTTGATTGAACATAAATATAAATACAAATAAAGAGACATCATAAATTTGTTAAGAAAAAAAAGACCAATCAATGATAAAAAAGGGCCCCATTTGTGGGGAAAAAGCTAATTGACCAATAAAATATGGAAATCAAGAGACTATCTATTGTTCAAAATGAAATAACCAATAAAATGCACAACATGCATGATCAACTGTATTGGTGAAAGTTCGTGGACCAACCATTTGGTGAAGCGCGTTTGCCCAACTTCTGGTCACAACGGCTTGCTAAAGACAGTTGGGAAGTTTCTGACCAGAAGTTGGGAAGTTGATATTTGCCCCAATTTTGGGCAAGAAATTTGTTAAACTTTGCCCAACTTTTTTTTACAGTGTATAACGGCAGCCGTTATACGGTATTGCCGTTACCAGCCGGCACTAAGCCAGCATTGGGCCGATTGCGGTATGTTTGTTGGGAACCTCCGTCCGGCGCCCACGCATTATGCACCCCTCACGGGGTACCTCTATTGTATGTAGACTTTTACTTTACTTCTAATATTCTCCTTTGTCCCTATTGAAATCTCAAACTACACAGGGCAACCGGGGACACCACTTACCTTTTCTATATTTTTTTTTGTTCCCTGTAAACATGCGCAACAAGTCAAGGTGTTCAATTTTAGAAGTTACTTTTGATGGCCTAAATTCTACTGAAAAATCCCCGCCCTAACACAAATAAAATCCTTCCAAGCAAACACCCGCGTTCCCTTGGACTTTCAACTCACCACGTGAATATCATCACCAGCGATATCCGTCTAATCCTCGGTGTTCTGAACAGGTGCCACAGGGTGTAAACCTTTCCTTCACCCCCGGCCGCCTCGTCGCCACTCCCCAAGTCCTTCACCTCGTTCACTGTGACACCATCGATATCCGCGTCATCGAGACCGGCTTCAGTCTTGGCTTCGAAGGCAGGACCGTGAAAGTAGGTTGGTGTCGAGGTACCATCCACAGTTGAAGTGGCCTCTGGAGACTCTGTGTTTAGCGTCAAATGAAACATTGGAGAATTTAGCTTCGTTTCTATTTTTACGAATACAACTGCCATTCATGTTTGTACAAAGGTTACACCGAAGGACTGTTTTCTCTCAAATATCCCATCATCATTTTTTGTTTCGTTCGGGAAAGAAATTACAAACCCTCCTGACTTTGAATTTAAACAGGGCAATTCCGCACGCCTGCGTGGTCTGAAAATCTGCGCATTACTCAAATGCAATTTCAGCACGATAACAGTACCAGAACGCTACACTGGCCTTACCGAATTTTGCACTCCTTTCTAGAATGGCCAGTATTGGAGTATATTTTCTTTGTTCCCGTCCTGCCTTCTACAGTGATCTATGGAACGAATGGAGCTCGAACTTTCGTAGGAGGGATCACTCCAGTGAGAAACCAGTTTTTCTCAGACTTTGAAATGTGGGGATAGCTGTAAAACTGTAAGAGGAGTCGGGTTGGTGCAGTGGCATTTTACTCGCCTTTCACCTCTGACTGAGTGACATAATGGATTGGGTTTTCAGTCCCTGCGTTTTCAGTTTCGCGGGTTTATCATTCTGGGATTTTTCATCCCGCATCTAAAACTGCACTTTTCTTCATCTTTATCTTGACCTTCACCGTCTTCTTTCGACTGGTTTCTTTGGGCTTTAGAGCTGTGCCGTATGCACCTTTCAGCAATTCTTAGTTTCATTACTATAAAACTAAAGTAAAGTAAACTACTGCTATTTTCCTCCCCCCTTTTCAGGAAGGTCCGTGCATATACCCCCGATTACTTTCTCCTTCGTAAGACAGCTCCGTCGTTTATTCACTAAATTCCCTAAGAAGCGAGCAATATTTAAGCAGAGTGAAGCATTCGCACCTGCCGGGCCAGACTGCGAGGGACAGGGTGCTGCCCCCGCGGCATCGGTGAGTACATCTTCCGGTAGGGCCACCTTGTTGAACCGCGCGATACGCTGCAGGATGGCCTCGGCCTCCCGTACACGACCCTGTGACATCAGCCATCGCATCGACTCCGGAATCACCCTGTGGTTCGTATTAAAGCAAATGAAATAGCTTCTAGATGTTACTGAAATAAATTACGGGCTCAAATTTCCATAGCAAATTCCGAGGGAGTCTTTAACGCCAGTCGGTCGCGGACATTGCCATATCAATCTGAAAACATTGGATAACTTTTTGGTAATAATCTCACTCGCTGCTGTAAAGTTTAGAGAAGTCAAATGAGATGAGCAATACTTAATATTGAAAGATTTTACACAGGAGAATTGCGATCGGCAGACACGCCAGACATCGATCCCTTTCACGTTCGGCATGAATAGGGCAGGTATATGGCAACGAAGAAAGAGGCTGGCACATGTCACTAAAGCTTCTCAGTAATTTCCCAAGTGACATCAGCTTTGGCAATGTTTGTATCTTCGTTTACTTTCTTCTCAAAATAAACAAAAATCTAATTAAATGGGCATTTAGCAGTGTAGTGACATGGCTCAATATATTGGGTCATAAAAAATAGCATTTGCTTTTACTGCCAATTGTTAAGCATTTACTAGCATCTGTATGAAAACAAATGAAGCAAATGATTTTACTGGAAAGCATTTGCTAAAAACCAAAAGTATTTACTTTTTGCTTTCTAGCATTTGCTAGAATATTTTGCTTCAGTAAATGTTTCAGATATGGAGTATCTACTAGTAATTTTTCAAGGTTGGGTCGGGGCTGCCTTGAAAAAAGGGAAGCAAATATACTAGCATGCAAAATATGAGCTTTTATAGATGTGGTTAGACAGGAAAAGGTATTTGTATGGAAGAGGAAGCATCTAGGATCAAAATACAAGCAGGTGTATGATCAGGTTTGGGGAAAGAAATGAGACATAGACGGCCGACCATTTCTTGGAACATTCTGGGATTGGAAAGGGTCAGTACTGACTGCAAAGCAGCAACTTGAGGTTCCGATTTAATTCAAACATCCCCGTCAGCGTGTATACGAGCCCGCCTGAGTGTGTGTGTGGCTGTACCGTAGTACGTACACACAATGGAGACTTTATTGTTATGAACCATTCGGCTGTGCAATCAAACGCAAGTATGAAGCATTTACTACCATTTCAGTTAGCAAATGCTGAACAGTAAAACTTTTATCCATGCGAATTCAAACATTTGTTTTCCTTTATGCTTTTACTCCAAAGAAAAAGCTTTTTTTTGTGTGCTTGTACTTCCTAGCATTTGCTAGTTTTTATTCATACGACCCATTATCTCATCTTGCTTAGATAGGACTGAAATGAAGATTTCTTCAAAGAGAAAGCCTTAACCGTGAAGTTCATTTATCTCCAAACAGTATCTATCATAGGGGAATGCTAGTAAGTTTTAAAAAAAAGGGGTGGCTACGCTAAGGGGTTCGTTTAAGCATTAATTATATTATAAATGGGTCCTAAATAGACGCAAGACAAAAGTCACTCACCACCACAGTGGAATAGTTAGTAAGCTGGGTAACGTGATGGCGAGCTGTAGATGGCGCCAGTCACGCAGCAGGTATGCTAAGCCAGAGAGTGACATGATTCCACTGGCCCAGAATAGCGTCAACAGGATACCAGCAAAGGGTCGTTTAAATGGTGAGAACATCTCGGTTACCATGATGTAGGATGTGATATCAACTCCCTGAAAAACGAGAACCACAGACGTGAAAACTGGGGGGGGGGGGGGGGGGGACTTAGAAGAAGCTTGGTGACTGAAAAGTCGAATTAATTTGAATATCCCAACTCAAATAATTCGACTTGGGATGAAACGGTTGTTTCATTGTATTTGAATCGTCACAACTTTACTTGAGTGTTTGATACACATCGAAGGTGTTGAGTCTTTGGGGCTGACGGACCCTAAAATAATGGGTCCAGAGACGAAATTAGTAGAACTTGCGGCAAAAATGACCCCAGTACACTGTAATAACGCTGGGCAAAATATTGCCCAACGTTGGGTACAGGGTGAATCACACAACAGTTGGGCAAAAATTATCCTGTACTTTACTCGTCAAATTTTTGCGCAACTGTTGAGTGATTCACACTGTACCCAACGTTGGGCAATATTTTGCCCAGCGTTTTTACAGTGTACAAGCGAGACACTTTAACCCAAGACTAGCTCAAGGCTTGCGTAGTTTTTGCTCTTTAGTTTTTGCTCTTGTGCACGAGATCGTACAGTCTTTTAGGGCGTATTCGAAACCCCGTTCTCGTGTTGACTGAACACGAGAACGGGAGTATTGAATGTCTAGAACCAACACGCAAACACCGTTTGCGAACGGGATTTTCACTCCCTGCTATGTGGGGAGTGGATGAAGAACAAGAAGAACAAAGATGGCTGACAGCGCAGGACATCCGTATATCCTCGGATCCTGGAACGCTTTTCTTTTTTGAAATAAGAGACGTTGCAGCAAACGAAAACATCGCACCATCTGTTTTCAATTCGTCTTCTTCAACCGAATAATTAAACAACATAACAGCTGTGAAGATTGTGTCGACTTTCGCTGCATCGTTCATGGGCGTCGCCATCTTGAAATCGGCGACCCGAGAACACTGTACTCGAGTCACTCGAGAACGGGGTTTCGAATACGCCCTTAGAGTGCAGAACGTTGATTTATGAGAAAGACTATATGTTCAAGTGGTTTAAAAGAAGGCCGGACTCTGCCCAGGCGCAGAGTTGTGTTTTGGTGGGGAAGTCAAGTCTAAAGAGTTTATAAGGTAACACTGGGGTCCATGAAACCGTCTCTGTCATTTCAACTCTGCTTAATTGAAACCTGCTATCCTCAGAGGTTGTAGAACAGGTGAACCAGTATGATCGTTAGTGACAAAACAGTAGCTCCGCAAGAGGGTCTACTTTTACCCTCGTTCTCAATATACAAATGTAGTAGCAGGTAGCAGTAGCGTATTGCTCGAACGCCATGGGGACGAGGATGGTATAGCTCTGTGACTTGAACACTCGCCTGTTCGATGACCCCCACAAAGAACCTGACCGCCATGAAGGCGTACAAGTTGCCTGTAAACGCCACGCCCACACCGAAGGCTACCTGAGCCCAGAGGGAGAGGAAGAAGACGTAGCGACGACCGAAGCGATCAGAGAGCTGGCCGAAGAGCAGAGAGCCCACCATCACGCCCAGCATGAAGATGGTCTGGCTCAGATCAACGGAAGAATCCCTGTCGCAGACCAGGTCCCACTGTGCATGGAAGCAATTGGAATTTAATATACACTCTAAAAAATGGTTGATGCCACGCACGTACAATTGCAGTCTGGTACATAACGTGTTTGAAATGGACTTTCAAAGTGAATAGCCAGGGATCACGCCCAATTTTACGATACAACCTGGGCATCGACATTGTGGTGATCACTCAATGAGGATACGACTTTTAAACATAATACCGTCAAACAAACGTTTGCAAACCACAAGCGAGTATAATTGTAAATGAATTTTCAAAGTAAAAAAAGAAGACGGTCAGACCATACTAAACGTCGAGTTAAACCTCTCGTTCTTTTCAGAACCATTCTCTCATTTGAGAAATACTTCCACATGGTGTTTCCGCAAACCTTTCTTTCATTAGTATCTCCGCCATGCAAAGCCTCAAATCTTACTTAAAAATAGAATACATTTTCAAAGTGAACAAAGAAACTTGCAGGAGCGGGATTCGAACCTGCGACCTCCGGAACACCGTACCGGTACGGTGTTCCAGAGGTCGCAGGCTCGAATCCCGCTCCTGCAAGTTTTTCTTTGTTCACTTAAAATTCATTCAAAATTAGTCATTTCCCCTTGTGATTTGTTTGACGGAGTTTGAAATGATTCATATGGACAAAAATCCTCAAGATCATTCTGAAGTGCCTCAAACGCCACATTTAAGTTACTTCTTGCGAAGGGACAGGTTTGATCATTTTTTTTAGAGTGCATTCCCTGTGATCTTTGCTGCTTAGGCAACCTAAAAAAAATTACTTGTTTCTCATCAGCGGCCGGGCGGATTTTTCGTGCCGGGTGGATATTGTTCTATATTTCATAATTATAAAAGTAAAAATATATATGTACCGGACACCCAGAAATTCCGAGCAGAATTTTTTTATTTTATATGTAAAACACTGTTATAAACAATGCCAGTTAAAACTCACGTTGGAGAGGTTTTTATTATAAACACCGGCAACCTGACCCAACAGCGGGCCCTGTAAACTCTACTATAGTTTGGTATCATACACAGTGCGCACACCAACATTTTGTTCCTTGGCCAGCACGACGCGTGCTATTTGAATACGTGTCTGAATCACTTGGTATACACAAAGATCGTATACGTCTTTGTCGATGTTTGGCTGGCCTGGCGGGGAATACATGCGCATGCAGCAAAGCATGGACTCGGGGGGGGGGGGGGGGGGCCTTTCGAGCGTGCGTATTGTGCAGAGCGAGTCCGTTGTTTGGGGACAATAAATCATGCAACACCGAAATTCATAGTCGGGTTCTACCTGCGTGTAGTGAACAATGCCCGTGTATCAAGTTCAGTAGCTAGACACGCATGCTTGCATGCAATTGCAAAATGATTTTGGAACCTCATACTCGATAAGATTCGTCCAGAAAATCGACAAGATTAATTGTCCACAAAATCCCGCCGAAACAAACAAACAGTTGGATCAACAAGGACAGTCATCTATTTAAATCAAAACTTTCGACAAATTGCGACAAGAAGTGGACCAGTGGTTGAGTTTGTGATAAATGGCTGTGTGGATAATTCTCCGTGTGGCCAGCTTGTTACGCACCGTGCATGGGGGATGCTAGTTGGCCGGGCACACCGTTGTACGGCATGGAATACTTTATCGTACCTACCACGGCACAGCAGTTTGTGATATGGTGACCGCAAAAACAAGTCAGTTGCATATTTATTTTGTTTAGTTTACTGGTTTTGCTGATAAATAGTCATGCATGCTCTTTTACTATGTTCATTCTTTGTTCTGAATAAAACATTGCGATCCCAACTGAATGGATGCAACTCACTGCTGTGAACAAATTATAAAATACAAAAGGTCCTGACGTACATATTTTCTTGGGTATATGGAAATTTTTATTCTATAAAATATAAAATATAAATTGCCCTGACGGACCTTTTCGCCACAAGGGTTCTGATGAGAAACAACTATATTGTTTTATGTTGCCTTATATACGATGTTGAGTGCGGAGTTGGGGGCGAACGGGAACCTACCCCACTCAACCTCACTGCGAGGAAGGCCTTCGTCTGCCAAAGATAATTCCCCAGAATAAAGTACTCTTGAAGTAATATTCCCCCACCCATCCCCGAAGCAGTTCCCATATGCCCCTGACTTTGGCAATGACCGTGTAGGCCTGCATGCATTATTATATTGAATGAATGATCTTTCGAAACCATAGCAATTTTTGGACGATCGCTTTTTATCCCAATTGGGGTATATTAAGTGAAAATACCTCTGTAGCGATTGTCTTCCCATAATCGGTGCTGTCATAATCCCACCCGTCGTCGCACGTCGTCGTATTCAAGTCCACAGATATGTTCGCATACTTGTCACACTTCGCGTACTCTTCACCGTCCTCTCCTTTAACCATTGGTACCGTGTCCTCAAGCCGATCTCCGACCGGCACCTTGCAGTGATGACGCGGTACAGCCCCCAGGAACGATATGGCCAGCATGTGCCAGGCCGAGGGGACCTGACCGGCCAGGCATATCAGGATGTAGATAAGGGTCTGGCAGCGACCGAAATCGCCCAGGAAAACCAGCGCTTCGTCTAGTTCCATTGCCATTTCAGTGGCTAAGTTACACTTGCTCCTACCAAAAACACTCAAGAGTTTGGGCTAACGCGCTTTGGCTTCTTACCAAACGGTTGTGGTTTACGTACAAGTTGTGTAACCCATCATAGAAAAATGTTCTGGAAATTGCCGACGTGTTTAGCCTGAATGCAGTTCACATGTTGACACTTGTCATTTGGACCTTTGACCCTCAACGTTTTTAGTTTATCTACCGGATTTACCTGCGTGACATTGCTCTTTATCGAGTTAAAAATACATTGTTGACAGTGCGGAGTAGCATGGAGGTGAGGGTGGTGATATGTTTTTGTTTCTTCAGTGCCAATTGTGGATCCTGACATAACGTTGCCATCGAAGTTTCCAATACCGTACGTCACAAGAAGTTGTCCATCGATGGAACGAAATATACAATGAATGAAATGGTCACAGAGTTAAAGACCTTTTAAAAGCAGAATAATGACCACCATGAACACAAACGGCCTCTAAACTTTGGCTGGTTTTTTTCTTCTGAAAATGCGGAAATATAGTGGCAACAAGCTTTGCTGGAACTAGTAGTCGTACTTCCAGCCACAATAGCTCCTGTGTTATCAAAACTCAGAGTGAAGCCTTGCTCTTCTGTAGTTGGCAGCATATTTTCAACGTACGTAACGACTGCGGCGCCAGTCTCAATGTTCCCATTGCATTTTAAAGGTTTTGGTTTAAGATTTTCTTTGTATTTGAAACAATTGAATATTGTTGGATTTAACTGCAAATGGACAGTATTTGGAGGAACATGATGATGTGTTAAATCTGGAAAAAGTCAATGAATAAGGTGATTGAGCCTAATTTACAAACTTCGACGAGATGTTAACCGTTGAAAAATTTCGATGGGAAAAGTTTACATGGTAACTCGGGTGGGTCTCGAACCCACAACCTCCTGCTTATACTCGTGTAGCGGCTACTCCACGGCCTATACCGGGGTCGGCTGACCCGTTCGAATCTATAGGTCTATAGCAGTACCTTGTGTATGCCAGAAGATGGAATTTGCTTCGGGACTGCAGTAAATTGTCACGGATTTTTGCCCTCGACGTGGTGTCAAGCACGGGGTCAAACGGAGTCAAACGGGGTCAAGAGCTGAGACTGTACACTATCGTATACCCAAGATTAATGTTTACATTGCGTATGATGTGATAGCGATATTTTTTGTATCAGCTAGAGAAAAAGTGGGAGGTGGTGGGGGAAGCAATCGCAGCAGAGTCGTGTGAACGCAGCTTAGTGTGGAATATCGCCCGAACTCAGTTGTTATTGGACGCGCAATATACAAAATCTGATACGAAAATTACTGCACAAAATTCCATAGGGTTATCCAAGGGGCATGATTGGCATCTTCCCCCACCTATCGACGCCCATTGGTACACAATGAGGATATCGTACTGAACAAGTTAGGATTTCTCTAGCAGTAATCCACTGGACTGAGTGATTTCTGTGAAGGTGTGGTACCAATATCAGCCTGCGGATCCAGGGGTTTGGGAAGTCGAACCCCCCCCCCCCCCCAACCCCCCTGTTCGTTGCCATTTTTGTGTGCTTGTAAGGGCCTACGCCTAAAATTGCAAACTAGAAAAGCAAAACCATGTAAAGGTCTTATTTTGTATGTACGGGTAAGAACAAAACAAAGAGGTTAAATGGCGCCACTGACGTTCAGAATGTGTCCCCCCCCCCTTGTAAAATTTTCTTCGCAGGCGAAACATTTTGGGAGTCAACTTTTTCGGCAAACGTAAAAAAAAAATCAGAACACCCCCTCCCCCCACCTGCAAACAATCCTGCATCCGCCACTGAATATATATTTACAAAAAAGTACATTACTGACCAATAAACCTAAAATTATGAGACAAACAAAAAGTCTGAAAACGGGAAGTATTTTTGACATCTGATCTGTATAAATTCTAGCTTATACTTCTGGGCCGCCGAGACATATTCCTCGGTATTTCAATAGCACTTGAAATCACTCTTACTGTCTGTGTCTACTGTTGTGTCTGCCTCGGACTGCTCCTATATCAAAAGTTCAAGTGGGAAAAGATTGTTCACCAGCACAAGACGTCATCAGTCCACGGTCGATGCGTCTAGTACTAAATGGGTCAGGATCAGATGTTTAGGCGATGAAACATTTGCCCCGGTTCACTGGCGAACCAATACTGCCTGGATCATTTGCAGCATTCCATATCTGACAATCATTTCTTTTTTAAAGGAACACGTTGCCCTTTGGTAAAAAAGCCTTCGTTCGTCTTAAAATGCATTCGTCTTAAAATTGCTGTATTTGGAAAGATTATTTAAAAAGTAAAATATAACAACGTACACGACCTTCCCTTGAAAATGCGCGGTTTGTATGAAGATCGTTGACATATGAAAAATTCCTGGAAGTATTTTCGTCAATGGTTTCAGATAAACGGTGCATTTTAAAGGGATAGTCATGTACATGTATTATATTCTACTTTTGAATGATCTTTCCAGCCATAACAATTTTAGGACAGCGCTTTCTGTAGCCCAATCGGGCGCCTCCAAGGCAATGCGTCCCTTGTATGAATAAATGCCATTTTATCCCGAATGACCCGCGTGAACTAACGCTCGCGTGTGAAGGCAATAGGCGGTCGCACATCGCGCACGTGTTAAATTCAATTAGAATGGGCGTTCGCGTAGCATGGCGTGACATTACGTCAGCAATTTTATCCCGAATAACCTTTGATCTTTGAGATACCGAACTGGCTTATTAGACGGAAGACTCGCGGACTGTAATTAAAAAAAAAAAATAAAAAAAACGGTGGCGACCGTTACCCAATTGAAGAAATGGATTGTGATTAAACCATTTCTTCAATTGGGTAACGGTCGCCACCGTTTTTTTTTCTATTTTAAATTTTAAATTTTTTTTTTTTTTTTAAGCTGCACCGACTTGGGTCAACTTTGGCCTATACGAGCAAAATGGAGAGAAAGTACAATTCGCTGTAGGCCTAACGTTTTACTCAACGGCGTAAGTACATCGTATAGGGTCCAACTTGAAGGGGGGACCCGGGGGTGCACAGAATTTTCTAGGGGGCACAACACCACAGGCTTCACTTTTTTGGCAGACAATATTGCAATTTCGAGTGGGGCGCCGGGGGGGGGGGGGGGGGGTGGGTGGAGGTAACAGGCCTCTGCTGCTGGGGGAGGTACGTACACTGTAAAACAAATGCCCGTAAAATAAACGGTCGAAAGGCGTGCAGCAATTAGGTTCCACCCGTCTACCGTAATTTTTAACGGTCGAACTGGATTTAAATTGACTGATAAACCGTATTTTTTTACGGTGAAAACTCTGTAAATACTGCCATTTTTACGCGCACCGTTTTTTTTTTGAAAAACGGAAAAGGTATAGTACTGGAAACTATAGGTTGCCATTAATTAACTGCAAATTAACAGAAATGAATTAAGTGGGAACCAGACTAAACGGAAGTGACTTACTATACATTAGTATGGTAGAGTGTACAAATGCTACGATAACCTACTGGGCACTACAAACTAAATGATGTCGTGCTTTAGCTCTATATTGAGCTTATCCTATACCATAATAAAGCCATGGTTTCCCATGAACACTTTCAATATTTGAATACGAAAAGAGATGTAATGAGAATCTTCACCTAAGTTTGTAAATAAAATATCAACATTCTATTGTAGAATTTTTTGAATATAACATATTATGGTCAAGAAAGTGTATTTTTGGAACACTGCAATTTAATCTGACTTTTGTGAACACAAATTTTCTCCGGTCGTGCAATTGCTACGAAATAAGCGGCCTTTTACGGGTTTGTAACGCGCAGTCCATTTACGGTTACTCACAGTGAATATTGACATGCTTTTCACCGTAAAAAAGACGGGAATTTTTACTCATTAATTACTTATGGTTTTGATTGCACAACTGCAACCTTTGCTTTCCATACAGACGAATAGACGAATTCCAAATTGACGAAATAGCAGCGATCTGCGCACTTCCGGGTTTGTAAAAGAGGCTCTCAGTGCTAAGTAAACAGCTGACTATGCGAAACGTGCGCTGCGCTGCCATTTATGGCGTGATTCATTCATGCATGAATGAATTTGTTGAATAGCATTGTTTTGTTTAGCATTGACCTCCTCGCTTTCAACCCGGAAGTGCGCAGATGGGGCTAATGCGAAATTCCTCTATCCGATCTTCTTTATTATACCCAGCACGATATGGGGCAGAGGGGTACCCCCCTTTTGTCCCTATACCCTATACACTCTCCAGACTAATTGTTACCTAATACATCCCCCTAGACCTCTGAAAAGAATTCCTGAGATTCCAGGAACACAATGACCAACACAAAAGAGGGGGGCTCCCTCTGCCCCATATCGTGCATCATATGTTCTTTATAGACCCAAGACGTAATGACGTCACGCTTTGTTTACATGTGCGCTTTCCTATGGGAGCCAGGTCAGGGCACCAGACAAGGTAGGGACATAGGAAAGCGCACATGTAAACAAAGCGTGACGTCATTACGTCTTGGGTATATTATTGGCCTGTGTGATCCGACACGGGCGGCCATTGTTTGGGGGCTTCCACATGCTGTCCCTTTAAGCGTTGTCAACCTCAAGCTCGAGTGACTGAACACAATCAATGTTAGTCGTCACAAGAGAAGCATGTGTTACTTTTCACGCCCGCAACCTACGTAGTGCTCATCATTATTCACATTTACGCACCAGGACATCTCGATTCAAAAACAGCAAAATTCCGTATTTTATCAATTTGTTGAACCAGTAGAATTTCTATCTCTAGCTTTGTGTGCAGCTTTTTAATAATCCTTTTTACGATTTCAGCCACCACAATGCTGTGTAAGAAGGTGTATGAATATATTATATATATATAATATGTGAGTTTGTATAGCTATTCAAACCGTGGACCTTTGGCAAGGAGGACGGTGGGGTCCACGATTGGGTCAGGTCCGCGATTGAGGGTTGTGTGCGGGGCATGTGGGAGGCCTTCCGAAGGAGTTGGGGGTGTGAACGGGGGAGGGACAATGGGCCATGGGAGGTCCGCGATTGCCGGTGTTTGCACACTTGTGTGTGTATGCATATGTACATGTATATGTGTATGTATATATGGGTAGTTGTGTGGGCGAGAGCAAGACTCCCTGTTGCCAGATGGGAGTTTTATGCCTGCAACCTACGTGATGTGCATCATTATTCATATTTTGAGAGATAGGTTTATAACAAAATAGTTCGTTTTAATTTTGTATTAACTTGCTAAACGGGTATTCTTCGTGAGTAGCTTTTTACATATACATACATGTACATGTATATATATTTCTTTAATTAATACTTATCATGATTTTGATGTTTTTTTATAATGTGAATTGTCACGTAATTTGCCCTTCGGGTCACAATGTGATAGTGTGAATAAATATATACCATATACCATATACCACACAGCACTGTTTCACATACGCATTGTGGACATTCCTTTGTATTTGTGTAGTTAAGAATTCTCGTCAAAAATCCTCATTTTTCTCACATCCAGAATTGTTTTTCAACCCCAATTTTTGATAGTGGCCCCCTGAAGTAATTATCTTTATTCTCCCACAGATAACCATTTTGCCTCTGAAGCCCTTTTCCAGAGAGAGCGAAACACTATGTGGACCTGACCCAGGTCCACATAGTGTCTCTCATCTATTGTTCACGCCGAAATCTTTTATTCACAGGTCCACACAGTGTATGCACTGCTAACTCACTTGGGTATGTGTGTCTGGTTTGTTTTTGGCGTTCTTTTAAGACACATATGAGACCCCGTACCTTGAATCTCTGACCACTACGTAATTTGGTTAATTTTATTTTGTCCGGAGAAATTCCAGTCGTGATCCGAGAACAGCGCAAGATCTGGGTCACTCTGTTTAGCCTGGTTTCCATATCGCAGAGAGCAACACAAACAGCACCCAAACTACAGCGCAGACATATGGAAACATTTCCTCCGTAAACATCGCGGGCAACCCAGACGGACGTAAACTATCTCGCAGACGATCGGCAAAGTTGAACTTGGTTTAACTTTGCCGATCATCTGCGTATTGAGCGCCGATCGTTTCGGTGAATGGAAACACATTTCCGTCGTGCTACGTCACAGAATCAATCCCACAATACCATGCAGAGTACCCGATGTTTCCGCTTGTATTTTATTCGGCTTCTCCTACAGAACGTGAGACTCAAAATACAAAAGAGTCTGCACTCCAAAAAAAATGATTTGTTGAGCGCCGCCATATTGGACAAGCTATAGCTAGATGCATGGACGCAATCATTACGTCGCGTAATGGGCCGAGTATTTAGGTGGCATGTCTCATTTGAAAGCGCATAGCTTACCGGTCTAATACTAACAAATTAGCAGTTCAATTTGAACATATATTTTTTCGGGATGCCATGCTCAAAAAAGCACGAACAAAGCATCTTTAAGGAAACTTTTCATAAATTTACAAGTTCTACGCGAATTTTCCATCGTTTTACAAGCAGCCTCATGATTACCTGTCTGTGTTTTTCTTTTTTTTTCAGGCCTACAGCTTCTGTGACCATCATTAATAAAATGATATAGAGCTTGAGAAATCAAAAGATTTTTTTTTAAATTTGTTAAAGTGAAATTCTTAAATAAAAAACGAAAGGACTGGCCACTCTTCCATGGAGCTGTTCGAATACGTAATATCTAATATTTTTCTTCATTGCCAAAAATGTGGTGTTAAAATAACACCATGCAGTAATTATATTGAGCGAAGACTTTAAAAAGGATTCCTCACGGTGGTAGGTTGACACCACAGATTTGCAGTGTTCCCCAGCCCTTGAACCTAACTTCCCATTAAATCCGTATGTGGTAAAAGCGTCTGTGAAAGATATTTTCGAAATGAACAAAAAATGAAAGGCAAGTAAAATTTATTATCCAAACTATGTTTCTTTCAAAGGCACGTGCCAAAAGACATCGCCTCAGATAAAACTTGACGATGTGTCCAAAATATTTTCATGTGAGTGCCGCGAAGCCAACTTATGCCTCGCGGCCCCCTTACTATACCATGGAAAAAGAAAGACTCGTGGATTTTCAACCTCGGATTTCCCAGAAACCAAATGTGATATAATTCAAGTCCCTTGGCGCGCTTTACTGTTTGCCAGGCGCGCTTTACTGTTTGCCAGGCGCGCCAACGAGAGACTGATTGGCTAATGTCACCTTCGCCAAATGTCGATTTGGATGTGTGCATAAAAGCTGCGGCACACTTCTTACTTACTAACATTAGACCTGACGTACAAGTCTCAGACTGTGGTGTATTTGTTTCTCCTACCTACCTCCGTTATCATGGGTACTGTAAGGTGGCTGGTTGCTGTTGCAGCGTGGGTGATACTCGGCCAAGGATCGTCACCGGTACACGGTATGTAGGCCCTGTGCCGTAACAAGTTTCCTAGCATCCTCTTTGAGTTTAGGTTCCATTGCAATTTGTCTTATTATCTTGGGGATGTTGGGGTTTAAAATTGGTACTAATGGTTGGCTGGCTGGCTGGCTGACCGGTCTCTCGATCGATCGATCGATCGGTTGGCCATCGATCGACAATGGCCGGCTTGTTTTGTAGGTTGTAGGCCTATATAGCTTAACACTTGACTTAACACATATTTTTTGCAGTGCATTGGTTAGCTCGTTAATCCTGTCGGTATACATTCCTTAGATATACTTTTGTTGGCTTTTTAGGCAGAATAAAAAAAGATTATGCATTTTTACGAAACATTCAACGAAAAATAAATGATACTCGTTCACATCTCTCAGATCCCTCGATATCACAAAGAACAACAAATTCAAGGAAATTTATCCAAAACGACGAACAAAGAAAGGGGAGAGATGTGGAGGAGTTGAACATAGTGGTTGAACCACGTGTTTGAGTGTTTCTTCCTCCATGGTTGTGTTTACAAGATGTTTCACAAACTGCACCCTACATGAGTAACGAGTTGACAGGTGCGCTGTGATTGTCCTGCATAGTTTCTAGGAACTATTATACCACATAAGCACGTTCGTTATTGATGTGAACTAATTACAGAAGCTAACAAATTACAAGTTAATGACAAGTTAATGACATCTAATTACAATGTGAAGGACAGAATACATGTAGGCCTATAGACGGGAGCCTTCTTTCTTGGGCATACCATGGAGGTAGGACATTTTGGCATACGGCGTTTCCCCGACTATTTTTGCCCCGGATTTATGATATCTGCATGAAAAAAAACAACAGTTGCTTGTTAAAGATATGATTATCAAAACAAAATCTTTTTCAAAATCTTATTAGTTTCAATCTGAAAGCTTAATGTTTATAAAAGCTGATAACAATACCAATCCTCCTGAAAAATATTTTCGCCTGAAATGCTGCCATCTTCGAAAATATTGTATCTGAAAATACCGTCAAAAAACCGCTGTTGTCTATTTCGTTTTCAACAACCGAAATAAGCCCATCTATGCGAATGGGCACAAAATCACTGCCGAAAAAGAACGCGGAATGTCGACTATTTGTTGGTTACTCAGATGACGGATTGAGCACAAACTTTCAAATGTTTGTACATATTTTTGTATCTGTTGAATCACACAGAGTATGAACACTGCCTCTAACTGTGTTGTCAGCTTACCAGTGCTATATCATACCCTTAAACAACTGATTTTCGAACTACAAATTCTCGTTTTCTTTATATAGTCCAAAATAGGCCAAGTGTTCATGAAAAAAAAGATTTACCCCCAAAGAACCGGGAACGGAATCCTCCCCATGGTGTTTTTGCGACAGCACATTTTTGTTGTGATGAGCCTTTATGACTTTTATTTTGACTGATGTCTGTTGCAAATCGGATGTACCGTTCTCGCGCAATGCAACGTTTTCCGAGGCAGTCTGCAAACCGCATGTGACTACTTCAGTGACACAGTCGGAAGCATGTTTGAGAGCTGCGTGTATTAAAACGTAACTACCAAACGCTTTGATCCATTGGAATAATGCTTCACGCAGATAATTATCCTAGGTATCCTCAAAAGATTGTAAAATGTCATACAAATCTATCGCCCTTTGACCGAAATGGAGGATCCACCCTCGGTTGTGAGATGGTATTAGTTTTAGACGACACATAGAAAGCCGCTAAACATATTTTTGCAAAGCCGGTCTTCTGTTCTGCTCCTCGAAATGGCATTCATAGAGAAAGGAAATAAAACATGTTACAATTCAGCATTGCTATCAGTTTATCTAGTACATCTATATTCAGGAAACATGGCATATCATTCAGAACCGTATGTGTGCACATATTGTACTTTGCAAATGTTAAACTAAACACACGATTAGCCCTAATAATGAACCAACCATGGTAATCGTATGCCCATACATGAGGTTGATGACCGAACTCTTCCTCTGATGTACCTTGTCCAGTGTAATATTCTTACAGTCGTGTAATCATTTACTCGTCTGGGTCATCCCGCCAAACAGACACATGAACTGCGACATTCCCCGCCGGGTTTGTCTCTTCGTTTCCCCGTGGGCCCTATAAACTCATCATTCCACGGTGGCTGGATTTATTGCCCCCGGTTGAGTAGTAGCCTAGACCGAGCGCACTCAGGTCCTTCCATCCAGCCGTGCTCCCATGAATGTTGCCCTATAATTGATCACTACCATGTTCCGAAGGGAGAGCACTGGCGGAGAGGAAATGAAAGTAAAGGAAGGTTCCAGGGAATTAAATCTTGGCTCGAGAAGAGACGGGGCTTTAATTAAAAAGTATTTATCATCTCAGCAAACGGTAGCGAATAGGTCATATCGGTGAAATCAAACACAAACATTAACATCGCCAGCATCTTTGTGTACCAACATGTTTGAGTCTTTCAAAGCATGGAGGTAAACCACAAATGCAAAATTGAGAATCTATTTTTCTATTTTACTTTTTAAACCTTTCTAGGAGGCTTTATTTCAGCCAATCTCATAAAATTCTCTTTTGAGTGTCTTAAAATTTAAGTCAAAAACTGTGACGCTATAACAAAAGAATTGTAGACGGACGTCTTCACTCTGTGCTACTTTTGTAAAAAGCTATACATTTTTTGTGTAACTTCAAATCAAATCAAATCAAATCAAATCAACTATACTGTAAACAATATCCGTTAGTTTACATCAAAAGTGATGGCAGCATGCGTTGTCAGACTTTTTGCTGTTTTTTTATATTTACATAAAATGCTGTAGATTATTTTTGCAAGATTTGCGTAAACAAATTGGAAACCTAATTTTACGTCTGTAAACAAAGTTATGTAATTTTAACATCAAAAGTGCTGTAAAAAACAATTACACTCGCAGATCTGTTAAAAATCCTCTGTAAAGTTACAGATATTTTGTGTGTGTGTAGGATTCTAGAAAGTAACTGCAAATTTTACACAAATTAATGAAGTCGGAAACAGATTAAATGAAAGTAATGACATACCGGTAGGCCTACTACGATGTGTTGTATGTGCAAATGCTCAATAACCTTTACTAAACACTACGAACTGGCTACTCTCGTGATTTAGCTTTATATTAAGCTTTTTCCCGCCATGATGAAGTCATGGTTTCCCATTAACAATTTCAATTTTTGAATACGAAAGAATATGTAAGGTGATTTTCCCCAATGTTTGCAAAAAATCTCAATTTTACTGTGGAATTGTTTAAATAATTACACATTATGGTCAAGAAAGTGTGTTTTTAGACTAATTACCACAACTTAACATGACTTTTGTGAACACGAATTTCGTCAGTTGTGATTGGCCAGTTGCTGCGTAATGAGATTCGTGTAGGAGAACGGTAGATTCTCTGTAAATAAACAACACTTCGTACAGCAAATATGTATTGTATTTTGACAAAGTGGTCTTCTAAATTGATGTCCTCTTTGTATAAATTAATGTTAAAACACGATAACTATAATCCGTTAAAACTAAAATACGGCGATTGGTTTTTTTAACAGGAAAACCCGTAATTTTACGGATTTTTTTACAGTGTAAAAATTTCTCACAATATGAATAAATTAAGAAAAAAATCATGCCCATTACATAGACATTTTCGAGATCAGGAAATGTGTGTGATACATTCCAGTCCAGGGGCGGATTCCAATACTACAGTCCATATGAAGCACGATATGGGGGAAAAAGGACCCCCCTCTTTTGTGTTGGTCATTGTGTTCCCGGAATCTCAGGAATTCTTTTCAGAAATCTAGGGGGATGTGTTAGATAACAATAATCTGGAGTGTGCTTATGGTATAGAGATAAAAGGGGGGTACCCTTTTCCCCCATATCGTGCAGGGTATCCGACAGTCTTAGCCGGCTGGCTTAGCCAGGCCGTTATTAGCCGGCTATCGCTCTGATACGGTCTTGGATAACAGCAAATCGTATATGCACGGATAAATTTAGGTTCAAGCATGACGTTCCCCAGTACCGTCACAGGCTATCATAACGTTCGCAGAAGTACATGGGGTAACTTTGGTCAGCTGATGGGTAACTTTGGTCAGTAGCCACTTTGGGGTTTAAAATGTTTTTATTTGCTTTAATATACTGCAGATTTTGACGAATTTGGTGTCATTTTATTCAGAAATAATCAAACTAATATTCAACATTTAAAATTTAATATTCATAATTCAAACATGTCTGAAAATGGGCCTCAAAACCCAACTCTTGGCCAAAAATAAATCTATAATTTAAAATAATAATTATAAGTTTGTGAGAGAGCCTGACAGGACGGTGTCTACAGGGGTCAAATGCCACGAATCAGCTGCTGTATAATAGCGTCTACAATATATTAATACCGAGTTCGTGAACACTACCATTTTGTGCCATATAAAAACAATTGTGACCAATGTTACCCCAACCCTGGGTAACTTTGGTCACCAATAAAATGAAAAATTCCATAATATTTTTCGAAATGAAGGTGTAGATGATTATCATGATGTTCTAAATAATACGAAAATAAACATCAGTTGGGTTTGGTTAAGAAGAAATGTCATAAGTGTATAAATGGCCCAAAGTTACGCCCACTTTATTCGAGCAGAATAAAGAGATGTGATAGCCATAGCCAGTGAAGACATATCGTTGAGAGCGGCGTAACTTATCGGCAAGTGGCGCATGCACCATGCAGGGAATCTAATCTAGCACCCATGCATGCTTAGTAAACTAATGGATCCCCCCTCCAGTATCACTGTATAATATATTCCATTGTTTACTTTCTCAGTGTAACTATGGTATAACCACAAAGAATGGACATCCTCCTTTCTATATGAATTTTCAAAGTGAACAAAGAAGACTGGCAAGAGTGGGATTTGAACCTGCGACCTCCGGAATACCGTACAGGCCTATACAGGTGCTCTACCAACTGAGATATCTTGCCCTATGTTGGCGGTCTCCCAAACGGTGTAACAAACCGTATTATTTTGATGTTGAATAGTGAAATAAATCAACTTTAAACTATGACCAATCGACACAGAGTTCAGACGGAAATGCAATCAATAGTCTCCAAATAAGAAACAAAGAAACAAACGTTTCCATATGTCTGAGTCGTAGTCTGCGGGGGACGTCATAAGGACTGTGTAGAATCGTGGAACAAGAACTTGCTTCATGGTAGATTAAATAGGCCAGGCTTATTTGGACACGACCACCTGCTACAGCAACAACGATCGTGACACCGGCATGACACCGGCATGACACTGACAAAAGTTCAGAGGTGTTGATAGTTCATTTTCAAGGGTGTGTTGTACCGGATTGCCTCGGTCGGTCAGCCGGACAGAATTCAATGGCGACAATCGCAACATAATCCCAGAGGTGTGGATTCTTGCATTATCGGCCCCGCAGGAACACCCACCGGGACAAAGGAGGGACCTCGCCTTTGCCTGTAAGGAGGGGGGTGTGGGATGGGGATTAGTGACTGCCTGGGGCCCACCCAGGAGTCACAGGTGCATGCTCAGCATACTGCACCTGTTGCCGTAGGTATGCCGCGCGGAACCCCGCGATAACCCCACCGCAATGTGTGAGATATACATGTACCTCGTTCATCATCACCCGATGCAATCGTAATGCACCTCGTTCATCATGTTCATCAGCATCAATGATATCTGAACAGGTATTAATTTCTTGCACAAGCAGACCCTGTGTTCTTTTCCCACGTGGTTAAATCATAGTCCCGATGGATAACAACTCATAAAAACATAAACCGGATTTCAAATGTACACCTGTATGTTCCAAAAAAATTATGCAGGGGGCATACGAGGACACACAGAGTTTTGGGGCTCACATGGACGTCCGTTATGTTAGGGGCCATTCCAAATTTTTAAGGTTTTTAAGTTACGATTTTTTAATCGACACTGTGGGTGGATGAGTGAAGGAAAATTATTGAAATAAAAAAAGAAAAAAAAGCTCTTTTGACTTGCCGATTATACAATGACTGCAACTAATTATTCCCCGCATCCTATGCAACCCAGATGAAGTTTCACTTTCAGGTGATCCACTTTGTGAAATATAGTCGAACCCTGATAATATGAGCACTGTTAATACAACACCCTGCTTATAACAAGGACAAAATAGGTCCTGAGTCTTTGTTTTTCTTTGTTTTCCATTACAGATAGTACAAGGTACCTGTTATAACAAGGTAAATTGTAAAGTCCCAGGGACCTTGTTATAAAGGTGTTCGACTGTAATGCACCATTACTCATCAGTGGTATGGAATGAAAAGAATTTTTGCTTGGTGGTTGAGATGTGTCAAATTTCTTCGAGGGTGCAAGTCATCAGGAAGTCTGTCAGTACAAGAGGTCCGTCATGCCGAAGTTATTCTAGTTCATATAAAAGCCAGTCTATGATGTTCGGTTCAGAGTTAGAACGAGTACAACAGGGTACAGCCGTTAAAGTGTCCAGTCCCTTGCGAATGCTGAACCCGTTCTTTGACGATTGTGGTTTGCTTAGGGTGGGTGGTAGATTGAAAGAAGGCGACATTCATGATAAACATCCTTGTATAATCTCAGGTAGACATGTAATTGCCACGGCCATTGTCAAAGACATACATTGCCCATGTAGGTGCTGAATGGGTATTGGGCATCGTCAGAAAACACTTCTGGTTGGTCAAAGCCAGGCCTCTTGTCAAGAAAATAATTAGGGCATGTGTTACATGTAAACGACTATACTCCAAGCCTTGGACACAGATTATGGCAGATCTGCCCAAGGAGCTTGTTGAGGCAAACAAACCGCCCTTTTCGTACGTAGGTAGCCTATTGACATTTTCGGACCATTTTATGTAAAATATGGTAGGTCAGAAAATAAACGTTATGGTTGTCTGTTCACTTGCTTGCATAGACAAATTGGATTCTTTGGAGATGAAGTCCTTTTTGAATGGTTTTAGACGATTTTCGGCTCGTAGAGGCCATCCTGAGGTCGTGTTTTCTGACAATGGCCTTAATCCTGTTGGGGGTGAATCAGAATTAAGAAACAGTATAAAGGGTCTCTCTCCTAAATTCATTGATGCCTATGCTGTAAAGAAAAATATTGTCTGGCACTTTAACCCCCCTACTGCATCCCATATGGGGGGAGTTTGGGAGCGGATGATTGGGGTCACTAAGAGAGTAATGGCTGCCGTGCTCCCTAGATCCGTTAGACTCACTGATGAAATATTAGAGACTCTGTTCTGTGAAGCCGGTCGGTCGGTCGGTCAACTAACTTTTCGAAACCGTTCGAAAAAAATCCTTGGTAAGCGTTTTCGGTATTCCAACTGGGATTTATGCGGAAGCATTTTGCCTTACATTCGCCCAAACATCCATTTAGAAAAGGCATTTTCTTTCAGTAAAAATGTGTGTATGTAAGTTAGTTTCTCCCCCTTTTAGTCATGGGGGAAAATATGGCTAGACCTCTTTTGGGTTGGGTAGGGTTTTATGTCTCTCCTGTACATTGCCTGAACCTGGTTGTTAGTGAAACGTGAAACTCATGCTGCAGCGTACGTGACTACATGTTAATGCCTCGTATTTTCGGGTCATCTCTTTCGGATCAAAAAGAAATTGTTCAGATGATGATGCAACTGGAATGATTGGGAGGGGGCTATCCCCATTTATTTATCCTCAATTTTGCAAGTGCATAATTATTTCGGAAGGATCTTGCAAACTCCGTTAAGCCCATAAAATAATGTTACCACCTCCACAAAAAATGCACGGACTTCGCCTGTGATTTGATAATGCAGATGATGGGTTTTACAGACGGCTGTGTAACGATTCTTTTTTCGCGCCTTCTTATAGATCGGGTAATCATCCCGATTCTAAGAATACGGGGGTGGGGAAAGAGGGCGAACTTGTCGGCATCCTTTCTTTACAAAGGCCCCACAGGTTTTCGCGCCTGTGCGCTAATTCAGTTTTCTTTTCACTAACGCACAGCCCGCGAAAATGTCCAGGCCACAGCCACAGTGTTTTCAGTGTGTCAGTCGTCGAACCTAATCCGACATGATCTTGCAAAGCTACGGAGGGATTTTCCCTCTATACTCCCCGAGGAGCAACCGTCAACGCCACAACACCTCTTCCTCTCCCGGTGCCCTCGTCCATATTAACCCAGCTAGCGGACCACCCAAATGATCCCCAGCTTGTTTCCTGCCCGCAGAGGAACTCGTGCACCCAGAACTGCAACCTTAGCACACAAATTGAAAGATTGACGAATCGAATGACCGCGCCGACACCCGCCAAGTTTCATAAATCACGGCGGATTGGGCCAAATTATGTTTGGTGATCATAAAACACCCAGCCATTCATGGGCGGTGATCCCGGGGGAAGGGGGGGGGACATGTCCCCCCTAAATATTTTTGTGTGGAGGGGACGGCTATGGCAGTGTCCCCCCTCCCCCATAATTTGACATGGGTCATTGACTTTTACATGCACCAGTGTGCACCAAAACACAAAACATCAGAACACATTTTCAAACATTTCCCAGGAGACACAACAGACATCTAATACAAAATTTCCGATTAGGCCTACATGATCTCTCTAATAACAGTTGAACTGATTGTACGTTCTTCCGAAAAAGTATTGGTCAGGGATGGATATGTAATCTCCAATATTTGTTTGTATAAGTATAAAGTTTACCTAATTTTAGCATCCCCACAGTACTTCGTACGTGGTTGATAACGATAACATAAATTAAACAAATACAATAAGGGTGACGTCATTGCACAGCTAGCGCGTCAAAGTTGTTATTGGTTGTGCGCTTTTTTTCTCCGTCCCGCCCCCACCTTGACGAGAAATCGCCGCCGCTGCTGTAGTCTTGGTTCCAAGACGTCCTTAGCGGTGCGACGTATAGCGCGCACGGCCGGCCGACAACGCCCTCTCGCTACACACACACGCCACGGCCAAATCGCAAAGACCGTCTTGGCTATTTCGCAAGTTCTGGCGAAATCGCGAGCAGAACTGTGTGGCATTTGCATGCGCGTGTGACGTAGCTGCATTATTGCATGTAAATCGCAAACACTATAGTCTAGTTTCTGTACTCACGTCGGGTGTGTCCGTACGTTACACCTAGAACTATATGGGGCTCCTACCAGTACCAGAGCCCCATAGAAAGAAGCCCAATTTTCCTATAGGCAACTGCAGCAAGAATAAGAACACAATTTTCATGCACTGTGTTTACACTGTGCACACAAAAATCGGTGAAAAGTTTACCCCAAACATCTGTATGTTGCTTACTTTACATCCTCAACTTGTGTGCACAAAACAAAGGATCGATCGAATCTGTCCCAATTTCAGAAAAAAAGGTGAACAAATCCCTGCAAGTTCCAGACTGAAGCAATATGAATTTACAAGAAACAACAAGACCCAGTACAAAGGTCAGTCATGAGCCAATCACTTCACAGGGCTGTTGATTATTCATGATTAATCTCAACAGCCCTGTGAAGTGATTGGCTTATGTCTGACCTTACTGGGTCATATTGCTTCTTGAGATTTAAAATGCTTCAGTTTGGAACAGGGATTTTTTCAATTTTTTTTCTAAAAAAATGGGACAGTCGACCGATCCTTTGCTTGGTGCACACAAGGTGATGATGTAAAGTAAGCAACAGACAGATTTTTGGGGTAAACTTTGCAGCAGTTTTTGTGTGCAAAGTGTAAACACAGTGCATGAAAATTGTGTTCTATATTCTTGCTGTAGTAGCTTATGTGAAAATTGGGCTTCTTTCTATGGGGCTCTGGTACATGGTAGGAGCCTCATAGTTGGGGTATCCGTACGTGTGTACGTGCAGCCAGCCTTCCTGGTGCAGCGCAGTACCAAGCCATTCGTAGTTTGTTGGAAATAATGTCTGATCGCGTGGACAAAGCGATGGATTTTACAGCAAAAAACTGGGCTTTGGAAAGCTAAAAAGTCATCAGATCAGTGTCATTCATCAATTTGTACGTGGCCATGATTTGTTTGGTAATTTACCAACGGGATTTGGCAAGAGTGTTATTTTTCAAGCTGCTCCATTTCCTGAACCATAGCTATGCTTGAACGAAACGAAGTAACCGAATGCAAACAGGAGAAAGCGCTGGTTATTGTCGTCGTGCCATTGAAAGCCCTGGCCGTTGATCAGTTTCAGTAAAAAGAACAGCATCAAAACAAATTATTTCAAGAAAACTAACTCGCTTTACACGTTGAAGCTCCTATTCGAGGTGCCCGGAAGTTTGGTTTCTCGTCAACTCGCGTACGTTCTCGGGGTCAACTTACACGCTCTATTATAGGGTGTGTTCGAGTAGCTTACTTGGATCAACTCGGGTGAAGGCATTACGGATCAGCCACGAGAGCGGGGCTGCGTTCCACTCACGCGAACTGTTTGCGCGAACGTTCGCCTACGTTTTTAGTTGGCCCCAGTCGAAGTATAACCGTATGTCACTGTATGCGCCGCTGATGAAGGAACGAGACTGGAAGTCTGTTTGGTTCATTTACATATTTATTTGCACACCGCTGATCAACATCAATGCAGGTGAAAACTAAAGACAAATATACAAATTCATATCAAGTAATATAATCAAATAAGTACAAAATGCACAATTTAACTATTACACACAGGTTTATAGGGGAAACATCAGACCAATTACAAACGGGTTGCACCTTATCAGCAATATTATCGATTATGTAGAATTCCTTAAATACAATAATCTATTAAATATTGTTCAAACACAGAAATCCATTATCATATAAACTTACAATCGTTCCCAGGGTAAAGAATCATCAGCACACACAGTGAGGTAAACGGTTGTAAAGCAGTATCGGTGTATACGGGGGTTTACGGCGGCATTCTGGGGTGCTGTACAAACAATATAAATATCAAATGAATACATATGAAGGCCTATTTAGGATAAGGGCGTTGGCTCCAAAGAATGTTCGAGTATATCGACGTATACTAAATTATAATAATATTTCAAACCAAACACTATTAAAGGGACACATTGCCTTCAAATGTCATGAAATTTTGCTGTTTGGAAATGTTCCTTATCTTTTATAAGAGTTGTTCATGCAAAAAAACACGTATAATGTGTTGTAATTAGTGAGTAGTGATTACAAAACAAAAAATTGGCCTCTGATCCCTGACATCTAACCCGCGAAACATAGACTTATTTCCAGTAGTAAATACCACCGTCTAAATAATGCGCAACATACGCTGTAAGAGTTTTTAGGCTGGCGCCGCAGCCAGTGGCCTTGTAAACCTATCAGATGATCGCCAGATACCATTCTCTACCTCGCGACATATCGCCAGTGCTGCGCGCCGCGTGCCACAGTACATCAAAATGGATCAACATCCAGCTGCGACTGGAAATACGACTGGTGAACATGGTCCGCCATTTTGTGGAGTCAAAAATTTGGTTCTACAAAATGGCGGACCGTTATTTGTCACGAAATTAAACAAAAACCACGCAATTTGAATGGATAGTTATGGGAATCTTTATATTCTACTTTAAAAAAAGCTTCCCAACCATATCCATTTCAGTTTTATAGCCCAAATCGCAAAATCCAAAGCAATGTGTCCCTTTAATATACCGGTACATTAAGGATAAATGCTTGAGGAGAATTAAATCTTCAGAAATAAACGATATAAAACTAAGTAAAAGTACTTACAAATAGTTGGTTGCAAAAATGAGACGAAGTGAGGGGAAACTTACGATATTTGACCTGTGACTTTATGCAAATAAAGGCTCCAAATAAGGGAAATAGGTACTCGGAGGACGAAAATCAAATGACTGAACAAATACATAGCGGCAACGGAAACACTCCCCCATTAAACAAAATAATATTCAAGATAACCAATTGCTACTGGTTGTCTCGGAGGCCGTCAATAATAAACTAGCACATCAAACTATTACACAATTATATAAAAACAAACTCTTTACGCCGTGAGTTACATCAGCAACAACATAGTAATTACCAATAACTATTTTATGGTGTACTATTTACGACACACCGCTTTACCTCTTCCACACGCGACGCGACTATACGACGCGACGGCACGACGGCTCCGTTGCATCGTGCCGTCGCGTCGTGCCGTCGCTTCTTTCCCATTACCTTTGTGCACATTCTGGCGTCGCGTCGTACGTCGCGTCGTGCCGTCGTGCCGTCGCGTCGTTTTTTTCCCAGCTTGCAGGTTTTCTTTCCTCAACGTCGCCCCTTCCGTCGCCCATCGCGTCGCAACGTCGTGCGTCGCGTCGTGTGTCGCGTCGTGCGTCGCGTCGTGCTCGCATCGTGCGTCGCGTCGTACTCGCGTCGTGCGTCGCGTCGTGTGTCGCGTCGTGCGTCGCGTCGTGTGTCGCGTCGTGTGTCGCGTCGTGCTCGCGTGGAGTAGTCATGCTAGTCTAACCCGCTAAGTTTATGCGCGCATGCGCTTAACTGCGCGGTAAACAAAAGGCCTGAGTTCTGTATTTAAAATGTGTAAAATTATAGAATTCTGTTTGTATTTTCTCCATTTTCGTAGCAAAAAATCTACAGAATCAACAACGGTACCGCGCTAACAGCGGTGTCTGTCATTCGTGTTTTAAACTGAATCCAATGTACAATTACTGTTAAGAACGTAGTTGAGAAAGTTTTGGGAGAATACAACTAAGTTTCTCATAGTATCAAAGTACCTTTCTTTTGTTATGTGTGTTGAACTGATTACTGAATTTTGTTTATTTATAAGAGCGCAGTCAAAAAGGGTTCATGCGTATACAGGGGCGGATCCAGGATTTTTTACGTGGGGGTTCTGAAATGTGTTCAGAAAGGTGACTCCAAAAAATAAATACAAGCGGGGGGGGGGGCGGGGGCTGACACTTTCTCACGGTTGGTGGCGCCATTTAATCACTTTGCTTTTTTTCTTACCCATAGGCAAAATAAGACTTGTGGTTTCTGCTTTTCTGGTTTGCAACTCTAGGCATAGGCCCCTAACAAACAAAAAATGGCCACGAGCAGGGGGGGGGGGGGGGGGGGGGTTCGACCCCCCAAACCCCCCCCCCCTCCCCCCTCTGGATCCGCGCCTGGTATAGCACAAAACCCTTGCCAGCATCCGAACCGTATCCATGATATATTTTCTCTCTTTTCACTCTATATTTTGTCCCGCCAGACACCTTGTTAGCGCGGTACCGTTGTTTTTTCTGTAGATTTTTGGCTACAAAAATGGGGAAAATACAAACAGAATTCTAGCAAAATCGTCTTTTTACACATTTAAAATACAAAGCTCAGGCCTTTTGTTCACCGCGCGGTTAAGCGCATGCGCGCATAAACGTAGCGGGTTAGTCTGGGCCTGTTTGTTTCACACGGATCGGGAGGTGATCCAGAGCCGAACGAAAACAAACAGGATCGCGAATCCCTCTCGCTATGTGTTGCATGCTGGGAGAATTTGTATATACACGACAATGTCGTCTGCTTCAGATTCTGTAGGGCTATTTTTATGATAAACTATCTAGTATTTTCAGAAAAGTAAATAAATCGTACATAGCTTTAATAACAAAAAATACACTGTAAAAGAATTATGAGTAAATGCTGTCACAATAGCTCGTTAAATGCTTCAAATCTACGAAAAAATACCATCACTTTTCTCTGTCCGTCTCGCACGTCGCCATCTTTGATCTTACGAACCCACCTCGCGAGCAGGATCACTAAAAACGTGATCCGGAGCAGCTTTCGACGCTCCGGATCACTGATCGCGCTCCGGATCTGCGTGAAACAAACGCCCACTAGCATGACTACTCCACGCGAGCACGACGCGACGCACGACGCGACGCACGACGCGACGCACGACGCGACGCACGACGCGACGCACGACGCGGGTACGACGCGACGCACGGTGCGAGCACGACGCGACGCACGACGCGACACACGACGCGACGTACGACGCGACACACGACGCGACGCACGACGGTGCGACGCGATGGGCGACGGAAAGGGCGACGTTGAGGAAAGAAAACCTGCAAGCTGAAAAAAACCGACGCGACGGCACGACGGCACGACGCGACGTACGACGCGACGCCAGAATGTGCACAAAGGTAATGGGAAAGAAGCGACGGCACGACGCGACGGCACGATGCAACGGAGCCGTCGTGCCGTCGCGTCGTATAGTCGCGTCGCGTGTGGAAGAGGCAAAGCGGTGTGTCGTAAATAGTACACCATACTATTTACATGTAAACTGACCCAAGTCTACGTTGCGATGGGTCGTGGATGTATTATAAAAACCAGATGATTACACATCCATACATGGTAGATTAGCAGATTCGAGAAAAACTATACTCATGGGTCGCACAAGTTCTGTTGTTCTGGTCTTGACTTTGACTAATCTAATTAATTCATCCCTATACCTTTAGTAACTCCAATGACCAGCGCCAATGGCCAAAGGTTTCTCGGTCAAATTTGCCTGGTGGTACGCAAGTACCTTTTCTCAGAAGCAACAAATGATTTGGCGATAGTGGCGTATAGGGTCGCGCAGGTCTTCACTGAATTTGGTCAGTGGACGCCCGTTAACAATACATTCGGCTTCACAGAACAGAGTCTCTAATATTTCATCAGTGAGTCTAACGGCACGGCAGCTATTACTCTCTTAGTGACCCCAATCATCCGCTCCTAAACTCCCCATGGGATGCAATAGGGGGGAGGGGGGTTAAAGTGCCAGACAATATTTTCATTTAATGCACATCAATGAATTTACGAGAGAGACCCTTCATACTGTTTCTTAATTCTGATTCACCCCCAACAATGATGAGTAATGTTGCATTATTTCACAAAGTGGATCACCTGAAAGTGAAACTTCATCTGGGTTGCATTTCACGGGGAAACCATTACTTGTGACCGCCTCACACGCTACGACAGATGTAGTCTTCTTAACTTCGGGGTCATCCCATAACAACTCGACAGGATCAATGTCAGGAGAGTTCCAATCACTCTTGTATTGATGCAACTTATCAGCACCGTTCAACCACTTGTTTTTGTCCCATTTTGAATAGGACAGTCCCCTAGTAACTAGATCAGCAGGATTGGCCTTAGTCTCGATATAGAACCACTGCTCTGGGTTTCTAAGCTCTCTGATCAGGCTTATTATGTTGCCTACAAAGACATGGAATCTCCTACTGTCATTACGAATATACTTAAGTACAATTTCCGAGTCTGTACAAAAATACGACGGACCCAGATAAACATCCAACTCCCGTGTCAACAAGGTATCAACCTTGACAGACAGGACCGCAGCCTGTAGTTCCAATCGTGGTATCGTACATAACTTGAGGCGGGCAACCTTGTTCTTGCTCATGATCAGCTGCACATGGACCATACCTTGCTTGTTCGTGCAACGAACATAACTGCAACAACCATAACCCTGTGAACTGGTATCATAATGGTGGAGTTCAATTACGGCATCATCAAAACTACAAGGCTTTATGCAAGGTGGAATCCTCAACTGACCCACAGAATACAACGATTGCACCCAAAGGTTCCAATCTCTCTCGAGAGCTGGTGGCACTCTCTCATTCCAAGAAAGTTTACGAGCCGTTGCCTCTTGAAAGAGCAACTTCCCTGCAAGTATCACTGGGTCCAACAAACCTATAGTGGATCAAATATTGATGAAACTATACTCCTAGTTAAACCATCTACGATACGCTCTACTTCGAAGAAGAATTCATCCAAGAAAATCATCCACTTTATACCCAATGCCCTTGCTCTCAGATTGAGAATCCAGTTCACGAACTTCCTTGGCTCTACATTCAACGGACACTTCAGACAGCAGATCTTTGTCATTGACGACAAATTTGGTCAGATTAAATCCACCTTCACCTAGGGTCTTAGGGGTCTCCGCAATGACAACCTTAACCTGAGACTTGGAGGCAATTGAACTGAGACAGTCGTCGACATAAAATGATTTGGCCACTGTATACCTGACTAGGGGATCTACACTCGAGGCATCAACAACTGTTTGCTGCAGAGCATACGCTGAGCTCGATGCACACCACACTCCTCCGAATAGATGTGACGTCATCTGTACCAAAGGAATCTGAGAGCGTCTCTGTCTTTCGCTGGTATCCTGACCTGGTTGTACATGGTCTCAATGTCTGCCTCAATGGCAATGCTGCGCTGGCGGAATCGCAACAAGATGGGTAGAAGTTTGTTGATCATATCTGGACCTTGCAAACAACGTTCATTAACGATTTACCTCTGAACTTACTGGCACAATCAAAAACTACCCTGAGCTTATCTGGTTTCTTATCCGACTGCACTGGATGATGTGGGAGATACCATGGTTCTATTAACGTTGAACAGCTCACGTTCTGGGACCTATATTCAGCATAACCATTATCTCGCAGTTTATCGATCTCTGCGTTGTATAGAGACCATCATTGATAAGTCTTTTATGCAAAATATCTAACCTGGATTTGGCTACAACAAAATTATTCGGGAGAGGTTCGGATCTATCTTTCCATGGGACAGGGAGCTCATAGTGACCATCATCTTTCTTACATTCACGATCCCACAAGGCCATAACCGATCCATCGTCTTGTGACCATGACAATTGTTCCAAACCTTCATTCTCGATCTTCCACAAACGAGAGACAAAGTTAGAGATGACTCTACGGCTAGGTACATTTATGGGAGACTGGCCATTAACACCACAACCGCGCACAGCGTAAGGCTGCCCAGTGTTACCTCGCCTTACATCTAATGGAACCAGGGCCTCCGCATTATCCTGACCTAACAACAAATCTACTGTAACATTACCATGTTCGTAGGCAGGCATGGCACCAATCCCACGGAGATGGTCATGCGACAAAATGTCAATGACTGCATTCTTCACAGGGATTTCATCAACTTCGGTACGTAAACTACGGACAACTCTAAAGTGTCGCCTAAATCAGAGGAAACTGACAAATTAACTAACTCTGATCACTGGGTTCCAGACCTATTCAACGTACTAATTATGAGCTTAACCTGTAATTTCCAATTGTCTAACCAAGGCACGGGAACAAAAGGAATTACTAGATCCGCTATCAAGCAAGGCAAATATACTTTACACCGCTCATTAACCGTCACTTGAACTATTTGGCATATGCGTCCCTCTACCAAAGCTTGCATATTTGGACGTTATTAGACGCATCACTGGCAACATGAATATACATGGTATGTTTCTGACCACAACCGTTCCACCTTACACGCAGATCTTTTGCCACAATTATCAACACTGTGAGATGCAAGGAGACAGTTATGACACAACTTGTGAGCATTTACAAGATTCAATCTTTCTCTAGGACTCATATGTTTGAATTTTCCACAATGCCACAAACGATGTCTTTGATCACACAAAAACACATAGAGGTTCAGGTGTGGCATACGAACTATTCTTAACAACTTGAGTACCTCTGTCTCCTGCTCGTTTACCGATCCCCAAACTAGGTTCAGATACTGACATGGAAAAGCTGGTGGATGAAGCCTTCTGTTCACTCTTCGCTCTGTCCGGCCGCTTGGGGAATCTGGTGCCATATACCGGATCGTTCGCTTCAGCAGCAACAACACCTGCGAATTTAACCAATTCTTCAAACAGAGGGTAAGAACCGTTGGATCGCTTTGATTTGAACACCAGCTTTTTCCATCTCAACTGAATATAGTTTGGGAATCTACCAACTATTTCAAGAATGACCGATTGAGTATTAACTTCTTGCAAAGTTTCCAATTTATTAAGCACAAGAAACGCATTTTGCATATCATCGGCTAACTGCTGTATATCCTAGGGTGACCTGACTGATTTACCTGATCTTAATTCCCGTACGAGACGTTCTGTAACCAAGTACCGGGTAGGCATTACCAAAACGGGTATCCAAGATTGAGAGAGCCTGACTATACCCAGTCTCACCTCCTATTAACTGCCAGCCCCTAATCGCCTCTTTGGAGTAGCCTGCGGTGTACTGCATCAATCTGGACAACTTAAGATCAGGATCCTCAGATATCTTATCCACATTGACCTCAAAAGCCCCCATGAACTGATGAAAATGCAATGGGTTACCGCTAAATACTTCTAACTCTATACTTTGGGTTGATTAAGTAAACGCAATAGCTCATTACGTGATAAGTCTTCGGAAATATCCGAGGTAAGAGGAATTTCAACCTTGATTTCGGTGCATTTACTGTAACTCTTGACCAATTCCAAACTGAATTATAATCACCTTGCTCGTTATAAAAGTACGTATCACTTTCATCAATATCTTCGTCTTCGGTGAGTTTTTCATGATACTCATTATGGGTTAATGTGAATCTTTTGAACAGTTCCTTAAGTCTAATTACATGGCCATTAATATCCGTGTTATCTTCAGCTATTAGATTGATTTCCCTAGTTACCGCTTTCTTGGCCGTGGTTCTGGCAGTCTTCAGGTGCGCCATGACTGCGTGATAGTTGGACAATGGCGGTGACGGCGACGTATGTAAAAATGACTAACTAGCGGATACTGGAATGATGACAAAGGACATGAGGCGACGATGAGGACGACCAAAATGATAGTGGTGGCGAGGACGGCTTACGGACGCTTCGGGGATGACCGGGGATGACGACTGGATGGTCGATTTTTTCACTGTCACTGTATGCGCCGCTGAAGGAAAGAGACTGGAAGTCTGTTTGGTTCGTTTACCCCCATTTATTTGCACACCGCTGATGCAGGTGAAAACTAAAGAAAAATATACAAATTCATATCAAGTAATATAATCAAATAAGTACAAAATGCAATTAAACAATACACACAGGTTTAGGGCGAACATCAGACCAATTATACAAACGGGTTGCACCTTATCAGCAATATTATTGATTATGGAGAATTCCTTAAATACAATAATCTATTAAATTGTTCAAACACAGAAATCCGTTATCATATAAACTTACAATCGTTCCCAGGGTAAAGAATCATCAGCACACACAGTGAGGTAAACGGTTGTAAAGCAGTATCGGTGTACGGGGGTTTACGGCGGCATTCTGGGGTGCTGTACAAACAATGTAAATATCAAATTAATACATTATGAAGGCCTATTTAGGATAAGGGCGTTGGCTCCAAAGAATGTTCGAGTATATCGACGTATACTAAATTCTTATAATTTTCGAACCAAACACAAATAATATACATTAAGGATAAATGCTTGAGGAGAATTAAATCTTCAGAAATAAACGATATAAAACTTAAGGCAAACTTACGATATTTGACCTGCGACTTTATGCAAATAAAGGCTCCAAATAAGGGAAATAGGTACTCGGAGGAAGAAAATGAAATGACTGAACAAATACATAGCGGCAACGATAACACGGGGTGTGAGCGAAATTCCATAAATTACGTTGTCAAAATGGCGGCGCTCATGACAGTGACATCGTTTGTTTGGCGGCTGCACAGATTTTAGAAGAACTGATGTCAGTTCCCTGTGATTCTTCCCATGAATCAGATTATTGGGAATCCAACATTAACGAAAAGTATGAAAAAGTAAATAATTTCCATGACAAGATTAAGGAAAACTGTCGTCTGCTTACCTCTCCGCCATCTTTAAAATACGTCACCGACCAGCAGCGAACAGCTCCGAATGTCGTTCGTCGTTTTCGCAAACGTTCGCCAACATAATTGGCGCACATTGCGTTCCACTCACGCGAACAATGATAACGTTGGTCAACGTTGGCAAATTGCCGTGAGTGGAACGCACCCCTGGGCTAATAGAACGCTCAAACGCCCTCTCCTGTTGATGTCACCCAGCACTTGAGTCGGCGATCGTGTAGTTACGGAAACCCCTTTATATTTGATCCATAGAGTCAAGGCTGTTTTTATCATTCCAAAATGAATTTATCGACCTAAAGTATACTTCTCTCAATTCTAATGACATACTTTTTTTGTAATTTTTTTGTAACAGTTTCTTGAGGTAGCCTCATGCAATTTTCTTACGTGGTTTGCGGTTGGTGTCTTGCGAATCACTGCGGTCTTCGCCATCCTTATTTTCGTGTTGCGTTTTGTCATCTTCGTTGTCGTTTTACCCCAAAATTTCCCACAACAATTTAATAACTCTGCCCTTGATCTACGACATACCTGTTGGTTTTTAATGTCCAATAACTTAAAAGTGGATTTTGTTCTCTTATAGGAACAGTCCTAAACTCCACAATTGCCCTTGAGGTCAGCCATTTTTAATTCCCCGCTCCAGCAGAATCTGTGGGTAATCAGACTTAACTACGCATGTGTGTGACGTAATTCCACCAGTGACTCTGCTCCGCGAGCAGGGTCTGTGGTGGCTGACCCGAGTGAGCTCTGAGTATGATGTCAGAGCTTATCGAACGGCACGGGGCTAACCCGAGTCGACCCGGGTGAGCTATATGGTGGGATAAGCTGAAGATAAAGCTAAAGCACGACATCGTTCAGTTTGTAGTGTTTAGTAGGTTTTCGTAGCATTTGTACACTCGCAGCATTTGTACACCATACAGTCATGTTTAATGATTTGCTTCCGTTTAGTCTGGGTCCCACTTCATTCATTCGATACGGTACCGGGTAATGCTACAATTATGTATCATTATGTAGCATTACCCGTTACCGGTCCCTATATCGAAGTCAAAACGATAATGGAGGTACCGAGATCCAGTCTACTATTGAAATAGGAACCCAGTGATTTGCTTCTAATTCTCCTCATAGCAGTAGAAGGCAGGCATCCAGTCTAGTTTTTTTTATGCAAGTTCGCCCCGAACAAGGCTAAAAGTAGTCTTGGTTCAAGACGACAGCAAGTGATCGATAATGGATCGTGTAGCGTCGCGTTTATTCGTTCCATGCAGTGCGCCCTCTGACGGTAAGATTAGACCAACCCATGAGTTGGTCTAATCGTACCGTCAGAGGGCGCACTGCATAGCACGAATAAACGCGACGCCACACGATCCATTATCGATCACTGTCGTCTTGAACCAAGACTAGGCTAAAAGCCACTCCAGGCACGGAGCTACAAAAAGAAAAAATATGTAGTACATACTTCGTGTATGCTAATAAATAACGGTTTTTATGTAACGCATCATGTCTTATCATTCTTGTATTAGGTTTCAGTTGCTGGGCGGAACGGGAAGAGGAGAGCGCGACGTGCGGCCTGCTGATCACAGAGAACGTCACCGTGGAGGAATGCTGCAAGAACAACGGCGAGAGTATCTCCTGGTCAACGATAGACCTCATTTCCCCCGGGGACATCTTCAAGTTCGAGACCATCTACGGTGGAGTGCCAGACTGCCATCTCTGCGAAAGTAAGTTGTGCCGTGGCATATGCTGATAAACTTATTAGGGTCATTCTATAAACTTGGGATCCGATTTTGGTGTCCCTGTTACATCTGACATGTATAAGATTTTGCAATTCAGGACACATTCTTTAATGCCTTCTATCTCAAAGAGTCATTCTGTAAAGCAAAGTACCTGCCAAACAAGTAAAAAATAGTGTGAAGTAAATTTTAATTACTTTTACTTGATGGGAAATTACACAGGTCAGGTGTAACAGGGACACCAAAGAATTTCACACTTTTGGACCCCAAATTTATAGAATGACCCATTAGCCTTTTTGGGATATGGCGGACACAATAGGAGGGCGCTATTTTAAAATGTCACAAAATATTGCCAGACGCGTAGCTCGAGGGGGCAAGGGTAAATTTCTCCCAGTGGGAACCCTTGCCAACCTCGTAGATTTTTTTTCTTTTTAAGAATTTGTTAGGGGGTGACGCCCAGTTATCTGTTGTGTGTTCATTTAAAAAAAGTTCTTCCCAAGTTTTTCTTTTGTTTTAAGTAATTTTTAACATCTTTAAGCTGTGTTTTCCTCAGTCTTCTTGTTTCAACCTGTTTTCGGTGGTTTTTAAACTTCATCTTAATTTTATTGCCAGTTTTTCATGATTGTCTAATATTAATTTTTTTGTCGTTTTTTTAAGTAATTTGCAAATGACCTTTTTAAGGCATTAAAAACAAAAATCATTATTCCTTTGTCATATTCTTAACCACTGTCAATACGTACGAATGTATAGTGCAATTCAACCTACCGGTTGCTATACTGTACATTTTATCCAAATTTGTTTTATATATGAAATATACCAATAATTATAAAATATGCGTTAAGTTCGGACGTAAGGGTATAATTAAAGCACGGCTGCTGAAAAATTTACCCCCTTGCCCCGTTTTCAAGATTAAAGGCCTATACGTAAAAAATACCAACAAAGTAGGAATCAGTGTACGATTGTTCTTATTTGGCCTGGAAAATCTGGACACGCACCCTCATCGTATCGTACCTGTTGCAAGTAGTGAAAATGGACTTGCTCCCCCAATAAATAGTCACCCCCTCGCGGAGGAGGATCTGTCGCTGCGACTGTATGTTGCAAAGTCGATTCTATTCAGCAACAAGTTTAAATTTTATTATGATGAAATGTTAAAAAGATGGCTCAATATAAGTTTAAAACATTTCCCCTTTTTATTAATTTCAAACCCACTCTTTTTATTGCCCGTGGAATTTGGTTACAAAATACAAGTTTTCTAAATAATATGTCGTTGCTGGAGCTAGACTGGTTCCCGGCCCCACTATCAATCTGGGGGTCGTGAGAACCAATCCATATTGTAACTGGCTCAATGGCAAACTTTGAGACGCTGGTGGAAGCAGACAAACCGGTCCTTGTTGCTAGTTCTGTGCATAGCGCATGCGCGCGTAATTTTAAGAGTGCGCACGACTCGTGAGAACAATGGAAAAGGACCGGTATGTCTGCTGCCACCAGCGTCTCAAAGGTCTCTAAGGCCCCGTTCTCCCCTTGTGTCGTGTCATTGTAATATTTCTATCGTCCATTACAAGTGACTACATGGAATTCTAAAAACAAACTGACCTATAGGGTTCCAAAGGCTTACATCGGATCATGTGATTTGCTATTTCTCTATTCCAACCCGCAGAAACGTGTGAGCAGACTAAATGCCAAGCCGGCCGGAAGTGCATCATGAAGAGCGGTCGGCCCCGCTGCGTCTGCAAGCCCAACTGCACGCACGACTTCACTTCGTCACATAGAGGGTCTGTGTGCGCCACCAACGGTAGGCAGTACAAGAGTATGTGCGCTCTGCGCAAGATGAAATGCCGACAACAGGATGAGTACTTTGAGCTGGAGGTTGCGTACAACGGGCCGTGTCAGAGTGAGTGTTAGGGCCTTGTCACACGAGGCAATTTTTACAAGTAACTTGGAGGCAACAGACAGCACTGCAGGCTAAAGGAATGCTTCGGTAGCACAAGGGCAATATTTCTGACAGCGTATCGACATTCTTAAGAAAATTATGTGAAAATTGTAATGTGAATGTTTTTCTACTTGGAGATTAACTGTAAATTGCCTCGTGTGACATGGCCCTTAACGCACAACATACATAACCATAATGTTCAGAGAGTTTAGACAACGTCAGGTTTGGACCAGATGTGGCTAACTGGAGTGTTTGCAGCTGTTGTCAAGTCGACCAAGTGTGGTCGAACGTGCTGGTTGCTTGTCGTAAATGCTAAATCCAATTTACGCATTATACGCTACTTTGTCGCGCGCCAGTGTTCTGAATACACGTAAATCAATGAGTGTGTTACCGTTTAGGGCCTATACGCGACAAAGTTTTCGACAAGACGTGCATTGAATTGCGTGTCCTTAGAAAAACGCCCGACATTGTCGTGCAACAAATTAAAGTCGCATAATGTGTAAAATGGGTTTATACATTCTGATGCACTATATTATTAAGTGTCCAGTGCAACGCAGCCCAACGCAACGCAATGCAACACATAAAAACATACACACACAAGTGTGTAAACACCGGCAATCGTGGACCTCCCATTGTTCCTCTTTTGTTTATACTTTAACTTTTTCGGAAGGCCTCCCATATGTTTTGTACACGATTTTCAATTGTGGACTTTGAAACAATCGTGGACCCCATTACAAACTCAGACGCACACAAGTGTGTAAATACCGGCAATCGTGTACAGGTTCTGTATATATCTCCGAGGACAAGAGGAGAAAGGAACTGCAAAGAAACCTTTCAGTCCTCGCACGTCAAGTCTTTTGTTGAAATCGGTCCTCGCACGTAGAGGTACGTGCTTAGTCTATGGGGTTGGGTTATATTAAAGGAACAATAGGAAACACAAAGCATTGTCCTCGGACGTATATTGGGAAAGTACGACTGGTTGGACTCCTTATTGTTCCTCTTTTGTTTGTACTTTAACTTTTTCGGAAGGCCTCCCATATGTTTTGCACATGAATTTTAACCGTGGACGTTCGGTCAGTCGTGGAAATCGTGGACCCTTTGTCTACGCCCTAACTCTTTTGTCCCTAGTCCACGATTGCCGGTACATACTCATCCATACTCATTCTTTTCCTAACACAACACAGCACCTAAGGCCAATTACACATATGGAACTTCGTATATTTAGAAAAAAACGGGCAACAATCTCTTACGATAAAAACACGTATGTGTAAATACAACACAAAACAACACAACACAACACACACAAACAAACACAATACGTAAAACACATAAAACATACATAAACACGAAACATAAGAAGCACAATTAACACATAAACACCAAAAATAGGGGCGGAAATAAAAAAAAAATTAGTACAATTTCATTTAACAAACAAGTGTTTTGATTGTGTGGATCACGTAATCCTACTAGGCAAATTAAAGAAGCTGAATTTGGCATCTTCTGTAATTAATTGGTTTAAGTCGTACCTAGGCGGTCGTAGTCAGTCTGTAAATATTAAGGGCACAATATCGAAGGTCCTGCCCATAGACATAGGCGTTCCACAAGGGTCGATCTTAGGGCCACTTTTATTCATTGTTTATAGTAGTGATTTTCCATCCTGTATACCCCAAAATTGCAACTTATTTATGTATGCAGATGACTCCACGTTAACGTGTAGCTCCTCTAGTATTAACGAAATAGAAAGGAACTTGAATGTAGCTCTTGCTAGTATTCACAACTGGTGCCTAAGAAACAAACTAGCATTAAATGCCAACAAAACCAAATGTATGCTTATTGGTTCAATTCAGAAAATATCCAACGTCGACCTGAACGTGTGCATTGCTGATAAGGTTATCGAAAAAGTGAAATCTTGTAAATGCTTGGGTGTAGTTGTTGATGAAACATTAAGTTGGGGTACACATGTTGAATACGTAAGGAAGACTGTTTCGTCTAAATTGGGTGTGTTAAACAGAATTCGTGATTACGTTCCCCAAAGCAGCCTGCACACACTCTTTGTAAGTTTAGTTATGCCATCTTTAGAGTATTGCTGTACGGTGTGGGGAGGAAGGTACATATCTCACGACAATACCCTCAACAAATGTCTAAAAAGAGCCGCACGGATAATCCTTAAATGTACCTCCCTCACCCCCTCAGCTGATATGTTTGCCAGACTAAATTGGATTCCTTTTAATGAAAGAGTTCAGTCCAAAAAGGCTATCCTTGTTTTCAAAAGCCTTAACAAAATGACTCCTTTGTACATGACAAATCTGTTCACACCACTTACAGTGATTCGTGAAACATGACAATCGACCCAAATGGCACTGAAAGTTCCTTTCGCCAAAAAGGAATGCTACGTGACAAGTTTCGCTGTGAGTGGTGCCAGTATATGGAATAATCTGCCTGAACAAATGAGAACCATAAACTGCTTAAGTACATTTAAATCGGAGCTACGTAAAGCCATCTATCAGCGATATCTGTGTCATTTACGCTGATCTGCGGAGTTATAAACTTGGTTGCCAAAATACTTTGGAGCCGGATGGGAATTTCCCCTTGTTTTTCACCCTAAAAAATTTTTTCGCGGGTAGGCTTCTGGAGAGTTGAAAAGTTAACCGAAAATAGATTTATTTGTGTAAACATTATTGTATTTGTTTAAATATTTTGTATGAATGTGCAAATATTAAGTTTTAACTAATAATATGCAGGGCCCAATGCAAACCAGTTTTAAACTGTTTGGGCACACCCTGGGTAAAGAAATGTAATAAATAAACAAATAAATAAATTAGTGCCCGTGCTTTGCAGTAGTGCCTTTCATTTTAAACTGCACTGGCCAGTATCATGATGTCCTATTGCCTCTCTATCCCACGGACAGACTCATGCGACAGCGTCCAGTGTCTGGGTAACAAATGTTGCGTGGAGGATCAACACGGCAGGCCCCACTGTGTGTCGTACAGCGCCATAATCTGCCCAGGTCCGTTCCGGGACGGGTTCGTATGCGGTACGGACGGCGTGACGTACGAGACGCTGTGCCAGCTCCGACGAACTTCCTGCTCCAGGGGAAACATCATCCCAGTGGCGTATCAGGGAAAATGTGAAAGTATGACAACTAATTATGTCGGTCAGGCTTTGAGTCAGTCCAACAAAATCTACTTGAGAAAAAAACCTCTGGATGGAGGTTTTTCTTTTACTTGTACAGGCCGCAGGTGCACGGTTTTTCCCATAGAAAACAAATCAATGACGATATAGCTCTAAGTGTGACGCCATTCCTACGTAAACCACACCCAGTTAACATATCCAACCATGATCTGCAGTCATCTGAAAAGTGGAAATGCACTGCCCATTTTTTCCACTCACGAATTTGGCTACAAATTGAAAAACAATGGACATCGTATTAAATATTATGCACATGTCGGGGGAACTGTGAAAGTAAGGCAACTTTAATGTTGGTACAGCATCGATATTGAAAACTGTACTAGATACCACACATGCGACGATGAGGTTTCAATTCAGCCAGACATGATTTACTGAGACAAATGCCTCTAGAGGGCTCTGTTTAGTACGGGTCACAGGTGCACGATTCGTCCACTGGAAAAGTCAGTGACGATATAGCATCTTTAATGATTACAAACTCGTCTCTTTTTTACGGCAAAACATAAACATGTTAACATCAGCATTCTGGGAAGTTATTGGGTAGGATAAAGATTGCTTATAGTTCCATGGTTTTTCATATGAAACTCGAATTATCATAGTGAAACAGGAAATGAATAAGGAGAACTTTTATGAACGGCAAGTCAAGTTTGTGAATACGTCATGTATTCACAAAAAGGCTAAATATCACAGGCTAAATGAAAATGAATTAAAAAAAAAAAAAACACTTCGGGCCGAACACGGCCGAATTTCACGGAATCCGTAAATGGTTGGCGAACAATTGCCGCTAACTATAGCAGAACATTATGTGCTAACGGTTAGCGTACCGGTATTTCATGGGTTAGTAAAGAATCGATGCTATAGCAGAACATTATGTGCTAAACTGCTAACGGTTAGTGTATTTCATGGGTTAATAAGGAATTGATGCTAACTATAGCAGAACATTCTGTGCTAACGGTTAGCGTATTTCATGGGTTAGTAAGGAATTTATGCTATTAAACTTTCGCAGAACATTCTGTGCTAAAGGTTAGCGTATTTCATCGGTTAGTAACTTTGGCTTGTACGCATGCGTACTACTGTATGGAGCACTGAGATCGATGCTTTCAACCCGGAAGTGTGCAGACTCTCAGCTTTTGTTCCAGGGAATTTGCCATATAGGCCTAAACCCCTCTTGCAATATCGGATAATCTGAGTTTAGTAACTCAACATTTCAGACAGTATTCTCTGTCCGGGTCATCTGGAGAGAGTTGCCACATGGTTTTTACCGCAAAACTTTACCTTAACCTGAGTTTAAATTGTATTTCCCAGATTTGACCTCCTGCAATGACACAAGCTGCGTGAAACGCAAGGAGTGCTACTGGGATCAGGTAGTCAACACCACCCGGTGCATTCTCTGCAACTACAGCTGCAGCGGCTGGGCTGACGAGGTTCCCCTTTGCGCCTCAGATGACCAGACCTACGATAGCTGGTGCCAGATGCAGGAACATGTATGCCAGACGGAAGAGTACGTGGAGCTGGTGTATTGGGGACCCTGCGATCCAGGTAGGTGTTGGCATGGCTTTCTCACTAGGATGAGCCGAGATTGTCCCCGTAGTGAACGTGTAATGACGCACAATTTTGTGCAGGACAAATATAATCCAGGCTTGAAATGTATATGCGCTACGCAGTTGTACAAGTTAAAAACACGAACAAAACTTGGCGACAAATGTCGGCGAGAAGCTGTTTTGCAGCTCCCATAGTCAAGCACACAGTAGAGAGACACTGCGGCTGCACCGCACTAAATAGGCCAAAATGGCTGCGCCAAACTGATTAGCATAAATTGTAAACAACATTTTTTAAATAATAATTGTTTGGGGGGGGGGGGGGGGGTCATGCAGTTGATAGATTGTGTAATTATGATCAGCTATCATAACCTGGGGGTTCTGTGCTTCAACTTTTGTGAAGACTTGATACATTTTGGCTTTAAAATTGGTCCTATTTGGCTTGGCAAGTGGAGGGATGCTGTATGAAAAAATGGCAGTTAGCCGGTTTGGGAAAAACCACATTTTTAGGAGTGATACTCTCTGATGACAATTAGCAAAAATTCCAAACGGCTACCCTGCCAGGCGCACTGTAACTGCGAATTGGCTTATTCCTCCGGTGTCACGGTCTCACTTATCCGGTGTGCTAACTTTTCCGGACGAATTCAGCGGATAATTGAGCACGTCACAAGTCACATACTCATTTCTCCGCCGTGCTAATTTTTCCTGATGCAACGAGGGCGCCACACAACGTACATCTCAGATTAGTGATTGAACGTGCGCTGATTGTTGATTTCGGGAAAGTTAAGGGCCCGAGAACTTGTCATAGTTCTTAAATCTATAAGAAAGAACCCAGGAATCGCGCGGGTAAAAACATGGTAGAGTTTGGCAAGAATTATAAGTCTCTTCCAAATTGTATTAAATTAATGTGTTTCCCCTCAAATCTTCCTGGTTGAGGCTGATAGTAAAAAGAAACATTTGCCAAAAAAATAACATAATATACAAAAACCTCAGAATTAAATTAAACTAAGATAAAGTCCTTGCCTGCCTAAAGAAACCTAAATTTAAAAAAGTCAGGAGTTAATGGGTGAAAGTTAATCAAACCTAATGGTGTGTAGCTGGACAAAACAGATGTTAAAAATCACTTTATTGGAAGCAACTATTTTCATAAAGGGTTGAACAGAGGGGAATATTCACTACGGCATACTCTGAGGGAGCTGTGAATAAAAACAGAGGCCATAGCAAACATTCTATTTATTAATCATTTTATTTTACCACTGTTACTTGACATTATTTTACAGAGCCCCTAAAGGGAGATATGATGAAAAAACATCACGATGAAGAAATAATATGAGTTCTTTATTTAGTGCTCACGAAATAATCTTTTTCGTGCGCTCGAAATCATTTCATGCCCTCGAAATAAATGATTTCGTGTACTCAAAATCATTTCGAAATGAATGATTTCGATCGCTCCAAATTCATTTCGTGCGCTCGAAATATAGTTTTTTGTGAGCTCGAAATCATTTCGTGCGCTTGAAATACTTTATTTTATTCGCTCAAAATGATTTCGTTCGCTCGAAATGCTTTCGTTCGCAAATGATTTTGTTCGCTCGAAATAATTTCGTGCTCTCGAAATCATTTTGTACCCTCGAAATAAAATATGTCGTCAGCTCGAAATTAAATTATTTTGTTTGCTTGAAATAATTTCTTACCCTCGAAATCATTTCGTGCACTTGAAATAAATTATTTTGTGTACTCTAAATCATTTCGTGCGATCGAAATCATTTCGATCAACTCGCAATAATTCATTTCGTGAGCTCGAAATAAAGTTTTTCGGGAGCTCGAAATGATTTTGTTCGCTCGAAATGATTTTGTACCCTCGAAATCATTTCGTGCTCTCGAAATCATTTCGTACCCTCGAAATAAATTATGTCGTGAGCTCGAAATTATTTTGTTCGTTTAAAATAATTTCGAGAGCACGAAATTTTTTCGAGAGCACGAATTATTTCGAGTGCACAAAATCATTTTGTGATTTTTTTCATCATATGCCCCTTCAGGGGCTCCGTATATTGAAAGGAATACATTATCTATACTATCTATACTATCTTCTATACTATAAAGACCCTAACCTGCGCCATCTTTGAATCTTGGAATTAGAACCGCGCCATCTTGGAATTAGAACCGCGCCATCTTGGAATTAGAACCGCGCCATCTTGGAAAAGTGCGTCGCGTTTGGTCGGGTGACTCGGCGTGGTGTCGCCGCGCCGGTGATCGGGGGCGAGGAGCTCGCGGAGGGTACCAGAGTACTTCCCGGACGCTGGATCACGTGATGATGTCTCCCGAACGGCCGTGCTGCGATAATGTCTGATTGGATGTTTCCAACAGACCTCCCGATTGGTCCGTGATGCGAGAAACCTCCCGAACTGCCGCCTTCCGGCGTGTCCGAATGGCCGTTTCCAACGAGCCTCCCTGTTGGTCGGCCTGACCCACTGAATCCTCGGTGGTGCCAGGATAAGATTTCTTATGCCGACTGCGGGTTTGCTCGAAACGGGGTACCGGTTACAGTCACGATGTCCGGAACTGGCGCCTGCGTTTAATATGGCCGTTGGGCTAGCCGAATTTTCATGCCAGGCTGTTTTCACGGCAAGACGCTTTCGTCTATATTTTGCCAATACGGTGGCCGATAAACAACGTAATTGGAAGATGTAAATCTTCAAAATCAGTCGTCTCTCTCTCTTTTAAATATCTTACTGGCGAAATGCTGGTACTTTCTGCCGATGGTTTCCAATTATATTTATTAGAAAAACAAAACAATTATTATATAAAATAGTTAAAGGAAACATGCTTCTCAAACTGGCCGGATCACATTTTATTTCATAAATAAATTCATTTATATGTATTAAATGTGAAATAAAAGCCAAACTGGTTCAAGTGAAGTTTTAGTGTGATTATTTGCCGCTCAAAAATTTACCCCCCCTTTTTGGAATTTGTTGAGACTCAAATTGAGGGCGCTGTTCGTGACGTAGACCGAGGCGTTGAAATTCATGGATCGACTCGATATTCTGGACACGTACCCGGCCCGTGACTCTACACGTGCAATTTCGTAAGTTGCAACAACAACTAACATCGAACTTACCCTGATTTTCTCCCTTTTAGCGAAGGCTCCTCGGAGAATGGGCCGTTTAACTGCTTTCGCCTATAATCTTACTCACATCTGGGAACTTTGTTGGGATGGCAGTGGACTTGAGCATATTTTTAATGGTCATCCCAAAGGATTTGAAAATACCAGTATCGAAACACGACGGCTCAAAGTGGTCGCTACATAACGCTGAGAAGCTGCTTGGGCCGGACCACTTCTTGTCACCTTCACTTTCGCCGTCCAAATTCCAAATCAGTTGGAAATAAATGAATGCTTACTCCATCCGTCGTTGTTTTGCTGCACCCAGCAGCCACACACATTGTCGGCATGGCCGAAAAACCACTATATTTTGCTTAGATTTTGGACGAAGAATTTTCGCCGTACAATGTACACACAATGCATACCCGTGATGAATGGGTAATGTGCCTCGATCTACGTCACACACTTATGTTAATGAGGGTCCCAATCAGGGGGCGGAGTAGCTTGGACAAAAATTTTCAATTTTTTTTCTTCTCATATTTAATCTGGGAAATAATTGTCTCTGGACACAAAATATAATTGTCAAGATAATACTTTATTGTTTTAAGCAGGAATAATGCAATATAAATCCTAAATCATGTTTCCTTTAAGTAGACCCAACAACTTTTTAGGCTCACGCACCGTTAGGCCTTTGTATATAGGGCGAACGGGCGCTGTTCATAAGGCCAAACAAAATTTGTTCCGTCGGACAGGACAAATTGGAAAAGAGGGTCGGTCGGTCGGTATTTGTTTCGTTTTCACGATCACCCGGGCGTGTTTAGGCTAGGCCTACACATTGAACAAACCCCCAGGTTTAACACTTTTGAGACATAGATGCTGAGTTATGTTCTTATTGATATGGTAAAAAAGAACGCCGACCCTGAATCTGTCGATTTTTACGGTCGGTCGGTTCGAGGGCAACACAACCATTTTTTGGTCCTATGACCAGAATACCGTACGTGTGCATGACTACATGTACTTGCAATGGACGAATTACTTTTCCCAACGATTTTGTTCCTTTTGTAAATGTTTGGGAATTTCAAAAATATTATCCCCTACAGTATGAAAATAAATCTTGGCGGCTGCTAGCAACATTTGTGCGTGAAGCGCGCAGCGGCCATCAATGCGCAATCCAGATTTTTATACATGGAGATCAGTGGGCTCAACTCATTCAAATTAAAGAAGGATTTTCGTTTAAAAAGCTGAAAGCAGTCCAAAAAAGGCAAAAAGTTCACATTTGTCCCAATTCAATTGAAAGACCGACATCTGACCTCCAACCTAAAGACGGCCCGAATTAAACGGTGCAGAAATAGTACGGTAGCCTTAGTCAAATTAAAGACGGATTTTCGCCTTCGGTTAAAAAAGCTGAAACAAAAAGCTTAACATCGGTCTTATAGAGTGGCGGCCGGAATGCCGTTTCACGAAGTTTTGTACCGTTCTAAATATCCGAACAATTATTTTTTTATTAAACAAATTAAAAGATCAACCTTCGACCGCCAACCTAACTGGTGCCCAATTACAACGGTGCAGAAACAGTCAGCCCAATTCAAATTTAAGACGGATTTTCGGGTAACAAAATAAAAACCTGTCATAAAAAGGCAGAATTCCATTCCCTCAAATGTTGTACCATAAGACAATGTTAAATTAGAAGTTCCCCGCCGCGCGGTCCACCCATCTAGCGGGTGCCGCGCGAAGCGCGGCATCCCGCTAGTGTACAATAATTTTTCTTTTTGCGGGAAGCGAATCTTTCTACTGCCGACGCCACGTCGAAGCTAATACCGTAGCCTGCGGCACTGATCTCCGAGTCTGCACGTTACAGTCACATTTATTGTACACATGTACATGTGGCCGTGGATGTGGTACGTACGTACATTGTACAATCAATGCATCGTCGTCGTATTAACGGTACGTGTATGCACTCGTGCGCGCCGCGAGGCTACGGTACCCTATAACACATACATATATTTCTGGTGATCTATAACGGGCACCAGTACAACCTCCAAGAACTTTAACTCAGCACGCTGCTAAAAGTTGGTGAAAATGTACACTACTGCGCAACTTCGCGCATGCGTATTAAAGCGGAATTTTCCCGTCGAAAAAGTTAGCACACCAGATAAGTGAGAACGTTACACCTGGTGTATGCTATATATGTAGGTGTTATATTGATTTACTTATAATTCATTGCGATGTTCCTAACAGCTGCAAAAAAACATACCAAACACTTGTGCATTGAACAAAGTATTTTTCTACTCAGCTCCGTAGTCAATTTCTGACTTTGGACCAAAGATGGAGGTGTGTAGTGGAATGTGCGGTTATTGTTTCCCAATTGTCAATGTGCGCTGGTGCATAATCCGCCATGTTTGGTCCAACATTTGGGACCCCTCATGCCACAACTCTCTTCATCTATGGCTCTGCCGCCACTGTTGTAAGGGCTAGCCAAGTTTGGGCCAAAATATTGGCATTTTACAACATGTCGGCTATGCTTTCTGATTACAGACGGTCATAGCTATGGCATCAGCGACCCGGGGTCGGGGGAATACCGGGGCTACGACCAGATACATTTCACCCCCAGCAGTCGGCAGGTCCTGTCCGAACTTCGCTCCAGTATGTACAGGAACCAGGAAAAAGACGATGACAACGGCACCACGGCGACAGCGACATCCACGCTACAGCCCCAAACCATCACACAGTACGTGTCCGCGTCCACCGAGCCCATCACGATGACGGTCACTGAGCGTCTACAATTATCAGACTCGATCGACAAAAACAAACCAGTCTCAAGCGACGATACCGGTGGTAATTAGACCAATAGTTATGATCTCATGTTTTACAGGAATGTGGGCATTCTGTGTTGCATGAAGGGAAAACAAGAATTCACAGACGATATTCTGAGCGTGATGACATAATTCGGGGAAATTTTTAACGTGTCCATACGAATCACATGGGACTCCGTCAGTTTGGAAAGTTTACACATGACCGTAACTTGTTCTGGTACTACTGAGCCTAACCTCGTTCCCATAGTGTCGAACAGCGCCCTCACCGACACCACAGCTGCTCTCTCACCTTGGTATGGGATCATTAATTTTAATTAACCAAGATTTTTGGATACTCATGCAAATTAGGCTCCCTTTGAGCGATGTATTCTGGGCACGTAGTAGTCTGATGGCAATACTTAAACTTCACATCTTCGTCGCATTCACAGCATAGGCTCTTTGGTACTAGATTGATTAGCTTGATTGTAAAATCGTGCAAAAAGGCCGCAAACTACGTGCAGTTCATGGGTTCTCAGAATGGTTGACATGGTTGAGCATCAACGAAGCGTCATTTATCTCAAAATGAAAAGGACAAAAAACAAATTTACATACCCTTGTGATACCTTGTGGTGTTTCCGTACGTGGCGCACACTTGAGGCAAATTAGGCTTCCGACTTCCTTTTGATAAAGCCTATAAGCTAAGGACAGGCTTTCGGGGCAACATGCCTCGGATGGTACTACGGCATGGCGGGCGTCGTTGCCGTTGGTATTGACAGGACCAAAAACCCGCCGTTTCGCAGCTGGAGCACTCTCACCAGGAGATCTTAAGAATTATTTGCTACAACCACTGCTGCTACATGCACGCAAGTTTAGCGATGTTGACCCTAGTCTTGGTTCCAAGACGTCCTTAGCGGTGCGACGTATAGCGCGCACGGCCGGCCGACAGCGCCCTCCAGCTACACAAACACGCCAAGGCCAAATCGCAAAGAACGTCCACTGATCTCTACATAAACTGGATAGCGCATCGGCTGTACAAGTTGAAGCCGCCATCCACCATATTACCACTCCCAAAACAACAGGTTTGACAACCTTGTCCCCAGGGTCTGCTTTCAATCTCGTTCTCCTTACACAGAGATCAGAGGTAAAATGGGAGTGGTAATATGGCGGCTTCTGGCTTCAGTTGCTAGAACAGCACACAATGGCCAATGAGCTATCCAGTTTATATAGAGATCAGTGAGAACGTCTTGGCTATTTCGCAAGTTCTGCTCGCGAAATCGCGAGCAGAACTGTGCGGCATTTGCATGCGCGTGTGACGCAGCTGCATTATCGCATGTAAATCGCAAACACTCACTAGTCTAGTTTCTGTACGTACATTATGTGCATGCACCACTGATCTCTATATAAACGTTAACTGACCAGTAAGTTATTACTAAAACATGAGTTTCCTCCAGTGCGCAAACGCGATTATTCGTTTGACTAAAGATGTAGCGCGCCGAAGGCGCACCCGCTGTTAAATTATGCATAAGCAGGTCGCACGCGCTTCCATGCGAAATAGCCAAGACGTTCTTTGCGATTTGGCCTTGACGTGTGTGTAGTTAGAGGGCGCTGTCGGCCGGCCGTGCACGCTATGGCTGAGTTCGGGCGAGCTGTTCTTGTTTGCTCAAGAACAACTCGTGTCTTCGTTCGTGTTCCGGCTGCTCGAACGCCCAAGAACGTCTGATAGCCAAGAGCGCCATCTATCGCTGTAACCACGCAAAATGTAATTCAAGCATTCATTTAAAAAACCTGAATTTCAGACGCAAGATAATTTAACGGAAGCACAATATTTAGACTGCATTTTCTCCGAGTTTGTTCGTAAAAAGCTTTATTTTTCAAAACGTTTGGAAGGGAATTTAAGGCAACATTACGCCGACTTTCATGCTTCGTCAAATCATCCGCCATCTTTGGTCGTCTTCTTCGTCGTCAAATTACGTCATGTTCTTGTAAACTCCCCGACTGGTAGGTGGTGTGTGATCTTGTTCCGAGTGCAATGTTCACGGGTCGCGTTCCGCCGTTCGGGCGCAAGAACGGGAAACTCGTGTTAAGAACAGACCTCCCGAACTCGGCCCATATGTCGCATCGCACCGCTTAGGACGTCTTGGAACCAAGACTATGTTGCAGTGTTGTAGTCAAGGCCACAACCTCCGAGGCCGAGGCCAAGACCGAGGCCACAACCTCCGAGGCCGAGGCCGAGGCCACAACGTCCGAGGCCAAGGCCGAGGCCACAACGTCCGAGGCCAAGGCCGAGGCCGAGGCCGAGGCCAGCTACTAAACACGCGTAATAAACTAATAATTTGCAATGTCTACAAATGCTTTAAAAATGTTGCAATGACCCAACGTGAACTTACCATTTTCACGTATTTGACGTCAGTGTGAAATTCACGTACGTGAGTAACAATACGCTGGAATTGATGACGTCAGCAAAAGAACACACCATTTTCGCGTTCGCGTTCACGAAAACGTGCTGCTAAACCTCTCTATAACAGGTTGGTTCCCTAAACTTCACTGCCCATAATTATGATGCGCGATATGGGGCAGAGCGAACCCCCCCCCCCCCCCCCCCCCCTCTTTTGTGTTGGTCATTATGTTCTCGGGAATCTCAGGAATTCTTTTCAGAAGTCTAGGGGGGATGTGTTAGGTAACAATAGTCTGGAGAGTGTATAGGGTATAGGGACTAAAAGGGGGTACCCCTCTGCCCCATATCGTGCTGGGTATACCACTGCCGGCCATTATGATTATCGCTTTAACGTTCACTCGTTCAGGGGTGAGTGGTGGACCACCAGACTATAGCGGGAGTAGACTGATTATCTAACAAGACTATAGGCCTATGCTACCTGAGTACGTGTAACGCAATAGTGGCAGTTCATGTGTCGAGTGAAGCGCTGGACCAGGAACTAGTCTATTAGCGGGAGTAGACTGGTTCTACAAGAGGATGATACATGTACACGTACGTACGTGAGTACGTGCAATCGGGGAGCTATCTATTGCTCCATGGTGCAATAATGCAAATACCAGTTCATTCATTCGTGCGTATCTACTTAAAAACTTTATTTCGTTTCACGGAACCCACTGTAGCAGCTTCTCGACAGTTTGATGAAGTAAAAAATTAAACTTAATTGAAACAGAAAACACATGTGAATTAGTGGGAAAATTGGTCAAAGTGGGCGGCCTCGAGCCGGCCTCGACCAGATCATCGAGTCCGGAAGGCTCCGAGGTCAAGGCCGAGGCCGAGGCCTTGCACTCCGAGGCCAAGGCCGAGGCCGAGGCCATAAAAATCGGCCGGTCTCGAGACCTCCAACACTGCGATGTTGACCCGTGCATCCTCCACCGTTTTATGGACCTTCGTTCCGCAACTTCGGCATATTGTGTCACTCAGTGTGAAAGCTATGGTGAAAGCATTTTGCGGAAAACTTCTTTTTTGTCCACTGACTATCCAGATGTGCGTCCCACACGATTGTCGCTTTTGGAATACAAGATGCAAGTATCAGATTTGACGGGTGTATTTTTTGAGGGGCTGGGCGTCGCTATTGCAGACATTTCAGAAAATATATACTACAGACAAGTCACTAACGTTAAAAAAAATACCAACAAAAGTTTCACTTTTGGCGCGCCGGCAAACTTTCATCAAGAAATACAGTGGAATCACCAACTGTACGGTTTTAATTTCTCTATATGCTAATAAGCTAACGCTGTATTTTCATTATCCAATCAGGGCACGAGTAAGGAGTTCCAATCCCAGGGCTTACTATTGAAAACGAGGTTGAAAATAAAGTAAGCTATGGGAACGAGGTTAATGTACTGAGCCGCGCATGATCTGCAGAGCTCTGCTCTGTATGTAACAGGCGCCATCGTACACGATTATTTTCTTAACGCGCATTCCAGTTTTGACTAAAGCATTGATCAGCACCAATACTATGGAAGATGTGTAGGCAGGCGTCAGTCACTGAACTCACCACACGTGAGATCAAATACCTACTTCTCTTATAGTTTACAAATAGGAGTTCCCAGAGTTTGAGCATGGGTTACAATATTTGATGGCGCTCAGTGTTAAGCATACACATAATAGACAAGGCCCAACAATAGTCTGGTTTGTCCAGACCTGACGAGTCTGACAATTCTCGAGTCTCGACGATACGTAGGTCCGGTGTGAGCCAATGTCACGTGACCAAAAAAAAGGGTTTCTCCTTTTTTCCCGAAGTTTTCCGAAGTTTTCCAAACTCGTTTTCGGCAGCCCTCGGATGTTATCGTTGAAATACTCCGTGGTATTTAATACTTGAACAAAATGTCTGTCAGGCCCGTTGTCGATCCTGAAATTTTTGAATTCCAAATGAAATTGAATCTCAAAAATGAATGCCATGCTCTTGCGGTATTTTTGCCGATAGGATTTTAAAATAATATATTTTTTATTTTGCCACTATGATGTTGTCACTTGGACTGGCATTGTACGTCATCATTTATTTTAAACCGTAGTGAGTTACCTGACCTAAGATTTATCAAAAGTGTCGGGAAATATTGAGATCAGGGAATCAGACAATCCCACCAATCACAACCAGTAAACATGGCACACAGAGCTTGACACTAACTGCGCAGCATTTTCTTTTAATATATTGCACATGACTGAAATTTGAACAACTATCGTTCTTTTTGAAGTTCTGAGGAATGTATGGTTATACGTTTTCTTGTAGCAGCAGTTTTTGGTCAGAAATTGCTCACTAGTTTAATTCCTGCTGACATAATGTAAGGAAACGCCGAAGTGGCCATGCAAATTATACGGGACTCCGTTCAGTTTTGAAAGTTTGCACATAAAGTGACTTTTTCTGGCATACAGTGAGCGGTATAGACATCAGTGGCTGTGTTCTGGCACGATACATTTATCTACGTATGTAAATATGATTATTATAACTGTGATATTTCTAAATTGTTAACTATTAACTTTAAGTAGTAGTTACGATACGAAAGTACGACGACTCTGCCGGGTACCACTTTTACTTTGGTAAGCAGAAGAAAAACATATTTATTCTGTGCATGTGGAGGGGAAGCTTTTCAGGGGAATAGACTTGCCGCACTAGGCAGTTAACTTGTGGGATAAATAGACTTCTCCGAAAATAAGTTGTGTATTCTCTCGAATATAAACATAAGTGATGCGATCAAGTAAAATCAGTCGGAACTCGGCAATAATTGTTTTGAGATATGGGCCAAAATATGTTCCTATTGGAAAAATCAAAATTGACTTTTTTTTACAAAAACAGAAGGGAAAAACATTCTTCTTTCACATGAAAATATGATAATGTATTATAAATGTGCTAAAAATGACTCAAATAAAGTACTGTAACTTTTAACTTGATTTTCTCAGTTTCTTTCTTTTTAATGTGCCGGTTTTCAAAATGTTTAACCACACTGCAAAACCTGTGGTGTTAAATTAACACCACGTGGTGTTTATATTGAACCATTCGCCCAATATAAACACCACGTGGTGTTAATTTAACACCACAGGTTTTTGCAGTGCAAATGTCGTATTCACATGAGGTTTTCACTAATATGGAGCTTGAAGTACGCTACAAATAAATATGTAAAAATCCCAACATTTACCAGGGCCTACTTCAGACTGATTTTGCTTGATCGCATCACATATTTGTATTTTGTTTTCAGTTAAAAGCTCTTTCAGAACACACTCATCTCACTTTTGCTGTCTATTTTCAAGTATATAAGTTGGAAAACAAAATAAGAAAATACACAATGACGTCCCTTCGCATTTAGCATTTGATTTATTTGATTTGTAATAAACAGGCACTATAGATGACTCACGGTGACGTAGCAATGGTTTCAAAAGACTGTATGTACCTCCATTATTCCCGAAAGAAAAAATAACGTTCGTCAAAATACTGCAGTCTCTCGTCTCGATGAGTGTCAACTAGTCGGTATAGAAATACGGATTTGTTTTCGTCCACAGTGTACAGCCTACATTAATCTCCATTGTAATGGAGATCAGTGGTTGTATAGTGACATTAATGTATTGATGCCATTTGTCAAACCGACTGTGGCTCTGTCTTTGGTTAAGTCTGCGGCTTCAGCACCACCTTGAAATTTTGAATACTTGAACCCAAACACCAAAAAGGTTCCTTTTTATGGTGTCCTTGTTCAGGCATCCACAGCCACAGCCCATAGGAAACGGGGGTCATACTCACCCAAGCCACACACAGAGAACTAACCTTGCTGTATAATTTATTTGATAATATTGCAACCATTCATAGATTGTTGTTCACCCTCACTCAGGCGGGTAAAAAGCAGGGTCTAAAGAATATATTGTAGTCATATAGTATGTTTTTGTTGTACTCTCTTATATAATTCGCTAGCTTGAAATTCAGTCTTCTCGCTTGAAACAAGAGAAACAAACGGTTTGTGCATAGTGTCAATCAGTTGCAGTGATTTTTCAATCAAAACATTTGAGAGATTTTTGTTTTAAAATAACTTTAAATTATAATACAAGAGTACCGGGGCCGGGTATACAACTTAAAGGTATGATATATTATTGGAAGAGCTGACAACATATATATATATTTGCTGGAAGTGTTCATAACTTGTGCCATTCAACATAATACATGAATTAACAAACCTGGGCAAGTTTGAGCTTTCAACCGAGTCGTGAGAAAAGAGTGAATAACGGTTCTGTTTTAATAGTGGTTTTGTGAACGTCCATGTGGGTTTATTTCGAATGTTGAAATCGAAACAAGCGACAGCATTTTGTGAGGTCTTCGGATACAGTTTTATCAGAGATGACAGCATTTCAGACGGAAATATTTCTCAGGAGGATTGGTACTGCTGCCATCTTTAGAAACAGCAAGATTGCAGACTGAAACCAACCAATTTGTTTTTTGATCATTACCTAAGCTGTACCCTACCTTTAAGTTCCTTCGCCCTTTCGTCTCTTTCAAGTCGAAGTTTGGCTCCTTATACATTAACTGTTATGTCGCTTTTTTTTTTTAACTTGAAGTTGTTTTGTTACGTTTGTGCCTATTATGCCATGTAGTATAGGAACCACATGTATACTATATACAAGCCATGTATACCATTATTTAAGAGACCAGTGTTATTATTTAATATCCGACCAGTCTAGGTCCTACCTCAATAACTATTCAATAAACCGTTATTGTGCATATTGGCTGTATGTAAATCGCTCGTTGCCATTGTTTTTGAATGGTGTCTCATATTGTAGGCTTGTTCAAATAGCCATGCCATGCTGTATCTCTGCTACAGTTTTTCTGGCATTTTGTTTGTTTGATATAACAAAACCCCAAAAGATGGTTCTTGCCATCATAAATCACAAGACATTAATATTGATTCTATATATACGGACATCTGAAATTGCAGGGATGAAGTCTCCATTCCATGTTGTATTTTTTCGTAACCTTTTTTCAACTTAAAAAGAAGAAAAACATGGTAAGGGGTATACGTCTTGCCATTTTTTGGCGATTTTTTTTCCAAAATGACATTTTTCAAACTCGAATAAAACTGATTCTAGGGATGTTTAGGAATACTAGAAACACGTTTGGAATGTAACACAAGTATATCTGATATTAATATTGCAACATATCTATACTGAAATCTATACTTGAAATACAGTATGTGAAATACAATCAAAACAATTTAAAACAAAAATTCCTTCCATTGCCCAATTACCACCTCCTATTTACCCCCCCCCCCCCTTCACCACACTCATTTGTTCCCTTTTCCCAGCTTTATCCCTCTCATCTTAATCCCTCCCCTCCTTCATCTTACCCTAACCACACTCCTTTGTTCCTTTATTCCTTGCTGTCCCTTTCCTTCCCTTTGATGTTCACCCATCACTGTCACTCTCATTTGAATCCCTCTTTTGTGTTTCTCCACCCACCCTTCTCTTGCATGTGTGTTCCCCACATGTTTGTTTCATGTACACTTGTCATTTGCCTTTGAGAAAGAACTTGCTTTAAGTTCGAAACGTCAGGCCGGCTAATTTTTTGATTTAAATTAAAATTTTATATGCATAATTTTGGGAAACAATGAAGTGTTTAAAAATTCATTAAAACGCACTATTAATCCTAGACATGTGAAATAGCAGGGCTGGTCTCAATTTCATGTTAGCACCCTTTTTCGCCCTAAAAACAACCAAAATGCCATTTTTTCAGATTTTGGTTTTAAAAAAATTGCTTTTTTCCAAATTTATGTACAATTTAATCTGGTGACATTTACAAATGCCATAAGCCTATTTGGAATATAATAGTGCATATCCGTTAGAAATATTAATATATTTTCAACATTTTAGAAAAATATTAAATATTAAAACATTTATGAAATGTTCAATATTGACTCTAGACATCTGAAACTGCAGGACTGAAGTCTCCATTCCATACTGTATCCCAGCTGCAGTTTGGAAGGCAACTTTTTTCCGACCTTAAAAAATGTCAAGGGTTACCCCTTGCCGTTTTTGTCGATTTTTTGCCCAAAATGACAAATTTACAAATTGGAGCAAAATTAAGTCTAGAGACATTCAGGAACCTAAAAACAAACCATCTTAACCTGAAAAAAAAATGTCATGGGATACCCCTTGCCGTTTTTGTCGATTTTGGCCCCAAAATGGCATTTTCCAAATTTGAGTTAAATTGAGTCTAGAGACATTTACGAATGCCAAAAAACAATTGGAGTGAAATCAAAGCATTTCTGATTGCGATATTTGTATAATTTTGTAAAATATGAAATCTTCACAACATGCTGTATAACTGCTGCAATTTTAAAGGCAATTTTTTGGTACTAGAAAAAATGTTAACTTGGAAAAAAACAAATGGCATGGGTTACCCCTTGCCATTTTAAATATTTTTTTGTATTTTGGGCCCAAAATGACAAATTTCGAAATTTGAGTTAAATTGAGTCTTGGGACATTTAGGAACCTGAACATTTTTTAACCTGAACAAAAAATGGTAAGGGTGAACCCTTGCCGTTTTTGTCGATTTTTGGTTCAAAATGACAAATTTACAAATTTGAGCAAAATTGAGTCTAGAGACATTTAGGAACCTGAAAAAAAGCATCTTAACCTAAAAAAACAAATGTCAAAGGTTGACCCTTGCCGTTTTTGTAAATGTTTGCCTCAAAATGACAAATTTCGAAATTTGAGATAAATTGAGTCTAGAGACATTTAGGAACCTGAAGAAAAAAACATCTTAACCTGCAAAAAAATGGCAAGGGGTTTTCCCCTGCCGTTTTTGTCGATTTTGGCCCCCAAATGACAGATTTCCAAATTATTGATCGTAGACGTTTAATCTTAGCAATGCTGAAATCTTCACCCCATGCTGTATCCCTGCTGCAGTTTTGAAGGCAATTTCTTTTTTACTTGAAAAAATGTTAACCTGGAAAAACAAATGTCATGGGTTACCCCTTGCCGTGGATTTTTTTTTTGGGGGGGGGTGCCCAAAATGACAAATTTAGGGACATTTAGGAACCTAAAAAAATGTTTACCTTTACAAAAAATGGCGTTTTTGTCGATTTTCACCCCAAAATGACAAACTTCCAAATTTGAGTTTAGAGACAATTTGGAAGGCCAACACCCACTAGGAGGGTAATCAAAGCGTTTCTAATAAAAATAGCAATATTTGTGCAATTTTCGAAAAATATGCAATATTAATTTAAAACCCCTTGCCAACGGGTGGCGCCGGGGCACCAGGCCGGGTTATGCAGCCAGGCGAAACGGAAACAAGAGGCTTGTGCAGCCAAGCATAACGTACACAATACCCCAATAATGGATTGAAAATGCAAAAAATTGGCATGTATAGACGTCAACCGGCGCGGCCAGGTGGCAATTTCAATCTGCACGTATTTGTGTCCACCGGTGGCAAGGGGTTAAAAATAGAGTTTATATTGATACAAGACGTGTGAGTAAAAAACTATACACTTTTAAAATTGGCCATAGTTTTATTCTGTAGCAATATAGATAGGATATTTTCATATGTTCTTTTAGAGTAACTCTTCCTGCTTCTTTTGGTGACATTTTTACTGGATTAGTTTTCATGCATGACTGCACAGGAGACAATTAAGGGGGTCGGGTGAAATCTGAGTTGCGCCAACTGGTCAGGGCTGGATAAGAAAGAGACAATTTAAAAGAACACAACCATTGTCTAACAAAGAGACAAAAAAGAATTTCATTAGCTTTCAAACTTCGCGTCTATTTAAAACATTTAAATTAATTCGTCAAACAATCCACAAGGGAAACTGACTAGGTAAATTTGAATAAATGTTCAAAGTGAACAAAGAAACAGGAGCGGGATTCGAACCTGCGACCTCCGGAATACCGTACCGGCGCTCTACCAACGGAGCTATCTTGCCCTATGTTGGCGGTCTCCTATCTTTGTTCGGGTGGGCGCTAGTCAGAAGTCATAAACCCAGAATGGGGTATAGCCAGGGGTCACACCCAATTTTACGATACAACCTGGGAAGCGACATTGAGGGGATCACTCAATGAGATACGACTTTTTAACTTAAAATTCGTCAAACAATACACAAGGGAAACTGACTAGGTAAATTTGAATACATTTTTTAAGTAAACAAAGAAACTGGCAGGAGCGGGATTCGAACCTGCGACCTCCGGAATCAAGGGGTCAGATCAGGAGATGGGGGCCACTCCACCGGTTGATTCAAGGCAATGACCAATTGGCGCAACTCAGATTTCACCCGACCCCCTTAATTGTCTCCTGTGCAGTCATGCATGAAAACTAATCCAGTAAAAAGTCACCAAAAGAAGCAGGAAGAGTTACTCTAAAAGTACATATGAAAATATCTTATCTATATTGCTACAGAATAAAACTATGGCCAATTTTAAAAGTGTATAGGTTTTTTAACTCACACTGTAGATCCTAGACGCCTGAAATTAAACCTAAACATATATAGGAGCGTGAAAACCCATTCTAATGTAATGAAAGCGTTTCAGATGAGCTGGCCAGACGGTGAGCAGAGCATCATAGTGAACAAAGCCACACTGCGATCTTGTTTTGGGTGATTTCCGGGGCGAAAATCTGCCGTTCCACTCCAAAGAACCCACCGTTTTGAGTTTGGACGGAAGATAGAAATTGCGCACAATCCTGTTCCTACTCCCGCGCCAATTTCTCATATTGCCGCTCTTCTCCATTTTTTTCGAGATTAATTTTTTGAAAAGATGACCCCATTTTTTCCGCTCGAAAATAAATTTAAAAGCGAGACGGAGTATTGCCAGTTGTTAAGCGCTGGCGCTTTCGACTTGTAAAAAAAAAAAAAGAATCACAAAATTAATTTCACAAAATGTTAATTCCAAACCAAAACGGCAAAACTTATATTTAAAAATGCAACAAGTTGCATGTGTTCATAACTGTATATCTGATTTGAACAGCGCCCCCTAGCGCCCTACCCCCACCCCGTATTTAGGGGGTCACTTTTTGAGGTGATTTCCGGAAAAATACTTCCGCGCCTACTTCCACTGCAGCTTTTCTCCAAAATGTAAAAGAACTAAGAGTTTTCTATTATTTTAGGCCTACGCGCCGATTTCTTCTCCTACCTACCGCTCCATTCCGTTCCATACCGTTAAAGATACCGCCCTCTTTGGACGGAAGATAGATCTTGTGGACAATATTCTACCCCTGCGCCTAATTCTCCTACTGGCACTCTACCCCAAAATGAACATAAAACATTTATGGGTTTTCCTACATACGCCATTGCGGCGTGGGTATTGATTGGAGTGGAAAGGTTACAGTAGAAGAAATATCGGCGCATAAGTAGAGATCTGCCTGGGTCTTTCCGTAAACAGTTCACAACTGAGCTTCCGTCAGTAAGGGTGTAGTTGCCATGTTGATTTACGGAAACCTAAAGTGAGCCAAGTGGAAACTAAGCGTGGGGTGTCGTTGAAATACGGACTCGAAGGACTTGCATGCGGAAGGGCGTGTAAACAACGCCCAAGGACATACACATCAAATCGAGTGAGCGTTTAAAAAATGGGAAAAAACGGCATCGATTATTTCTTGTCTGAAACGGCTGAAGTCCATGGTTTAAAATAAAACTACATAGGGCCTAAGTACTGTATGATTCACGAGGTGAGATAGTAAAAAACATCCTGGGGGAAGGGGTGGGGGTGATCAGTTAGAGGCGTGTGCTTTCAAACGTTTATTGCCCGCTCGTCCATGTAGGCCTATAGTCGCTCATTGGATGACCCCGAATGCTTCATTGGTTCACATTACCCTAACGTCCCCATCCAGGTAGTCCTGCAAAAAGTCTGTAAACTATGCCCAAAACCATCGGCCCTGATGGTTTTGTGCAAATGGAAGGACAAATCAAAGCAAGAGTAACACGGCGACTGGAGCCGGTTAACCAATGAAAACCAATGAAAATTTGAAAATGTATTTGTCAGGATGCCACGCCTTAAAAGGATCTAACGTACCAAGCAGAACGATCACGCAGGACTGACATAGAGGGCGCTCCACACTACGCTGATATAGGTTTTCCCGGCTATTTTAAAACATTTATCATTCGAATTCACCGTCTTTAATATTCAAATTCGTCCATCAGCATCGATTTAGTGCACTTCCAAGGTTTAATTTCGTCTTTTGTCATACAATTTCAATTGTTGTTCAATCGAATTCAATCCACGAACACCCATTTTCGGCGAGGAGTATTCAATTTCGTCTCGTCTACGCCGGACAGTTTTATTCAGAAAACAAATTCGTCTTTTGCCACACAATTTAATGATAAGTTTGTTAAATTTCGATACACTTTATAACGACATCTTCTGCAGAAGGCATAAAGGTCGCAGATGAGGATAATTTCTTCACTATTTTTCTGTTCTTTCCCTGTTATTCATAAATATAGGCCTATTGCTTGTTTCTTTCGAATCAATTTTCTTATAAATATTATGTTAAAGGTAGCCTACACAGAAATGTAACAAAGGAAAATAGGAGTCATGGACTGTTCTGTTTTCTTGCATGGTCGTCTCTATTTTTTTCACTCTTTTTATTCATTATAAAACTGAAAAGAACTTTGTTTTGCTGTCCTTGTTAATTTTACACTTTTGTAAATGTATTGTTGCAGTTTAAATTAAATGCTTGTAAATAGCACACGCCAGACTAATTTACTTAACAACAGTTTGAAATTGATTGGCATAAGACGAATTCAATCTCTGAATGCTGCCATTCGGCAACAGCTTAGACGAATTTGATCTGGAATGACGAATATTCTCGACACTTTGAAATTGAATGGTAAATGACTAAAATCGATTTGGTAAAAGCATGCGAATTTTCTTTTCTCAGACGAAATTGAATGTTAGAGTTGGTGAATATAAATGTTTTAAAATAGCCGGGAAAACCTATATTAATTTTTTTTTATACCATTCGAACCAAACCAGCCAATTTTTAGGGATTTGTCCGGGTGATAACCTTCTGATTTTCCTTTCATACATTATTAATGTAGTGCCGCTGTCACGAATTTCAGACTTTCATGAATATCCGACTCTTTACCCATGATGCATTGCAATACAATTTCGCTTTTATAATGAACACGATAATTTTGGGCAGTGGCATAACCTTTAACCTCATTCCAACACTAACTCAACCCTAAACCCATGGGCGGCGATCCGGGGGGGGGGGGGGGGGGGGGCTGGGTGTGGGGCGGGCGGGGGACACGTCCCTCCAATATTTTTTTGGGAGGGGACGGGTGCCCCCCAAGAATTTTCCCCTTGTCATTATACATGTTATGGGTCATTGGCTTTTACATGCACCAGAATACACAAAGATCAGCACACATTTTCAAAATGTCCTGGGATACACAAGAGACACCGAGTACAAAATGCTTAACAAAATTGGTTGTGTGCCAACCTTGACAAGAAATCGCCGTCGCTGCCTAAACCCTAACCCCAACCATTATCCTCCCCCTCAACCTATGTTTCTCAATGTTTTGTATAGGGGGGGGGGGGGGGGGGCCTAATAAGCATGCGCAGTATAATCAACAAGTCGGATTTTCAGGGAGTCTGATATTCACGAGACATCGTACTAAAAGCTATTGAGGATTGCATATTATTCAAGACGATAATGAGATAACACAAGCATTGACAAGGATTTAATGTTGTTCCTAATACCACGGTAGACTAGTTCCCAGTCCCTTCATTATTCTACCATTAGTGTGATCACATGGTTCTCTGAACATGAGTATGCAAAGTAGTCTCCTCATATCACCACGCAGTACGAGACTAATTATTCATCGAGTTACAGATGTACTGTGACTCTTAATTGAGCCAATTTCTTGTTTACACAAAACGGAAAAAATCATTTACTCTCCCGAGTGGCTCAGCACTCAGTCCCGACTGCGGCAAAAACATGTGGAAGACGCAGGAAGGAGGAAGGAGGTGCTTCTGGAGACATGGAAATAAACATCTGTGGAGAAAATAGAACTGTAAGAAAGTCAAAATAGAGGCCCGGGAATCGGATAGAACCAGCAAAGGAATAACGGTCTGAATGAAATGCAATAGGCCTACAGCTACAGGGGTGTGCAAAATCCTGAATACGTTGGTTGAATATTCTGTGGGGATATTTTGCGTGTCAAATTTTATCCAGCCTTCCTTCATAGTACAAGAATCTTCTGACATTTAAAGAGACCACGCAATAGGATAGGATTTGTATGACACGAATACATGCAGATAATGTTATCTCCACATGGGCGGCGATCCCGGGGGACGGGGGGGGGGGGGGGGGACGGGGGACACGTCCCCCCAAATATTTTGCGTGGAGGGAACGGCTATTGCAGTATCCCCCAATAATGTTCCCCTTGTCATATACATTGTATGGGTCCCGTCCCCTCTGTCACCCAACCTTGACGAGAAATCGTTGCCGCTGTATCTCCATGTTATAATGAATGTCCTGATCCTTTGTGGCGATTAAATTGTTTGTTGTTTATTTTTTATTTGAATATAACTTTTCATATTGAAGAGCCAAGGCTTGATGTAATCAGAGGCACAACATCAGTGTCACACCTATTTTCAGCACATTCTTGGAGAAAATTTCATGTTTTCGTCGATTTCAAATTGAATTCGTTTGGAATCCATTTCTAACCAACGTTTCTTCAAGACACAGCTCATGGGTTATTTGAATATGGGTCATTCCATAAATTTAAGGTCTAAAAGCCCGACATGCTGTTGGTGTCCCTGTTACACCTGACCTGTGTAACTAATTTCCCATTAAGTGAGAGAGACTGGGATTGCGGGTAACACCATGTGAAATAAATCTCTTCTAGAAAGAAGTGTGGTTCTGAAAAGAACCGGGGTGAGTGTGTAACTCAAATTGTATCTTCCCATCAAGTATCATTCAAATTGACTTCACACTATTTTTGACTTGTTTGGCAGGTACATATTGTACTTTGCTTTATATAATTACTCTTGGAGATAGAAGGCATTAAAGAATGTGTCCTGAATTGCAAAATCTTGTACATGTCACTGTGTAACAGGGACACCAAAAATTTCACACTTTTGTACCCCACCATATACGTGTTTCTCATAGGTGTTGCTCTTTTGCAGGTGAACTAACCACGTTAAAGTCGACAAGGCAGACCGATCAGCCAGCCTGTGTGACTGAGCTGCAAAAAAAAATCAACTTTTTGCCAGTTTTGCCATTTTCTATAAATACTGTCTTGTAATAAAACCATAAGAGCATATCGCACTGTAGCTTAAAAGCCTGAAGAAACATGTAGCCTGGAAGACGAACCAATGTTCAGTTTTCGAGGTTTAGGACAGCCGAATGAATCAGGCAGGGACTGAAAACCCAATCCACACGTTGAGCGAGTGGGGGGATTCGAACCCAGATCACCGTAGGTGAAAGGCGAACAAAAAAGTACCACTGCGGCAACCCGACTCTCCAAATAATCACCCTTGACTGCCTTTATGTTTAGCATACATGTGTTTCCGTCAGCCAATAGCCCTCCCGACATGCCCTCTTTTATCAGTAAGGGCATGAGCGTTGTTCCCTTTTCCCGGTGTCACGGTCTCATTTATCCGGTGTGCCCAGTTTTCGGAAACACTATTTAACGCTACTGAAACGCTAACAAATGCATGCACAGTGATGTATTTGTCAGGGTGCAGTAGCGTAAATAGTGTTCCGGAAAACTAGGCACACCGGATAAATGAGACCGTGACACCGGAACAAAATTGGAACCGCTGGAGGGTCGACGCCAAACCGGACAATAATGTGTGTGGTGCCTGGGCAATGTTTGTGACACTGAATGTGGAATAATATATAAACATTGAAAGGTGCATTTTTTTCTTATGCTCTCGAAATAAGATCGATATTCAGAATAGGCCCTATAAAAAGAAAATCAAATCATTAAATACATGTATAACACGCAGATTTAAAAAGAAAATAATTTCAGCTATTGCAGGGGTGCACCCGGGTACTCCCTTTCTTTTTATGGGGGCCGGAGCACTACTGAAAGACAATGGGGGGGGGGGGGGGGTGCACGCGGTACTTAAGGAAGAAAATACAATAGTCTTAAGCAGATTCATTGGCTTGGTTGGAAAAATCATTCAAAGCTGGAATATAATAGTGTATACGAGCATCTCTTGAAAATTCGCAGTTCGTCTGAAAACCATTGACGAAAATACTTATGAAGACGAAAGTTTTTTAGGATGGAGAAATTGCACGGTCAATGTGTGCCATTTCTGCACTGCATGCTCCGCCATTTTTTGCCTAATTTTTCACTTTTTGCAAAGGTAGCACATAGCATGGATACTATCATTATCTTCTATGATCCTTTCTAAGCACTTGTGACTGGACATTTTTGGGCGAGACATTTTTGGAACCATGCCAGTTTTTGAGTCAAAGTTATCGGACTAAATTTATGATGTGATAATAATCTACTAAATAGTGTGAATCCTTCCTACCCCCCCCCCCCCCCCCCCCCCCCCTTCACCCCTACACCCACCCCGCCTCAAACTCTTTCAAAGAAAAGTCATTTTGTCAAATTTGAAAACATCTAAGGCAGAGGATATAGCCTATTACAATTCAGCCACCCCTGCATGCAATCCAGCATGTGCACCACGTGCAGGGGGCTAATAGTTAAATGGGGTTCAATGTGTTAAAACTACAGTGGTATAAGAGCCGCGAGTTCACCCCGGGGGCGGCATGCTGAGATGAGTGAAGAGCAAGTACTGACCGGGGGGAAGGATGTACATAGTGCCTGACTGATGTTAAGTACGGTCGAATGGAGGCGGGCTCTTTATAATGGTTGTGCTCATCAGCTTCTGTGAACTCGTTTTGTAGCAAGACCCGCAAAGGTTCTGCAGCGTTGAGGCTGGCAGGGGAAAATCTGGTCGTGGAAGATACTGCTTTTCAGACGAACAGATTTTCCAGGTTGGAAAAGGCGCCCAAATATTACTCAAAGCCATGACAATTCCAAAAGGTCTGTTTTTTCCCCGGCAATATAGCGACTGGAAGATGTTTGCTAACTTTGCATTGGGGAGGTATTATTTCATTATTCAATGTGAACATGAGACGAGTTTAAATTGAATGAATACTGAATTTAACAGACAGATAATCTTTACTGAAAGCTAGCGCTTGCGCACAACTGTTTGCCCTGGCTAATACAATGGGGAAACAGCAGCGTTTATCATCACACTCAGTGGACTTTTTAAAGTGGCTAAAATAAACAGAAGACCGAACAATGGACAGGAAAATTATCTGTTAAAAATATTGACCGGGTTAAGCTATACGATAGAGGACTTGGGACAATAGGGGATTAGGGATAACAATGACCCGAGGACCTAAGCCACAGTCTTCGGGAGAATTTCGTGTACAAACCTTATGGGACATGTTCGGAAAAAGTTAGAGTACAAACAAAGGGAACAAAAGAAGGGTTCCATTCATGCTCCTCATAGGTGCGTTCGAGCGTGTTACTCTTGATACTCGCGGGTGCAGGAAAATGTTGCGTGCGCATTACTCTCGAATTGGGTCGCGCGAACGGTCAAGGTTAGAGCTGCGTTCCACTCACGCGAACGTTGCCAACGTTTGCCAACTACGCGAACAATCTTCCATTGGATGTGCACACAAATTTGAACATAGTTTAACATTTTCCCTTATGTATCATATTTATGACAATATATAATCCAAAGGTCAGTTAACAATCGAAAAACGATAACAAAACTTCATTGGAAAAGTCAGAAATGTTTACTTTCCCCCATCTTAAAATGTTAAGTGGAAACAATCACGTGACGACACCTCCAGTGCAGGAGTATACTCTTGGTCTGAGCGGGAGTATACTCTTAGTTACCCTCGGGTCATACTCCTGCCGTTCGTGTGCTCAAGAGTACACTCGTGTTAACACGAGTAACACGCTCGAACGCACACATAAGTTTGTGTGTATGCTTTATGTACACGCATGTATTCCAATTACTGTGGGGCTTTAACAATGGAGGACAATAGGGTACACGGTTGAAAACTGACAACAGAACCAATGAGGGTCCTTGCCAAAAAGTATGAACAATAGGAGGTCCCTGATTGAAGGTGTTTACCCATGGGTGTGTGCATGTGTGTGGCGGAAGGGATACCCCATCCCGGGATTTAATTAAGCCCGTGATTTAAACTAAAGGTAAGAAGGGGACATTACTCATGCTGCATTGCGCATGCGTAGGCAAATCAAAGAGCGCCAGTGAATAAATCTGACACAATCATGCCGAGTTGATTGCAGCCTTGCAGAAAAGATGACCATCATGGTTTGCCCAGGTTGTGACAGGGAGCAGAATCATGGCCGTATCAACTCTGCCACACCTGCTTGATGGGCGATCTGATGAGTACCTACCAAATGTGCCCATCAGCCACTGACGTATGACAGACCCAGCGTCGTGGGCTGTTGTACATATAGCCCGCCTATGGGGTTTTGTGTACAAAATGTTAGCGCAAATGCACTGCAACCCTATTTTTACTACATATTTCCGTTAAATATTCATGCATGGCTGATCACTCGTGGCGTATGGGCAATGAGGCTCGTAACCCTAAGCCGAGCTCTCCTCCACCTTCCCACTGACTATAGAGATTGTAGTTTTGCAAAAAAGTAAAGCCTCTTGGATTTTCTTCCTCAAATTCCCACTTAAAAAAATTGTTGCACCCTCAGCCCCCCCCCCCCAACACCCCCAGTGGCGTAGCTAAGGGGGCGTGGGGGCGCAACCCCCCCCCCCCCCAAGTCGTCTCCCCCAGTCGCCCAACCCCACTGATTTTAGCAAACGCCGAAAACAATAGTATTATAAACAAACAACACTATAAGCTCCCCCCCCCCACTGTAACATCCAGCCCCCCCCCCCCCCCCCCCCCCACTCTTCCCTATGGAGACAGCCCCTGGCTAGCTACGCCGCTCCCCCGCTCCACAAACACGCACCCAAGTGTGTAAACGGGTGCAATCGGGGACCTCCTATTGTCCCTCTTTTGTTTTCGGAAGGCCTCCCATTGGTTTTGTACACGATTTTCAAAAGGGGACCTTTCTCAGTCGGGGACCCTATTGTCCTCTTTTGTTAAAGGTCCCCTATTGAATGCAAAAACAAACTCAAATCTTTTAATACAAACAAAACTAAATACACAAACAAAACTAAATACACAAACAAAACTAAATACGCTAAGAATTTTTTGGACGATAAATTTTGTCACGCATGTGGCATCCAATGGAATTGGTTTCCTAGGTCAAACCCGTCAAATTAGCGGCCAAGTTCAACACAGCGTGAATCATTTTCGCGTGAAATTGAATGGTGAACAAAATCATCTTCAATTATTGAAATAAAGATCATTAATTGTCGTTCCTTTAGCACGCAATCGCACTGATGTTTCATACAATAAAAAGTGCATCAGATTTATTAATAAACATGAACAGTATTCACATTCGCCTGAGCTTTTCGATGTCCAAAAATAGCCATTCTAATTGGTTAATGGGCATCCATTTTGTGACATTACATTGGAAATGAAACCTTGTTATACGTGTACTTTGCATTCCTATAGTATAAAGTATTTCGTTTGAATTCTAAGTGGCAAAAGGGCAAACACGACAATAAAAAATAGACCCGTGAAACATGTCAAATTTTAACATTATATGTCTTAAGACACACCGATTGAGAAATCTGTGAGATTTACAATTTAAGGAAACCATGAAGAAACAACGAAATATTAATGGGAAAATATTAATGAGAATTCAGCGAATAGAACAAATACATAAACAGTGCATAATACAACAGCACGGGTTTGTGCAGCAGTTCGTAACATTTTACGATCCTTTTTTGAGTTCTCATTTTGCAAAATCAATTTGCCCGGCAAATGCAAGTAAAACTCGATAAATACAACTAAACGGCATAACGACTGTGACGCATACTCTAAACTGAATGTACTGCGTGCACTATAATTCCCGTGTCTGAAAACGGCACTGAATGTCTGAATTCGGGAATCTAAATTCTGATTTTTCAGAATCTTAAATTACGAACCTTGTTAGAAACTGGTTTTGAAAGATCTTATTAATTCCAAATGCATGGCGATACATTTGACGAAATTGACCGAAAAAGATATATAAACAAATGTCATTAATGAATGCAGTGATGGACATATATACTGCAGCTGAAAACACCGAAAGCCTCAAATACCCGACTATTAAATTCCGAATCTTTATCCATAAAGAATTCAGACGTAATATCCCCATTCGGAACGGCAGACCCGGAAGAGCACGACGAGGTCAAAAGTGGCGACTTTGACGTAACCCCTGTTTTCTATTTATTTCTTTTTTTGCAAGTTTATGAATTGGTATCTACAACAAACTGGCTCGCAACCACTGGAATAGGCCTATTTTTAACCCGTGCCAGTGTCCCATGACATGGGCCCTCTGACTCCCCATAGGAAACAGACTAATTTGATTAGCCTGGCTCGGGCTGTTTTTCTCAGTCTCCCCCTCTCTTTCTTGCTTCAAGTCCGGAGGTCTTGACAAGGAGGGTGGGCGGGGCCGGCCTGTCAACCTGTGCCCGTACGTTAATCAACGGCAGTTTCCTGAACCGCGTGACGAAGCAGCCCACTATTGGCCAATGAAATCACAAGCCACTTTATGTACTAGACCTCACGGCGTTCTGACTCAAACATTTAGAAGGTGAGCGCAGCGATGTGTGTATAAACTGTTTGTCACAACCGAAACCCGTTATTCTCACCGTCTGAACGAAGAATCATTGCAACTAGGTAGCTAGTTTCTGTGAAAAAGTGTGGACTTTACCGTCACTGAGAAGTAATCATAAACACTGCGAGGCTAGGTCGACATACTAAAATGTCGTCGCCGCAAGTGTGGTTTGTGTTAGCCGTGGCAGCTGTAGCTTTACGCCATGACACGCAAGCTACTTTTGTCGTCCTACCGGCCAATATAACCGCCATTGCAGGTGACACGGTGACACTCAGATGTACGGCACTAAGTCACCATGACACCTTTTTGTACTGGTCCAAGGGAAACACGCACTTGAGTCTTGGCGATAAACTTCTACATAGTCTCGACAGCGACATACGATTGCGGTACTCCCTGATCGGGAACCAGACCGTTGGCGAGTACGACCTGAGGATCAAGAATGTCAAGAAGGTGGACGCCGGCGATTATCGGTGTTCGTACATCGGCTCGGCGGGAGGGAAAAGCTCTCCACCGGCTAGCATTACGGTGTACGTACCACCAACGGCAAAGTATCCACTCTGCAACGTACGGGCGCAGACCGAGACGTCAGGAGCTACCACCGCCACTCTCTGGCCGGGCGCCGGCGCCGAGTTCACCTGCAAATCCTCAGGCGGCGACCCCCCGGCTTCGCTGCAGTGGTTGCGGTCCAACCACACAATACTGGAACCGCAACCGTCGCATATCGTCTACGAGAGGATAATGCTTCCGGAGGACAACGGGGTGCGATTCACTTGCGTGGCGACCAGTCCGGCACTACGGGAGCCGAGACAATGTTCAGTCATGCCCATGAGAATCCTCCCCGTGGTGCAGGTCAGACCCTTGACTCGGATGATCATCCCTGGAGACAACGCCACCTTCCACTGCGAGGGCAGCGCTATTCCACACGTCGCCTCCTACTCTTGGCGTATCTCTGGCCATCATGTTTCCGAGGGTCAGGCTGGGTATTCCTTCGCCAACCAGAGGCAACTTCTGACCATTCACGACGTCAAGCAATCTCACAATCAAGTCGAAGTCGCCTGTGAAGCAAGCACTCCGACAGGCATCGCCGAGAGTGATTCTGTGAAGATGGTGGTCACGCCAATCTATGTCCCGCCAACTATCACATCCGAAGAACCCCCAATCGATATCGACCTCACCGTCCCTGCAGGTTCAGAAGGCCCAAACATCGAAGAAGACCTGGTCGGACTTATCAACAGCGATCTCTTCATGATCATCCTGACGGTCTTTGGAGCCCTGGTCATCTTGTTACTGGTCGTGGCCGTTGTTATGGGATGCTGGGCCCTCAATGCCAAAGGAAAGCGACCACAGACGCAGAGACCACGGGTCGAGTGCCACGAATCTACGACCGCCACCATCGACATGGATCCGCTACCTCTGCCCACTCAGCTGGTCTACGAACCCCCTACCACCATCTCATCCACCCCCATGGGTATCCCAGCCACGCCCATTGCAGCTGACAAAGAGAACGCCCCTGGGTACATCTCGCAGCTGTACTCCAAGCTAGACACATCAAGGTTACCTGCCCGGACCGTCTTCAGCGGATCTCCGGAGAAGCCGGTGGCGCAGATTACCCCGACGCAAGGCGTTGCCTTCACGCTACCGCGCACGGGCAGGGTCGAGAAGCCGTGCAGCATGGGCAAGCCAACCATTAAGGAGTGCCCGGCATCGTTTAGCATCCCGGAGGAAAAGGTGGAAGATAGCAAAACAAGTGACGAAAGCGACAAGAAGAGCGGCAATTGAAATGGTACTGCAGCACGCAAAATATAGCTTTGTCTGCGGCATCTGAAAAACAGGAATCTTTTGGGTTGACTGATGATGGAAATACAATCTGGAACCCAGCGAAATTGTATATTTGTCATTTTAAATGAGTGCCTTCCGTACCGTCTTTCTTTCACATCTGTGTCTTTCTGCTATACATCAAACTATGTCCCACAACGTCTATTATTTATTGGGAAAAAACCTTTCCATACTTTTATACAAACAGGCTCTTTCCTGACATTAAATAACATTCAAAGTCTTTCACTGCCCCCCAAAACCGCCTCTTTGACCCGGGCGAAAGAATCAGCATATGATGACAAAAACAACATTTTTGTCGGAAGCTGACCCAGCCCGGGACATGAAATCGAGAGCCGTGTTCTCATCTCACAGACAATGCCACTGACTCACCCCTCCCATCTGTTGACTGGGATATTCCAAAGAAACTCTAGAGATCTGACGACTTTGAAGCCTTATTAGACGGGACAATCACCGGCTTTCCGCTGACGGGGCGATGCATCACCATCTGAAGGATCAACAGTCAACAGCTTTCAAAAGAAAATCAGTTTTGACATTCGTTTAAGATATAGAGCCACTGACTCATTCAACCTCAATTTTGTTAGATATTTCGGTTAAGCAAAATGCATACCATTCTTATTTTCTATACATCTGTTAATATTGAGATAGTTGCATATTGTTAGGAACAGCATTAAGTGCAATGTTACAATGTTACACGTAAAACAAAGGTAAATGCCACTGGGATATGAATGACAATATCGAAAATAGTTACACGTATAGTAATGTTTCAATATATCGGCGGTGTATTGCAGGCCACCGGTCCTCACCAAAAAGTGAATGCGCATTTCCACATTTTCTTTCTGAATAACTGACACTTAAAACTACAGCCGCCACGTCTTACAAATTTTTGTTTTTATCTTTTTAACTATTTTTCCCACTATTAATCATTCAATAATCAACCTATGGCTATATTTTCACGATAAACCATTCGCAAATAAATTCCCATCCATTTACACAATAATACATTGTCGCATAAAAATCATGCCATACAAAGTTATCAATATCACTTGTGCCTATATTTTATCATGCGTCCGTATTACTGTTACTGTTAGTCCGTATTTTCATTATCATAAATAGCGTACCATGATTTTGAAATAATTTTACCCAAAGAAAAGCTGTATTCATATCAGTGAGATGTATTTATGACAAATGTTGCTGGAAGAGCCGTTGTTTATTAGTATACAGTTTAAGGAAAACTCAATATAATGTGTTTTAGCGAATCCTATATGGTGTGAAAGTCTGGAGATAGACTTAATTTTTTGTCAATCGAGAATAACTTTTCTCTGAATTGTATTTGTTTTAATTGCCGTATACACAACGTTGGAAATTGTGTTCTGTTAAGAGCTACATTATTTGTCTTGCAATTGATACAAACGACGTTGTATAACTTGTAACTTTGATTTTACAAAAAATGTGTTTAAATGTATGTTTAACTGCATATAAATTCATGCAATCAGTTGTAATAAGATAAGACGTACCCCGAAGATTGAGGCAATGGGAGGGGAGATTGTAGTTATTTAATTTTTGTTAATAGTATTTACACGTTCAATTTTAATTGAACGTGTAAGCTTCATTCTGTCCTTTAAAAAGAGCACAATGTAATTAAATATCTTGGCTGAAAACCGGTTACCCGAAAATGGCCTCCACATTTGCCAATTTATGAAAAATGATAGTTGTATAATGTTCGAAACGACAAAAATCAAACATTGTCACAGATATCTCAAATCCGGTGCTTATACTCGGTTTTATAACCGAGTTATTCCTTTGTAGAAGTGAAGTAGACGGATCCACTATAGGCACAGCCGCTAGATGCATTGACCAATCACAGCCGAGACCGTAGGCCAAAGTCCCGCATGAGTGACGGACGTGCGGCGCGCGCACCTGCACGTGATTGGTCAATACATTACTGGGCGGGGCTCGTAGATGCAACAACGCCAAAATGCTTGAATTAGGCCTATTGCTTACGGAACTGTGACCTTCCGTCCTGTTCCTAAATGAAGGGCTTTAACAGTATTTGTTTCAGCGAATGGTGTAAATAATTGTAAGAAATTGTCTGGTGTCCATTTGCATTCCACCAGTCGAGCAGTGTACATATTTCTGGGTTTGGTGCAATAAAATAAATAAATAAATGGATAGAAACGAATGAGTGCAAACAATGAGGTATTTCTTGTCTTGCACTTTTTTACTGTTCTCATTTTAAACATGCATTTATATATTTCCTGCCGACAATCAAAAAATAATTTCACCAGCTATGCCGTATGACAGACGGTACATTTGCTATATAAGTTATGTCGTTTCCCGTACATGCACAAAGGAAATGGGGAATCATTAATATTTCCGACAAATTGCCAATCGTAATTATTGTAACAAACCACACGCACACGTGACAACTGAATATTCATAACTAAAACTGACTGTTGTTATTGTGCCAGCGGCCGCCTATCTAATATAAAAAAGCGACATCTTGCATAAATCAAATTTAAGGCGTGGTTAACCGCGCTTCGTAACAACTTTAATATAAATATGCATGATATTATAAATAAATGAAGCGCACGGCGTTGTCGAGACCGCCATCCGGGTGGGGTTTGTAGGAAGGAATATGCATGAGTCACAGACAACAGAGGTCCAACGCGCATGCTATTTTGAATGCTGGGTTCAATCTGCATTTCATCGGCTCCTGAGTTGGGATCACACTTCACACAACCTGACATCCATCTTTGGGGTGAGGAGGGGGGGGGGGGGGGGGGGGGGGGGTTGCCGAAAGAACGCCCCGGAGCAAAGGCTGATATAAGGAAATATTTCAAAAACAAATGTTGATGGCGGTGTTCCGGTTGTTGTGTTTGCGGTCATCGTGTTTTATATATTGTGATGACGCTGACAATGGTGACCGGAGGATAATAAAGATAATAAGGATGAGATGAATGGCGGATTGTGGGACAGGACAAAGATGTGCAGTAATTATGAAGATGGTCATGATGCCGATAGTGATGTTGTTTGTGTACTTGTGTGCCACATAACCGTTAACCATTAACACGTGGCTATCGTTAATCTTGTTTCGGGTGTGTAATAAGTCTGTTTTTTCCGATCAGCTCGTTTTGCATAGACAAAAAATAGCACAGTCTACGTCGCTGTGGGAGTATTTTCCTTGGCTGTTTTTACGATCTTTAGGGAGAAAAGGGGAAATTTGATAATATGTGACATTTGTACAAAGGTCAAGGTAAAGTATAATCCAGTCGAGTTTCAAACTGATGAACTATGTGGCTAAGTTAGCCACATAGTTCATCAGGATTAAGATCTCTCCGTGGATTCCGGGAGAGCAACATCTCCGAAGCCTCGCAAGCCGGATATGCAGGCCAGTCGACTTGTCAACACACCCTGAAATCGTGCGCGCCAAGTTTCCTCTCGTGTTTACACTAGGAAGGCAAACCCACATTTCTATTTGCCTTAAACACGTTAGCAGTTTCTTTCCGTTCTTTTTGGAGAATGTGCTTGGGTCACTGCCGTTGCCGTGATGGAGGTCGTTGGTAGGCCGTACTTCTTAACTTAACTTAACTTAACTTAACTTAACTTAACTTAACTTAACTTAACTTAACTTAACTTAACTTAACTTAACTTAACTTAACTTAACTTAACTTAACTTAACTTAACTTAACTTAACTTAACTTAACTTAACTTAACTTAACTTAACTTAACTTAACTTAACTTAACTTAACTTAACTTAACTTAACTTAACTTAACTTAACTTAACTTAACTTAACTTAACTTAACTTAACTTAACTTAACTTAACTTAACTTAACCCAACCCAACCCAACCCAACCCAAGAACATAAGAGAACATAGGATAACCCAACCCGAGAACATAAGAGAACATAACAGAACATAACAGAACATAATTAAAAGCAAAGTTAAGCACAAACAAGAACAAAACAACTATACAGACTGATCACGTCACCAGAAACTTGCCAAATGATCCCTTCGGTCGCCAAAGTCGAATTAATTTGTGGCTTTATAGGCCACGTATGGCGACCCTATAAAAACCATCTCCAGACGGCTGCGGTCGGGGTAAAGCCCCCGCGGCGGAAGCGATGACTGCGCGGTTAAGGTCTCGGGGAAGGGGCAGAAGATGACTAAAGACCACTCTTTATTTAAAAAGAAAAGGGTGCCGTGAGCCCGAATAACCGGGAAGCGACTTCAGGCTGATATTACTCATAAGGTGACAGGGGAAATTGATATCGAGTAAGCCCACCTGTTTAAGTTATTGCAAATAAAATGTACATTGTATGACACGTTGTATTATGGCATGGACATGTCAACCAGTGTAATGTAATGACTAATGGTCTTCATTCGACCAGCCGCTAGTTGGCAATAGGCCTTTAGGCCCATGACCTTGCAGAAAAGTCAAGACACATCCTTTACCAAGTTTCCTCGTACAAACGGTGTCATAACTACTGCGCTTGGAAAGCAAGTGCATCTTCGAATCGAAATCTTTGTGTTTCCAGCAAGAGTAGCGTCTGGCCAAAGAGGCCCAGTTGATGGGCGGGGGTTGGGCGCAGGTTCCCCGTGTCTAAAAAAAGTCCGCGCTCTGCGACCAACCGCAGCATGTAAGAAGGCCTCCGCCGGATGCTTGAAAATTCCCTCCAGCTCCCCCAATTGCTCCCAAGAACTGACATGTTAAAAAAGTCGTATTCAGTGATGTAAAATAATTATCAAATTGTCAATTTCACCTAAATGACCTAAATCTATTGTCTCGATGTTCCAGTATGCCTATTGCGACTCTGAGTAGAGATTTTGTCTCCTCTTTAAAACATAAATTTGTGGAAACCACCAACCAATATAACAGATACCAGTACCACAGTTTAGTGTACATGTTGCCCTTGGAGCTAGAGAAAAAATAAATGCGCCAGACACCAACGCGCATGCGTATTACGCACAAGGGCGGATCCAAATTGTTTTAAATTTTTTTAACTGACGTCGCAAAAAGGCAGCCACTGCACTGCGTACACCCACCCACAAAACTTAACCAAAATTTTGTTTGGGCCCTCCCAAAAAAATTGCAAATGTTTTTTTTTGCCCCCCCCCCAAAAAAAAAAATTGTGTTCTGGATCCGCCCTTGATTACGCATCTACTAATAGATGACCCAACTGACCTTCCCCTTCCCCTTCCCTCCTTCGCGTCAGCATTTCACTGAGCTCGTTTTTGAAAGAATTAGTTTCGGTCGCGTCTCCAAACCGGCCAGCCCCTAGCTTGGGTTCGAAGCCCTGACATTTTTAAATGTCACATTCCCCCAGCGAAAATATTTGGCTACAAAACAGAGTCTCCGTTGCAGGCTATAAATACCGCGCGCCAAAGGCTCGGGGGAAAGGCCAAATTTAAAGGTATCCTGCCTGCATGTCCCCTCTCATGCCACAAACTTCACTGCTAATTTTTCCTGCTTCTGGCCCAATTTCCCGATCAGCCTAAATTTACTGCTTTATTTTTTATAGCTAAAATGAGAATATATAGTGGGAGCTACACACGTTAAGTAACAGGACGTCTCATCACCCGATAGTGATCATGTGTGATCATTATTCGGTATCGATTCCGCACGAAATCAATTCCACAAGAATCGATTCCACTAGTTTTCATAAAATGTTCTATTTTAAGGTCGCAGGAGGCTTAAATAAAATAAACTCCTCCAAAAAAGTTCGGAAACTCAAGTTTGACAGACGATTTATCTCTTGTTTCCAACTCCATTGCCCTGTTATTCTTCTTTACAATGATGTGTCGTTTGTTATGTGCAGCACAGCTGAATATGGGGGTGGGTGTAAAGTGAAATGTTAGTTGTTACAAAATGCATTGCTATTGTCCAAAAGTGAATTGACTCTTGCTAGCTGTTATGAGTTGTTTGGAGGATTGGTCTGGAATGATTCTCTGCTTACTGACCAATATTTAAAGGTTGTAAGCAATAAATGTGCGTTAAAAGTTTAGAAATCCACATAGCCTGTCACAATAAATTGCCTTTGGGATAGCAACTCTGTTGTTAATGTGCTTGCGTTTCAAACAGAGTACAAGAATGTTATTTTCTGCACTCAAACACCCAGTAATGCTCCATCAGTAACAAGAAGTCTCTCTCACAGTACAATGCAACACTCTATCACTAAAAAAAGAAAAAACAAAGTCTTTTTTTCTAGTTTAATCATTGAACAGTTTCTTCATTGAACAATGTTAAGTCAAGAGCCTCAGTAGCGGGTGGACGATCCGAATGCAGCCACAACAGCCTGGCACCTCCTCCTCATACTGTTCACGAGCCGGGTCACACGTTGCTGTGGGATGGCGTCCCATTCATCAATCAGGATCTGTTGCAGATCTGTTGCACATTCCCATCCTCCAAGCAATGCATTTTGTAACATTTCACTTTACACCCACCCCAATATTCAGCTGTGCTGCACATCCCCCAATTGCTTAATCATAACAAATGACACATCATTGTAAAGAAGAATAACAGAACTTTCTAATGATACCAAATTCAAGGAAAACGAGTTGGAAACAAGAGAGAAATCGTCTGTCAAACTTGAGTTTCCGAACTTTTTTTGAAGAGTTTAGATCTCAAACATTAACCTATAACCCTGTTTACAAGTGCAACAAAATGTTCATATGCGAAATCTTGTTGATCAAAGAACAAAATGCCTTTTGCTATGGCTATTTGACTGTTGCACCGATGAGCAGGTTTCTTACACTGATGGATGTTGTTGTGGGGTTTTCTAGCCAAAAATACCCATAAGGTTATACTGGCTAAAGCTAAAGGCTTTGAAGTTAATAAGCTTTTTTTTAAACAACATTTTTGTCCTCAACCTGTTGGAAACCTTTCAGAAGCAAGCATGATTGTACAAAGCCACGGCTGCAAAAAACAGTTTAAAAAAAAGGAAGGAGGGTTGTCCTGACTTCACACCAGACACGAACGAGTTTGTTTATGTTTGTCCACTTTCTCACGCCTTTCAAAAAGTGCACCATCACTGGACTGCACGCTTTTCTGAAGTGAAAATATGCCCACGGTGACTGAGCCTCCAGGGACCCGCCTTTTACCTCAATTCCTGGATGTTGGGACAACAGCAGTAACAACATAACCATGCATCTCATTTCAGTTCCTCCATAATTCATATGTTTATTTACATAATTGGATGAAATAAATACATTTACGAAAGGCTAAACCATTTTCTGTGTATCCCATAGAAAGATGAACTACCTACTTAATTCACTAGGCCCACTTATTGTCCTTCAGCATGAACATTCAGCCGTGATTTAAAAAACGCAGCCAAGCGGCAACAGTTGACAATTGAGATCATATGAAGCCCAATATGGGGCAAAGGGAACCCCTCTCTTCTTTTGTGTTGGTCATTGTGTTTCCGGAATCTCAGGAATTCTTTTCAGAAATCTAGGGGGATGGGTGTGTAAATACTGGCACTCATGGACTAGGGACAGAAGGGTTTATATTTTGGGCATAGACAAAGGGTCCACGGTTGACTGAACGTCTACGATTAAAACTTGTGTACAAAACATATAGGAGGCCTTTCGAAAAAGTTAGTGTACAAACAAAAGAGGGACAACAGGGAGTTTTACACACTTGGTGTGTTAGGTAACGATAGCCTGGTGTATAGGGTATAGGGACAAAAAGGGGAGGGGTACCCCTATCATTGAGATTACGGTATTTTCTGACAATGCATGCAATAAACTTTATTTTGGTGTGTTGTGTATTGTTGTAGCTCATTCCTAGGCCCTGCTATAAATTTTGAAGTTGTTAGAGTCTTGACCCCTTGTTTTGAGAAAATGAAGTTCCAAGTTAGTGAACTTTGCACACTATAACCTTAGTCCAAAAGATAATCACCAAACCCCTCCCCCCCCAAAAAAAAAGAAAACTGTTAAAAATCAACTTCCCAGTTCTGCTTTGTTTCATTGAGTCGGGTCACAAATATTTAACTGACTACCAAGCATAAATGGTATCCTATACAATGACTCAGTGGTCAAAGTTGTTTGTATTTTTTTGACAAACACTTTAAGGGAAAAGCAGTAGTGCACCAAAGGACAATCCTGTTTTATACGTACGGAACAAATTCATTCAGGTGTGTACATTGTACATGCACAAGTTGTGCAAGTTTCCCCAAACATAATTAAGGGGAAATGTCCTCATTCTGTCTTCCCATCCCCATACCCAACCCCCAGCCAACGAATCCCGAATGGACAACTAACACAACCTGAAAACGTGTCATAAGACCGGTGATACGTTGACTACAAGACTGTAGGGCTGTTCATTTTCGAATAATTAAGTATTCAATTATTCAAAACAAGGTTTGACCGAATATTCAAATATTCGATACTCGCAGATCAAGTTTTTCACGCGTCAGCTGCAATTGCAAGCTGCACCGGTAAAAAGTTGTAAGCAAAGAACGCCGGTGTTTCACGTGCGGCGATCGATATTATCAACTGCCCGATCGACATTTTTTGCATGCTCCTGTTGTATCAAGATCATTAGGGGACGCATAACAAGAAACCAAACTCCAGCCTGTGTTTTTGTCAGGGTTTTTTACAGACGGGAACAATAACCTCCATCAACAAAAAGTTACAGTCGACTAAAATGCTGCATTTGACACTGCTAAGCGCTGTAACTTTTCTATTAAAATAGCATCAAGTCGTATCTGCATATATATTTTCTTCAAATATTCGAACCAGCAAAAAGGTATTTGAATATTCAGTTGACGATCGAATATTCAAATATTAGGTATATTCGGGACAGCCCTCCAAGATTGAAAGGGACAAACCACAACTTGTATCATACCTGAATTCTTTTTGCCTCCCAAAATAATACACACAATTAAGATATAACTCATTAGAAAATTTCAGCATGTTTAAAATTTCATATTACAGGGGTGAGGTTGGCTGAAAATGAAAAACTCATGAAATCTGCAGTATTTTGGGGGGTCGCCGAGGACCCCAGATCAATGTAGGGTCTATGTTTGTATTTGCCTAAAGGCACCCCTTAAAATACCCGTTTCTATTGGTCTGTATCCACTATTACAGGTAAAACACCTTTAGGGTAAGACCTCAGGAATTCAGATTTCAAAAGAGATTCTTCAAAACTTCTGAAATCAGGAAAAAATCCTGACCAAAAACATCCTGAAATCAGGAAACATCCAGACAAATCTCACCCCTGATATCTTTCTGGTGCAACCAATGATACATGAATAAAATGTGATTCATGCACCCTACGTCACTGCAACCCTGATACTGAAGCATTAACCGTTGCAGCCACTGCTCAAAGTAATCACCACACTGTTACAGCTGAAACTGCTGTGGTGCCGGGTGCATTCAACCATGTGCTTGGAATGATGCGAATTGCCATTCCTGGGGCCAATTTCATAAAGCTGCTGAGCACAAAAATTTGCTTAGCATAAAAATGTCTTGCTTAGTCAAAACAGGTTACCAGCCAAAAGTCCATGTAATTTTCATGCTAAGCAAACAACAGCTGAATACCAGTCAAAAGCAATATTTCATACATGGAAATCTGGTTGGTAATCCAGTTTTTATCAAGGAAGCATTTGCATGCTAAGCAAATTTTTGTGCTTAACAGCTTCATGAAATTGGCCCCTGGTGCCGTGCTGATGATACATATGGAGGCCCCTGAAGGCCCCACTAACAGGTTTTGTTTTTAAAATACTTAAAGGTATGATATAACATTGATAGAGCTGACAACATAGTTGCTGTCAGTGTTCATACTTTGTCGGATTCAACATATACATGAAAAAATATACCTGGGGAAGTTTGAGCTCAAACCCTTTCTGTTTTCTTGAGGTGATGGAGCACAATAAATTGATTGCTTTTATGCATAAATGTTCCTTGTGCCATTTAGAATGATTCCAGCTGTGTTCTGGATTTTTTTTATGCTTCAAAAGCCTAGACATCAAAAATATGAAAACAAATCCTGGATTCATGCTTTGTAGGTCATGACCTTCTTTCAAACCCCTCATATTTTGATTATTTTGGCACCAAATGAAAGAGGGGATTGAGCGCTTTCCAAAAATGTATACTTTTATTGGGTTATCTCAAAAGAATAAGCCCTACTAAAGCTGAAAACATTCAAAACAGAAAAATGTGTACGACCTTTAAAAAAATATGACGGTTAAAGGGATTAAACTGATTTTGTGCAAAGTGCTTATTTCAAATGTTGAAATTGAAATATGTCATAGCATTCGTGGAGGTCTTCACTTAAAACAGTAAGCTTAAGCAAATTTATTTTGGATGGTTACCTTTTTATTTTAAGGCCGACCGAATGGCCCAAAAAATCTTTCAAATATCGAGTTTGTTTTTGCTTGCCCTATAATTGCTTCGTCCTTTCCACCTCTGACCTTGGCATCACTGCTTGATCTTTGTCCGTTTGGTGTAAGGGGTTGGATGGTTGGCTCCCTGGGGTTTGAACTTGTGACTGTGGTGGTGACGTTCCCGTCCCCATCGGTTTCTGTACGCCTCTGCTCCACTGTCTGAAATGTTAGAGATGGAAAAAATAACTAGGCGTGTAATTGAGAGAAGAATTTACAAATGGACTGAATTATAGGAACTAATTATCGTTGCAAGTAGAGAAATGTTTTCTAAGTTTCCTGCAAAGTGTAAAGATTTTTGAAGGTTTTGCTTGAGCTTGGATTATTAGAAAAGCTAAACTTGATTTGATTTGATTTATTTTCATGCATCATTGTTACAATTCTAACAATCATTTAAACAACAGAGTATATACAACATTTAAATGATGAATGGAGGAGGCTGGCAGAAAGCCAAAGTTTGTACATGGCCAGGCCCCAGTGATTAAACAATTAAGTTTACATTAAACTCGTCATACAATACAAAGTTAGGAATGCTAACCAGACAGACAAGAGGAGGGGTGAGAGGGAGGGGTGTTCAAAAGAACAGAGTGCTGTGTCATACTAAAATACACATGTGACTGGGTCTTTACCAAACCACAATTTTTCATCCTAAAATGTGTCCTTACAGTAAGTAAAATAGGTAGTAACATATAAGTACATGTGTTTCAAAACCTTGATGAGAAGTGTAACCATTTTAAGTAGATTACTATCTGTCAATAACATTTGTTCCAGTCATCTGATTGTTGTTATTTTAAACGTTTTTTAAAAATTATTCTATTTAATTCTTCTGGTAATGAAACCAAGGATTCCTCAAAAGCGCATATCGCACTGTACTGTAGCCCGAAGGCCTGAAGAAAACCTGTTGGAAGACAGTGGGAGCTAGGAAAACCCCAGAATGATATTCAGGGGAGAACCCACAGAGTCAGGCAGGGACTGAAAACCCAATCCACATGTCGGCCCTGGTGGGATTCGAACCCGGGTCACAGTGGTGGAAGGCGAGGAAAGTACCACAAGGCCAACCTGATCATTCCCCTATCAGGTTTGGAGAGAAAATCTGCCAACATTAAGAAAGTTGCCCAAAGACTATTTTGTTGCGTGCCTTTTAAAAAGAGAGTAAAGGCCCATTAACCCTACCTAACAGTCCTGAATCCTCCAATTTCAATATGATTTTTTCTTTAAATGTACATCCTTTTATGATTTATTGTTCGGACTGAAACGACATAAAAAATGTACATGCAACATGTCAAGCTTATGTTAAGTTAAGTTGTATGGCTGCAAGACTCGTCCGGGCGGGTGAGATTGGTCAAAAATGAAAAATCCACAAAATTTGTAGTGTTTGGGGGTCGCCAGAGCAAAACAGGGTCAACGATTTGTATTTGCCTAAAGGCACCCTTAACCCTAACCCTCCAGGGCATGTTTGCTAGAACCCTGCCAGACGCATTGTGTGTAGAGTCCAGCAAAGTGGAGCTGTCAGCACAGATACACTGTGCTGCGTCTTGCAGGGTTAGTTAAAATACCCATTTCTATTTGTCTATATGTTTGCAGGTATAAAACACCTCTAGGGTAACACCTCAGGAATTCCAGATTTCACCAAAAAAAGAAAAGATTCTTAAAAAATTCTAAAATCAGTAAAAAAAACAAAATCCTGAAATCAGGAAAAATTCTGACAAATCTCACCCCTGCTCGTCAGAGCTGTAACATGCCGAAGCGGCTACAAGGCATGCTAAACCCCATAATGTATTCCTTGTAAGTCACTCGGGACTGAAGAAAAGTGAGTACAGGCACTGCCCTGTAACTCTAGTGTTTCTCTACAATGTGCACAGTCGGATAGAAAGGCCCAGGGCAGTCTTGCAAGCTTGCGATAAGGTTTATCTCACCACTGCTTGCACATGGCCTTCCCGGAAATGACAAGGCCAATTTGACAATACCAAAAGTTGGCCAATTAACATAACCGTTCAGCTGCTCCAAACCAAAAAGACAGTTTCCGAAATTTCCCAAGATGTGTGGGTCCGTGCTACCGCCCCCCCCAAGGGCTTTTCAGGCTATGTACATCATTGGAAATTATCCAATTTCAGACTGAACGAGTTCTTCGCTGAAAGTTTACCTTTTGGAACATTTGTTATGGTCTGAACTACTCGATCTTTTAGAGACAAGATAAAATGATATTCGGAAAGTTGTATGGTAAATACATTACATAAGTTTTTGAGGCTGTCAAGCATTTTGTGTGGTATTGGAAGGCTAGAAATTCTTGACTAGAAAACACTAATAAGGTTGATTAGAAAACCGACCTTGTAACTGGCCCTTACTCTCACCCCCTCCCCCCAGAAAAAAAACCCACAAAAACAAAGCAAACAAAAAAAACACCTAAAATTATTACAGGTTAACAAACATCAAAATACAAAATCTACTATTAACCCTTTTCCAATGTTGAGTTTACTCGACAAGCCACAGCACCCCTGTTGCTTACCAATGTCGAGTTTACTCAACAAGGAAACCACACACTTAGAGCATCCAAACAACATATACTTACTTTAATTATTCGGGCATATCCATTTTGCAAAACAACCAAGAATAAAAGCGTTTTTTGCAGGGTTGCAGATGCCCGAAATAGAAAATAAAAATGGTTTTCGTTAAATTCTAATTTTTTGAAAAGCACCCGAGTATATCTTTAAAGCCTGCCCCATAAAATCAGCCATTTCGTCATGCCAACATGACTAATAATGACTTACCCCATCTGGTTTCCGTACAGTCTGTATTGAGATACTCCTGAAGTATGACTTGGAAGTGGGTGACTGACCAGGGCTGGGGTTTGGCAATGACGGAGAATCCCTGTGTTTAAGAATCTCATCCAACTTCCTTCCTTTGAATTCATCATCAAGATCTACAAAGGGAAATGCGACAATACAGGACATGTTAAAGTTACATGTACAAGTCGGGTGCTGTGGTACGGTGTAATGCTTAATTAAAGGCATGATATAGCTTTGGTAATGATCAAAAGCTACATTGATTAACCCCTTAAGTACGGTATTTTACGGGAGACGTCGGGGTGCCGCGACGGCTCTGGCAGCCAAGCGAACCGCTACAATGTATTTGCGCAGTCAAGCGTAACATATACACAATAATCCAAGAATGGATTGAAACTGCACAAACAGCGGCCAATGGCGTCATCCGGCCTGGTGGCACTGTTTAATCCAACAATGGATTGAAACTGCACAAACAGCGGCCAATGGCGTCATCCGGCGTGGTGGCACTGTCTTTTTTGCGCCATATTCCGTCATCCGTACGCAAGGGGTTAAGATCAATCTGTGAAAGCTCACTGTTTGTAAAGAAGGTACCAGTACCAATCCCCCAGAGATATCTTTCCGTCTAAAATGCTGTCATCTTTGAGAATATTGTTGGCTGATTTCAATTTCAACAACTGAAACAAGCCCATACACAAACGTGCACAAAACACAAGGATTTTCCACTATTTTCTTGTTTGTGACTTAGATGAGGGGTTAAGCTCTAGTTTTTAGTTTGTTATTTCTTTGCATATGTTGAACCCCACAAAGTATGAACACTGTCTGCGGTCATATTGTCAGCTCTGCTAATAATATAACATACCTTTAAGGAAAGTGTTCTACATTCATATGGCTGACATTTCAAGAATACAGTTATGCCCCAAATTATTCATACCCATACCAAATTCAGGGTATTGTGAATCATTTTATTTATTAGTTCTACTTTTATGCTTATGATGTGAAACCAAAATATGTGTAGATTTGTACAGGTCAACTAAAAGTCATTAAGTAAAGCCTAAGTTCCACCAATCCAGCTTTATGTACATGTATGAGAGAAAAGCAAACTACCAGATATTTCATAGGGTATGAATAATTTTGGGCATAACTTTAATGGGTTCCAATCGAGTTCAAAACATGCTGCATGTTCAAAGACAGCACTGAAGGACTTTTGGGTTAGGTTATAAAGACTTCTGATAATTGTTTGCTATATATTTTTGATTATGATTTTCACTTTGTGTGTGTATTTTTTTCATCATCTTTTTACTGATAAGCAATACCATACTGTGTATTGAATTTGTTATTTGTTTACATATTATTAATTTAGTACGTGCTGTAATCACTTTTGCTGACCCTTATCCATGCGGTCGTGCTGTCTTTGTTTTGTGTCTGTTTTTTTTTTTTTTTATGTTGTATAATTTGTTTTTAAATTTGTTTCAATGGCTAAATAAATGATAATAATAACTGGTCATCCACGCTCTTCTTGCTATGGATCGGTGAATGAGCATCTAGGATTCAGGGTTTAAAGATAAGGACACAACGGGATGCCAGGTTTAAATGCAAGGACGAAAATATTCTTACAAGATGGGATCAGAAAGATCCTGGGCCACCCTGCGAGTTAGCTACTACGTGTAGCTCCAAGTAGAATTGAGGACCGTACACATGTACCTGTCTATAATGATACAAATTCTGCAATGAGTATCCATCTAGTATCTCAATTTTCCTTTAACAAATTGTTCAACAAAAAGTGCGTATTTCGATGCCAGTTTGTAGCGTTACAGACAGGCGTGGTCATCAACCCTGCTGTAGCTAAATTTATAGCTGCCAGCTAGTTTCTCCACAAAGACCAAGCCAGTACAAATTGCTTGTTAAACGGCCACACCATCCATACCTCTGTCTTTCTTGTAAGGAGCTGTTGAGGGAAGGGTAGGCACAGACCAATGCCACTTTGGTTTGGTGTTCCACAAAGAAAACTGAAAATAAGACAGAATATACATATGTGTAAAGGAAAAAGAAATAACAAATTTTCAAAGTGAACAAAGAAAATTGGCTGGAGCGGGATTCGAACCTGAAACCTCCGGAACGCCGTACCGGTGCTCTACCAACGGAGCTATCTTGCCCTAGTGTATGTTGCCGGTCTCCAAAATTGTCAGTGTCTTTGTTCCGGGGGCGCTAGTCAGTAACATGGCCATTCTGTTAATATATGGATTCAATGAGAGTGCTGTGGAAATTGCTTCATGAAGTACATGTACATGGATAGAGATTTAGCCAAGGAAGTCAACCATGAGCACATGCAGCAACTTAGGACCTTTCCAAACATCGTGCTGAATTGTAATGAATTTAGTGTGATGCGTGGCAATACCACGACAGTGATTTCAAGCTTTGGACTTCATTGTAGCTGTCAACTTAACTTAATACATCCAAGATGACGGACAAGGTAAACATCATAAGGGCAGCAAGGAGAATGCACATGTTACTGCAGCAGACACTACTTAATTACTTTACAAAAGTAACACAATTGTATTGACTCTGGTTGTCCTGCTGTTTCTGTCAAGGGAAAAAGTTTCAGGCCCTCAATCCTGCCGACACCTGACAATTATGGAGGCTGCCATTTTCATGTGTTTGTTTGCAGTTCTCTCCTCTTAACATAGCGAAAGCATTGACGTTTTTCCATTTCATGCATTATCTGTAACCATTATGTCCGGCTGTTATTAACCCTAACCCTGCCAGACGCAGCACAGTCCATCTGTGCTGACAGCTCCACTTTGCTGCACTCAAGTCAATTTGACAAAGTATGCAATCTGATGCGTCTGGCAGGGTTCTAACCAAAATGCCCTGGAGGCTTAGGGTTAATGGGGTGCTGGTATGCCAATATGGGCTTGTGCAGGCAAGCGTAATGCACACAATAGGCAAACAATGGATTGAATACGGGCAGGAATGCGCAACTGGCCAGGTGGTCTTTTTCAAACCATGGCTATGGCAGTCCTACATTTTCAATGGGCGTAATCAAACAGTGGGTGGTGGGAACCCTAGGAGCCTCCCCTTTTGCCCCGCCCCTGGTTATTATTTCAGTCATGAGACTTTTTACCCATGATGGTCCTTCACAGTCAGGTTTTCTCTCAATGGGATCTGCCTGTAGTTGCTCATTATCTGGCGCCTTAGACACAGATACCGAAGGCTGGTCGGCATGTTTTAACATCTTATCTCTTGGCGTGAGGTGTCTGGAGGAGGATGGTGGTGGTAATGATGGTTGCTGATCATTTTTCGAAAACGCTGCAGTTAACAAAGAAATTAGAAAAAAAATGTTGATTTGCTCATTGCTATATGGCACACAAGCACTTTAGATAAACCATTCCTAGGAAAGCCTGACAGAAATCCGGACTACATGCAAGTTCATTTTATGGGGACCTGTTTGGCATAGACACAAAAGGCCTACAATGAGGGCTTGACAGACGGAAGAGTGCTGTAGGTTGAGCCGGACCACAGTAACACACTAGCCAAATTTAACACCAGGAACCCAATGATATACATGTAGGGGTTACTTGGGTTTAAAGGGGACTCATATCTTTGGGCAGCTCCCTCCCCGATAGCTACATGTATCCCCACAATGATTTGGCATCGGGGTGAAAACATCAGATTTATAGTTGAGTCCCTGTAAGTCCTTTCGCAAGTCCAGTCAGAAGTCCTTTCATAAAGCCGGTCACAAGTAACTGGATGAACAATGACAAAGGAATGCCTTTGTCAAAGCTCATTTGAATAGCTTGTGATTGGAATTAGGACTGGAGGGCTTGTGATGGACTTGCAGGGACTTGTGATGGACTCGACTACATCCTTGGAAAACATCCATCCCCAAAACAACTGGGTGGAATTTTGACATCATGTCACCCCCCTAAGATTTAACTACTGGTGCATGTTATTTGGAGTAAATCCAGTTTTTCAAATTGCGATAGTAAGTGAAAAAGAACTGAGGGTTTGAACAGGAAGATTAGTAACTTTATGAATTTCAGAAATATACAGATTGTTTTCATCACCACCCCCAAGCATCATTTTGTGGTGAACAAGACCAAACTGTTTTTTGTCGGGGGGGGGGGGGGGGGGGGGGTTATTATCATTATTATTATTATTATTATTATTATTATTATTATTATTGTTATTTTCCTCAATTGCCGGATAGGGCGACACATAATCCTGGAAACGAGTGGGTTAGGGTGACCTGGTCGAATAGGGCGACAATTTGGTGTCGCCCTATTGTGAAAGTCGCCCCTTTGGAGTGTTTTTTAGTAAGGTGCGTTGGGAAAGTGCTCTAAAAGGGCGACACTCGTGTCGCCCCAATAAGGTTATTTCGGGAAGAGTCGCCCATTTGCCGCATCCAGGAGATTTATTATTATTATTATTTATTTCACTCCACATTTCACTCCAGACAATACGAAATACATAAAAAAGAACGATATAGAATACAAATTGCATAAGATTAAAATACAATGAGAAGAAAAAGATGTGGAGAAGGCAAGGCTGAGGAGGAAAAAATTCCTATAACCAAAAGGTTTAAACCTGCCCTTAATTAATTAAAAATAAAAAAATAAAAATAATAATAAACAAATGAAATTAAAATTAATTATTAGGAACATGTAAAATCAAGAAAAGTTAGAGGATAGGCAGCCTTAGGGCTCTCATCTCATAAAACAGAATACACACTAAATTACATCGTCTAAAATGTCTGAAATATTGAGCATCTTCTTTCTCTCAACCTCTTGAATACGGATGACGGCCATAGCCGCAGTTGATGTCTATAGGCGCATTCTGCGCTTACTCAATCCATTCATCTTTCGCCTACATTGTGTATATTGTTCTTGAATTGGAGTGTAATGAATAGATGGAGATTTTTGAAACAAAGCTTTCATTCACACGAAAGGAAGAGCTCCAAGTGCAATGAACAGGGCCACTGTATTCAATAACAGCCCGGAGACAAGGGGTGAAATCCTCAATCTAATCTACAACTTGACAACCAAATCAGCAACATACTTGTGCATCAGGTCAAGGTCAAGGTCAAGCTTATTACATGCCTTGGTCACAAGTGCAAATTAGGCATAACTAACCCGAAGGTGGAAAGTCAGCCAGTCCAAAGTTTTTGAACATCTCCTCAAAGTGCCGGAATATGTCCTGAGTCTCTTCCTCAAATCTGAAGGAAAGATCACTACCAGATGGCGGGAATCTTCCACTGTGACCTGGGTCGAAGGTCAGATCGTCCTCCACATCATCTTCATCGTGTTTCTGATTACCAAAGAACCCGTCGAAGCTGGGAGGTGCATTGAAGAAGTGTGAATCGTCTGAATCACTGAAATGAAGAACACAAAATTAGACGTTTACATTCTGGAAGTTGAGGCCTCTTTGCTATTATGCTATTTGTTTGTGTATCAATGTTTCTTTTCTTTCCTTTCGCAACTCTTGCCCCACTTTAGGACAGTGGGAATGGTATTTTTTTTGTGTCCAACGATGGAGACTTCAGTCCTTCTTCGAGTAGAAATGGAAATGTCAGAAAGATTATATTTTTATACCCTCATCAAAATCAGTTAGGATGGATGGTTAATTTTCAAGATTTTGCTGTTCCTCACTGATTTTTGTGGGGTATTAATCCCTTGGGCACGGTATTTTACGGGAGACGTCGGAGTGTTGCAGTGGTTCTGGCAGCCAAATGAACTGCTACAATGTGTTTGTGCAGTCAAGCATGACATAAACAATAATCCAACAATGGATTGAAACTGCACAAATGGCGGCCAATGGCGTCATCTGGTCTGGTGGCACTTTCTTTTATGCCATATGGCGTCATCCGTACGCAAGGGGTTAAAATAAATTCTTCCCCCTGCCCGGCCATCGTGGCAGGACTGTGTTTTGTGTGTTCTTATTCCTCCGGTCGTGCTATTTTGCATCAACAAACACAATCAGCGTCAACAAAGCATCAAGAAATTATAGGTGTACTTTCAAGCTTCCAAATCTATGTCACACGATTTCTATGACTCTCAGGGAACTTGTTTTGTCAGAAAAAAACAAATTTCACCTTCGAAACACCATACGAAATCAACAAAATTTTGATTACAAAATGTCAACTGAAGGGACCGCCATCTTCTTTTCCCCTGTGATGCGCACGCATGATTGTACCATTAATTAAAGTGAGCAGGAAACAGGTGGGGTTGAAACATGGGCAATTTCTCAAATGGCTTTGGCTTTGGCCAGCTACACAAGTAAAATACTTTGATGTATATTAATTAGACAAAAAGTGCCCAAGATCCAGGCATATATTAGGAACTAAAATTACGCGAAGCCAAAGCCAAAATCCGGGGTTTGAGAAATGTTGATACTGTACGTATTTCATTTGGGAAGGGGATGCCAAAAAAAAAAAAAAATAAGCAGAATATGCCAATGCGCTGGTAGGAAAAGTTTTATGGCGATTGTGGAGTGTAGGGCCCCTCTTTAGTTTTGATCAAATTAGATTCAAGGGTATTTTTCTCATTCCAAAATGACTTTTTTAACCTAAAGCAGACTTCTCTTAATTCTTTTGACATCTTTTTTGTAATTTTGAACAGTTTATTGCAGTAGAAAATGCAATTTGCTTATGCGCTTTACGGCAGTTGCCATGCGAATCAATGCGGTTTTACTGTGCGTCGCGGTTATCGCCATCTTTTATTTTCGAGTTGTCGTCTTCATCGCCGCTTTACCCCCAATTTTCCCTCAAAAACTAAAACCCTGCCCTTTAACAATGGCATACCTATTGGTTTGTAATGTCGCTAACTAGTTTGGCAATTCCATTAACCTGAAAGTGGATTTTTGTTTCCTTACAGGGAACAGGGCCCTACACTACACAATCGCCAGTTTTATAGCGTTTTTGCTCAGAATTTTGGAGTAAAATATTTGGGGAAAAATTTCTGCCTATTCTCAAGCACTTTCTCGGAAAGCATTTATTTAGAACATGGAGGTAGGAAACATGGTTTAGGAAAATAAAATGGTTTAGGAAAATAACATGGTTTAGGAAAATAACATGGTTTAGGAAAATATTAATTTGTTGACGCTGAATAGCCACGACCCTATTCCTTATCACAAATACCGCCTGGTTGCGACGTCACAATGGTCAAAAGCATTGTGGGAAGGAAAAAGGAGCACTGTTTGCTCCGTTTCCTTCCCACAATCCCTTTTCACCACTGTGACGGCTCACACTCACAGAGTCACAGCGCGGTCGATTTATTTCTCCATTCTTTTTCGGTAACAGGTCAACTCGTACCTTGGACAACTCGTACCTTGGCCAACTCGTACCTTCAACTCGACAACATCGTACCAACTCGTACCTTTGCCAACTCGTACCTTCGCCAACTCGTACCTCCAGTTAGGACAACTCGTACCTTCACGCGAAAGTCAAGTTGTACCGTCAATGTTCTGAAATACTCCGGGCCGTAACTGATTGATGTGCTTTGATATCATTATACTATTATAGGCCTACTTTTCGGTTATTTTAGACGTTGCTAGAAAAGGAATGTAAAGTGAAATGTATTTTTTTTCTGATTGAAAGTGGATTTTATTTATATAAAACAATTTACCGGTTTATAATTTAATTATGTTCGTGTTTACGTATAGGGTCTACAACTTGTGTCATACTTTTTTGTTATATTTTAGACTGCATTCATGTTAAATTGTACTTTTGCTATTTTAGACTTCGATGGAAAAGGAACATATGAATTTATTTGTTTATGAATTCATACCGTAGTACTTTGTTGAGAAGTGATATTTGTTTTAAGATGACCGTGCGCCCTGTGCCTGCTTTTCGTCTTAACTTTTAAGTTTAACTTGTGGTTCATAAATTAGCTGTTACTTTTGATAGGACATTTATTCTGAATTTATTGAAGGTCAGTACATGTACGTGGCTGGCACGTACTTTGTTGTGGAATTAATTAATAAATCGTCTGAAGTTTGCCCATTGTCATATTTTATAGTTCGGCCTAATTCTGTGGTCTTTTGCGGTGCCGTAGCCAAACTCAGGCTCTTAGCATTGAGCACGCGTTTGCCGTTTGAACTTGATTTGATACTGAAAGTGGATTTTTGTTTCCTTACAGGGAACAGGGCCCTACACTACACAATCGCCAGTTTTATAGCGTTTTTGCTCAGAATTTTGGAGTAAAATATTTGGGAAAAAATTTCTGCCTATTCTCAAGCACTTTCTCGGAAAGCATTTATTTAGAACATGGAGGTAGGAAACATGGTTTAGGAAAATAAAATGGTTTAGGAAAATAACATGGTTTAGGAAAATAACATGGTTTAGGAAAATATTAATTTGTTGACGCTGAATAGCCACGACCCTATTCCTTATCACAAATACCGCCTGGTTGCGACGTCACAATGGTCAAAAGCATTGTGGGAAGGAAAAAGGAGCACTGTTTGCTCCGTTTCCTTCCCACAATCCCTTTTCACCACTGTGACGGCTCACACTCACAGAGTCACAGCGCGGTCGATTTATTTCTCCATTCTTTTTCGGTAACAGGTCAACTCGTACCTTGGACAACTCGTACCTTGGCCAACTCGTACCTTCAACTCGACAACATCGTACCAACTCGTACCTTTGCCAACTCGTACCTTCGCCAACTCGTACCTCCAGTTAGGACAACTCGTACCTTCACGCGAAAGTCAAGTTGTACCGTCAATGTTCTGAAATACTCCGGGCCGTAACTGATTGATGTGCTTTGATATCATTATACTATTATAGGCCTACTTTTCGGTTATTTTAGACGTTGCTAGAAAAGGAATGTAAAGTGAAATGTATTTTTTTTCTGATTGAAAGTGGATTTTATTTATATAAAACAATTTACCGGTTTATAATTTAATTATGTTCGTGTTTACGTATAGGGTCTACAACTTGTGTCATACTTTTTTGTTATATTTTAGACTGCATTCATGTTAAATTGTACTTTTGCTATTTTAGACTTCGATGGAAAAGGAACATATGAATTTATTTGTTTATGAATTCATACCGTAGTACTTTGTTGAGAAGTGATATTTGTTTTAAGATGACCGTGCGCCCTGTGCCTGCTTTTCGTCTTAACTTTTAAGTTTAACTTGTGGTTCATAAATTAGCTGTTACTTTTGATAGGACATTTATTCTGAATTTATTGAAGGTCAGTACATGTACGTGGCTGGCACGTACTTTGTTGTGGAATTAATTAATAAATCGTCTGAAGTTTGCCCATTGTCATATTTTATAGTTCGGCCTAATTCTGTGGTCTTTTGCGGTGCCGTAGCCAAACTCAGGCTCTTAGCATTGAGCACGCGTTTGCCGTTTGAACTTGATTTGATACTGATGATGCGCACATTTATTGCCGAAGCTTAGCATGGCGCACCATTGGTTTTGTCAAAGTCGTGAATAGGATTTAATTTACTATGAGCTCGCCGTAGGCCTACTTCCAATTGAATATTATTATTTTTAAAATGAGGTAATTTGGCATGAATTTTAATGCATACGGCACCGCGCGAATCCTGTCGCGCGGTACGAGTTGTCTCAATTAGAGGTACGAGTTGGCCAAGGTACGAGTTGGCCAAGGTACGAGTTGGCCAAGGTACGAGTTGGCCAAGGTACGAGTTGGCCAAGGTACGAGTTGGCCAAGGTACGAGTTGACCAAGGTACGAGTTGACCAAGGTACGAGTTGTCCAAGGTACGAGTTGACTCAAAAGCAAATCTTTGGGGACAAATTTCTGCCTATTCTCAAGCACTTTCTCGGAAAGCATTTATTTAGAATAACATGGTTTAGGAAAATAATATGGTTTTGGAAAATAACATGGTTTTGGAAAATAACATCATAAAACATGGTTTAGGAAAATATTAATTTGTTGACGCTGAATAGCACGACCCTATTCCTTATCGCAAATACCGCCTGGTTGCGACGTCACAATGGTCAAAAGCATTATGGGAAGGAAAAAGGAGCAATGTTTGCTCCGTTTTCCTTTCCACAATCCCTTTTGACCACTCACTGTGACGGCTCATTAACAGTCACAGAGTCACAGCGCGGTCGATTTTATTTCTCCATTCTTTTTTTTAGTGAGACTAGAGCATGGTGAGAGCAATACCTCCATGATCATGGTGAGAGGAACCGAGGATAGGAACTAACAAACAATCATTCATTTTCCAGCTTTAAAATGCACGTAAAGGTTAAAACTTACTCCTCCATACGTCTAGAACCTCTGGGGACATACGGCCTAAAAAAGGAACGAAATATGTCGTTAAAATCCATACTTCTTGAGGTTCTTCGTGGCGTCAATAATGTTTCCTTTCGTAACCAACTAACGTGATCACGCACATAATGCCGCACAACAAATTAGTCTGTTGCACTTTGTTAAACCAGTCGAACAACCATTGCCAGCAGACTGGGAACTAGACCAATAATGTTGGCTTTTAAAAGAAACATACAACAGTCGTAGAGGTATTTCCCACACGTCACAGCTATTTTTAGCACCGGAAGTAAACAGAATCCCCAGTCCAAGAACGAACAAGAGTTGTTCGGCTGATCATGGAGGTAGGTAGGCTGGTGTGTCTTATTTCTCCATGGCTGATGCAACAATGCAAGGGGATGAGAACAACATGTACACGTGTAAAACTACGCAAGTTTCCCCCCGAAATTTATTAGACCTACGTGTCAAGATTGTACTGGTTAATCAGAAGAGATGAACGTGTATTTTCTCCCTTTCTTTTCGGTATAAAAACATGAGTGAATTCCATTCGACCATTTCCAAGCAAACATTTTTCATTCAGCATTCTGGAATCTAATGAGAGATGCAATTCTTCGCATAGGCCTCCATGGTCCGACCATTAATCCTCAGTTGAGTTTGAATAAATTCCGTCTAGCCATCGACTTTCGATAAGAATACATTGTTTTCGTGACTAAATCTGGTATTGTTTCAGGGAAAAATAAAAATCTGTCATTTTTTCATTCCGCACGGCCCAATCATCATGATGGAACTAGATTCACTGCCCAAGATTTGCGCCGTGGCTCTCGTGCTTGCTATCGGTTATGCCGGGAGCAGTGAAGGCAGAATTCCGCTTCGGCAGTCTGGGTGAGTCAGTTACAACATGGAGGAAGGATCCTTCCTCCATGGTTACAACGGCTTCCTCCCCTCCCCCCCCCCCCCCCCCCCCAACCAAAAATTGTGTTCTAGACAAATTATCAAAGGTACACAAACAAATCTGAAATTCTAAATCTAAAACGTTAAATTTATAATGAAATATTTAAGCAGATGTTTCCTCTTTCTTAGAAATTTTGTTGTAACTGTGTGAACATACTTCTTATTTTTTGGAGGAAAATTTGGACTATTTTGAAGAATCTCAATTTTTTGTAAAATGTTACGCCTTCTAAAAATATAGTTACCGAACTGAATTTTTTTTTTGGGGGGGGGGGTGGTAATCTGTTAACCTGGTATTATTTTTTGAAAGTGATGCAACCACTCATCTCTATTTGTCTTTAATCATTTTGAGAGGGTGTCCAAAATGAGGATTATTACTTCTTGGGGTAATACTGTTTTCATTTGCCTGTCGAGTTGTTGTATGCATAATTCTATGTTCTTTATTTTACCAGTTTACACTTGAATTCAGTGAATGTGATTGCTATCTTAAATTTCATTGTTTCTTTTATCTTTGAAATAGTTGCAGTCAATATACCAACAGACCAACCTCTGGCATCCACGCACACTCATCCTGGTTGCTAATAAACTCTCTCCTCCGTGATCCATGGTTTGATCATCATGACCTTTGGCATGAACCCTTTGGCTGGGGTCACTCCTTCCCTTGGAGTTTGTCTTATCAAGCGTGGGGAAGGGGGTTGTCATTCCTTGGCCCTTCCCTCTCAGCCAGGATTGGCTGTCACAGGCGCCCAGGCAATGCTGCCGAGGACGACGACCCGGGCCAAGTAAGTTGCCTGCTTGTGGTGATTTGTGGGAGTTTTTTAGGTTTTGTAGGATTTGTGGTAGTTTGTAAGGTTTTCTAGGATTTGGGAGAGTTTATGGGAGTTTGTTGGTTTTGTGGGAGTTTTTGGCAAAAGCTTTGTTCAGAGTGGTTGTTTGGACATTATGTAACAGAGTTGTATTCGAGTCCCTGCAAGTCCTTTCACAAGTCCTTTTGCAAGCCCAGTCAGAAGTCCTTTCATAAAGCCAGTCACAAGTAACCCGATGAACAATGACAAAGGAATGCCTTTGTCAAAGCTCATTTGAATAGCTTGTGATTAGGATTAGGACTGGAGGACTTGCAGGGACTTGTGAAAGAACTTGCAGGGACTCGAATACAACTCCGTTATGTGACTGCTTGGCAGACAAAGCTCCAGGGGCGGGGCTTGGGAATTTCAAAACTCGTCCTCTTTACTGGCGGATCCAGAAGGGTTTTTTTTTGGGGGGGGGGGGGGGGTGGGTGGGTTGCCAAAAACACAGACTTGTCAAGATTTTCATAAAAAAAGTAAACAGAAAAAGGGCCATGTGCAATATAATTTAAGGACTAGTGGCACAAGTTTAATGCTGCATTTTGAGTGCTGATATTAGGCTGTGAGGCCAAATGGCGGTTTCTTGCTTTCTCAAGTATTACTACTAAAAATTATCCTTTGCTATCTTCATTTTTTTGTGGCCACTGTGTACTACCTTTCAGACTCATCTTTCCATTTACCAAGAGAATGAACAAAGGTGCTTCACTAACGCCTGTTAAAGTGCAGGCCTTGCAGTGGCGGATCTACGGGGGGGGGGGGGGGGGGGGGTTTGGGGGTTTAAACCCCCCCCCTTGGGCTGAGAAAAAAATTAAAAATAACCAGTGTCGGGTGTCGAAAATTCGGCACGCTGGGGTGTGTAGGCCAATCACCTCAGGTAAACCCCCCCCCCCCCCCCCCCCCCTTAGTGAAAACCTACAATCTTGGACAAAACTCTTGGGACACCTCAACAGTAGACCACCACCCCCCTTCCCCCGGTCAGTGTTGATGTCCGTTGTTAGGGAATTTGGCGCCAATAACAATTTTTTCTGCGCACGAGTTTCCTCAATCGTCGACTTTTAACCACACCGAACCAACAATGATTGGGGGTGGGGGGGGGGGGGGGGTGTCCCAACGAGTTTTGTCTAGGATTGTCTGAGTTTTGGCCTAGGATGTCTGAGTCAGGGAGAATTTTCGCACACTTCTGTATTTCCATTTTCGGGGTTGGGTTTGGCATATACATGCACCTCCAGGTTTTTCTTGTGCCCATGCAATATATCCGTTATCCTTTCTGTAGGAATAAACACTAATGAAACACTAACATTAATCATAATGCGGGGTCGATTATACTGTTTTAAGTTCCCTGTCCCAAGTATACCATTTTAATTTCGTCACAAAAGAAGCATAGATATATCGATTTCCCAAGTTTATATGTATGGCTGTGACTGCTTCTCTTGTGAGATATGTGTCCGTTTCTTCAGATCAGATGACCAAACAATTGTGAAGTTAAAGCGCCCTCTACTGACATACATGTGCTCAACGATTCACCATAGCGTTACATAAAAGACTGTCTCGTTCTTCTTGTACAACTTTGTTGTTATGGATCATCGTTGGACTTCATGTCCACAATATGTAAATGAGTGAATACAAAGTGTTAGGAGCCTCTGCGTATTATTCCTGTACTTTTGTTTACTGCCAGGCAGCGGGCTGCATGGCTAATATAGGTTTTGTCTCAGATTGACATGGAAAATAGTATGGTGAATCGATGGCAACCGTACGCGAATACTCCACGTTTTGACAGTTGTGTCTGTTTTGGTGCAGATCGCATGTAAACAAAATGAAATCGTTACTCTAATGAACTGTCTAGCTGAGAGGCTTTTAAAATGAGCTTCTTGAATTGAAGACGTGATTAAATGAAACGGCATCTATTTATACGGCCTTGTTTCTGGCTTTAAACAATTAATATTATATATAAACAGCCACATAGTAAGACTATGAGTGACGGAAACTGGTTATCCCCAACGAGTTTTGTCCAGGATTGTAGATCCGCCCCTGCCTTGATCATTGCACAATTTTTTGTTTGCATCTAGAAGTATTTATATTTTCACTAACCAAATCACAATTTGGAGCATTGACATTTTGAAAACGTTTCCTTTTTCTAGTTATGAAGAAAAAAATGCACACATTTACAAATTTGTTAGATATGGTAGCATGGAACTGTGGTCAAATGTTAACAATTTTTGCAACAAACCTTTATTGTCTCATTGAACTCCATCCAAGCATTCGTGATTTTGTGGTACATATTTATAAATACATTGATCAATTAGTGACATACGACTTTTCATTCATCTTTTGCTAATTATTTTCTTCATACATTAATCTCACGAAACAGGTGGGTGATGGGGCACGCAAACAAAATGACAGGCTTGACTGTCATCAAGGACAACAGGAAGCCTATGACAGAAGAAAAGCATGGCAGAGAGAGGATGAAATCCAGAGGGACAGAGCCCTATACCAGAGGGAGAAAGAACAGCAGCAGCAGATAGAACAGCAGAGGCAAAGACAGAGGATCCTGAAAGAGGCGGCAGAGCTCAAACGACGGCAAGAAGAGATGAGATTGCAAGAGGAGAGGAGAGTACAAGAGAGAAGGATGCAACAAAGACAACAAAGACGTCAAGAGGAGGAAGCTGAGAGGCGGAGACAGCACCTAGAGGAGGAGGAGCAGAGATGGAAGGAAACATTGAGAGCAAGACAAGAGCAAGAGGCAGAAGGGAGACGTATCCAGCATGAACAGAAGATGAGCAGGAAGATGCAGGAGCAAGAAGCAACTGATGCTTGGAGACAACGGGAGATGGGCAGAGGTCATTCACACCAGGTAGGCCATGGTATTTTATGAATACTACAAAATACACTACCTTAAGAGGAGTAAAAAGTTACTGATTCTGCTGAAATAATGAATTAATCTGGACATTCAGCTATCCTATTTTTGACATAAAAAATATGGAAACAAATATTTATGTGAAGACATGAACAAGTGACCAATCACAGGAAAAGAGTGTGAACGCAGCTTGTGAATTATTGTCCAATCACGTTGGTTATATTTTGATGCTGAACGTGCAAAATCTGGCAGAATAAAAAAAATTACTTCCAAAAATTCTGGTCCAAGTGTTGTTGATTTTTATTGAGAATTGAATGCATTAACCCATTGAATACAGATAATGGCTATAGACGCGGTTTGTAAAAAACATCAACAAAACACCTGGCCGGTTGACGTCTATACCCACATTCTTCTGCGTATTCATTCCATTGTTCGCCCATTGTGTGCATTACGCTTGGCTGCACAAATCAATCCCCTATGTTGCTGTAAAAAAAAATTGGAAACGTCTTAGGGAGTCAGCATTCCCCCACCCATCCCGGCCCGGCCAACGGCTGCACCAAAAGGTCAAACTAATTTCATTTGAATATAACCCAATCCTCAGTGCAAATCGTAACCTGTGAAGTGCATGTGCTTGCATTTATCCAAACATTGTGTGACTAATGTCAATTTCTTTTTTCCTAGAGAATGAATAACAACATGAGATACCGCCAAGGGAACGACAATCAGAACCACAGACAACAGTTCAGGAAAACCCAGGTCGCTTCACTGACAATCCCGGGATACGCACCGGAAGACGTCTCGGTCATGACCTCAGGCAACAGACTGAAGGTAAAAGGGAGGCACATATGCGGCTGCCGTGAGAAGTGCTTTGACAGAGAATTCCAGAGGAGTTTTGAAATCCCTAGGAACATCGACCCCGCCACTCTGGAGGCCAAGCTTGTGGAAAACGGGCAGTTGACAATCAGCGGGAACCAGTACAATCACCACATTCAACCGACGGATGGATTGATAGTTTCCATTGAAGGGGATGGCTCTTTCTCTCCACGACCACGAAGTGTTGACTCGACTTGCGGAGGAACAAGAACCGGGTTTAAATTGAAGAAAATGAACAAAAGGACGGGAGAAATTGTGGAGGACTACGAGGAACTTGTAAAGGAAATGGATGACGTGAGAACTTTTGAAGATGAAGTAGATGAAGATGGGGTTACTATGGAAGTGGTAGATTAATTTGGACAAACATCCAATGGGCATATGATTTTATTACAGACTTGTCTATTTTGTCTATTTTGCCTATTATTATACATGTACATGTCATAACGGTGCCAAAAAGTACTTTTTATTTACCGATTTACAGACCCATGCCATTACTTGCAAACTACTGCACTGAAACTCGCTAGAAAAAAAAATAAAGGCTGGTAACAGTTTTCTGTAGTAAAGAAGGCAAACAGGAGGACAAGTTTTTTTCTTCTCACAGGCACTCAAAAAGCATCGATTACTCAATACTACTATGTTGGGAAGGGCACAAATTCCATCGTCTGGATCTCTAGAATGAAAAATTACAACAAAGTTCAAAACATGCTTTACTTGTCCAAATCAGTAGGACCTGTATGCAGGGGACATTATCCTGTTCATACATGTTTTGGTAGGGGAATTGCAGTGCAAACGAATCGAGTATATGTGCATGTTGCTTCACGTGCTTTCTATGGAGCTCCATGTATTTAGGACCTGGAAGTTAACATTACTTACGAAGAGCTTGAGCTGTATATCTAATACATTTTTGTACGTGTACTGTAGTTATGCACATGATAACAAAAACTCAAATTTTTATCAAATTTCTATCAAATTTCTATTTTGTTTCGTAGTTTCAGTTGTTTCCTACTTTATAGTACAGTTTTTATTAAAAGGTTTTTATTATAAGAATATAGAAGGTGAATTGTGTATGTACATTTATTTTCTATTTCAAAGGAAATTTGTTTAATGAGAAAAGGATTTTCTAAGTTTTAATTTTAATAAACAAATCGTTTTACTATAAATCTAGTTAGAAAAAAATTGATATTCCAGTTTAAAAAACTGAAATTAAAAATAGAAAATAATGCTGATAGAAAACCCACAAATTGGAAACTAAACAAATACTTTTGCAGTCACATTCAATTCCCCCCCCCACAGTTTAGCTGTAAAATGCCAGTTAAATAGGATTTCTAGGTGACTCGGAGGGAAGAGTTGGCAAATGTGGCTCTGTGCTTTTTCAAAGTACGTATTCATATCACAAGCAATGTTACAAATTGTTTTTGTTTAGTCTTTCCGCTTAACATTGTTTTGATGTTAAATAAATTGGATCTGATTGTAGTTCACTATTGTACCTACATGTACATGAAAACAGCTAACTACATCAATTCAGTTGAGAAAAAGAATTTACAAAAGAGATAAAGAACTTTTTTACCAAACACCATAACTATTGTTCATGGCACCTTACATAATGTATCTATTGTAGAGTGCAGTGGTTTAATGCTTACTGTGTCTGACTCACGCATGATGGTATGTGGGTTCGAACCCCCTCCTGGGGGGATTATGGTGCTTGGGCAAAACATTTTTCTACAATAGAGGAATCCCACAACCACGAGATTAGCGCTGATCTGCGCACTTCCACGTTTGAAAACGAGGATCTCAATGTCACAGTAAACAACTTTATGCTGATCGTGCGCCTGCGCTGCCTTTTATGGCCTGATTAATTCATGCATGAATGAATGTGCTGAAAAGCGTCGTTTTGTTTGCCACTGACATTCTCGCTTTCAACCCGGGTAGAGAACAAATTGCGCTGATCTCCAACTGTTCTATAGAACTAATCTCATGGCCCGATGACTAGGGGTAATAATTGTGAAACGCTTTGAGACATCTGTATAAAGTGCTACATAAGGACATTATTATTATTATTATCTCTTAATGGGAAACACAAATAATATTTTTACCCCAAACTACAAAGAAAGTAAGACCCCAAACTAGCACCGCAACCTTGAAAATGTTTCAAGTAAAATGGGGTTTGCGGTCAAAAACACCTTTTTCTGGGATCCGAACTGAAACTCCCTTTGACAGATTTCAATAATGGCAAGTTATGGTTTTGAGCATACAGTACATACAGTGCTTCATACACTACGTTGGGAAAGGGCAAAAAAATAAAGCTCTCTAATTTACATCATCCCCGATGCAAAAGATTTCCATCTTCACAAGCTATGGTTTTATTTGCTATTAAAGAGGGGACTACTGCCAGCGGGGGACATTGTTATACAATACATGCATGGCAGCATATGTAAAGGATCTACTCTTCCGATTCGACGCAGAGAGTCGGCAATGTTGATGTTGGCTCAACTACCGACTATCTCTGTTCCTGTGTTGTGCCATTACTGTAGGGGACTGCTGGAGTGATTATGTGGAAACCATGCTGCCTCATCAGAAGCCATACTTCATCTGTGTGTCCTTCCTGGTCTGCCGATTGTTTGCCCATTGGTTCTTCAGTTCAAGCTCTCGCTCCTTGGCCTGAAAAATGTAGACAACCAAAAAATGTCACACGAATTAAAAACACCGAGTACAAATTAACTGTCACTGAAAAGAACATATGTACATGTATGAGCTGATGGTTGTCTTACAGCCAATGTTATTAGTATTTATAGAGCCCCGTAGATCAACATAACATTACTATTATTCCCACATGATGATCCCATTCCCTTGATCCATCTCAACTCCAAAAGGGAGCATGCATACACAACTAAACAACCATGTAAACAACCAAATATGAGAAGTGATCCGACTTTTATGAACAAATTCAAATCGAACTGGTGAAGTTTTTTTTCTTCTTTAATTTAATCAAGAATCAAAAGGTATCTTGTCTTAGAGAAGATTTCAAATCAATCGGTATTCTCTTAATGCCACTTTATACACAATACAGAAACTGATATCAACTTAAAAAAAAGAAAGTTCAAATCAAAAAGCTAAATGAAATTGGCGACTGTTTTTTTTCAAGGGTTGAAGGTATGTTGTGACTTGGAGAAGAGTTCAAATAAGTTTGTATTCCCTTATGATATCTTCAGTCAGAGTCTCCTGCCTACCTGGTGAGCCAAGAAGGTAATCTGGTGCTTTCGTTTCTGCTGGCCAGATGGCAGTTGCTCCTTTCTCTGCAAGAAAATGAGAAACGGGACAAATATTCAGTGGCAATATCCACTCACAGCAACAACAAGCATAAGACCAGTTCACTAATAAATTCAAATTTATGCATGCGTGCAAGTAAATGCTCGCAGTGAGGCAAGAAGCTAGTCGGGGTAAAATGGTAAAAACGAACACGGGACCATTTCACCTTTGAAATGAAAACAAGATTTCGTTTGTTTGTTTATTTAAAACTGTGCTGCATGAAACCCCTCCACTTTCATGTTTCTCACCAGTTTAATCCTGTACTCCTTTTCCTCGGTCAGGTTTTTCTTCAACCAGTCTAGGTGGTTGGTGGGTCCTATCTGCTCATCGGCTGCAATCTCAACCATGTTAATGGCCTCCCTTCCGACGTTCCGCTTGCCCATTAATTTCTGGAACTGCAAGAGAAAAACACTTTCTTTCATTGTGAATATTTTTTTTCTTCTAAGAAGCATTTTTTGGCTTTTTAACCCTAACCCTCCAGGGTATTTTGGCTAGAAACCATGCCAGACGCATCAGATTGCATACTTTGTCACATTGACTTGTGTGCAGAGTGCAGCAAGGTCAAGCTGTCACCACAGATGCACTGTGCTGCGTCTGGCAGGGTTAGGGTTAATGATAAAAACGACAGGTTGTCAAGTTCTTTCCTGCGAAATCGCATGAGAATAACTTCACATGACTGGATGATGAACATGTACGAGGTATTAAACACCAATATGTGTACCTCTACCTACCTCTTTGTCTGCTGCTAAATCTGAGGGTCCAACTGCCTCCTGTACCTCTGTGCTTCCTACACCCTGCACCTCGCTGTACACTGGTGGGTCTTGTTCCTGATATGGTTGATTGTATTCAGCATAGCCATAGCCATAAGGTGCTGTGTACATCTGCGACTCCGGGTACTGACTAGTGTTGTGACCATACTGTGCTGACAAATTTATTGGATTTGAAAAGGCCAGAGGTGCATCTTGAGCAGACGGAGGGTTCGTTGGCTTAAAAGCAAGAGGAGAGTCTTGGGAAGGAGCTGGTCTGAAATTGAGAGAAGCTTTACTGTCAGGCTGGAGTGGTCTCTGTGGATTTGTTGTCTCTTGGCTGATTAAAGCCGACTGAGGAATAGGGTGGCGGGACGGTTCTTGCACGACAGGTCCTGGGGTAATGCTTGTTGATTTCGGGTTCAATTTGTTTCGATACATTGATGCATATGTTACAGTTGTTGGACCTGGGCTTGGAGTTGCCTTTGTGGACTCTCCAAGTGAAAAGAAAGATCTACTCCCTGCTTCATCTTCATCCTCTTCGTCGCTGTCGTAACTTGCAGCTAGCCCAGCAGGCTTGGGTTTGACGGTGGCAGGTTGAGATGGTGTTGACTTAGTGGCTTGGGGGCGAACCGTTTTCCTTGGTGCTGGCTTCTTCGTCAGTGTGTGGGGGAGGAGGATGCGTTTGGTCTCTTTGAGGGAGGCATTCCGTGGCTTAGGAAGCATGGCGAAGAACCCAGCTAGACCCTGTGTGGGTTCAACGACAAAACGGGCAAAGATAAAAAAGTGTTCATTCACCTGCCTGTGGTCAAGGTACATGTAAATGTACATCATGCAAAATATATTCTCTGATCCCACTATTTTTATCTCAAGGAAAAGTTTCAATAAATATTTGTTCTTAATGGATATTATATTTTTTTATGGTAGAGAGGAATGTCCAGTTTTATCAAAGGCTGTCATATTATGTGTAGTGTAGGGGTGTGCATTTAAGATTAGTACGGGAATCAGGAACTCAACAGAAAAAAAACCCGCCAAATTTACGCCATCCCAAAAATATTTAATCTGGGAAACTGCTGTTCATATCGTTTGTAAAGGTCCGCACGTTAACCCTAATGATCCCCATCCAGCCAAACTCCAACACCAGGGATTGTTGGAGTTTGATCGGTCGAGTACTGTGTACTTCTAATATTGCATGTGCAAAGTGTTGGAATATCACTGGATGAGTACTGTATGTGTGCAGTAACAGTGTTGGATTTGGATTGAGTGGGGAGGGTTGGTTTGTGTGCAGTGCTCTTGCTGGTGGGTTGTGCTTGGTTGATGTATAATTATAAAAGCCCTGGTGCTGGACTGTGTGTGCATGACTTTGATGTTTGCTTTTACCGAACAATGGGATCAAGGTAATTAAAAGGGCAATGATGCATAGTAAAGTGGTTAGCAGATGTGACCAGTAACTAATCTGAGGGCCCCCCAAAAAATACTTTCATTTTGTACAGGAATACACTAGCTTGGTTTTGATGGGATGTGTCCTGTGTAACCCCATTCTTCATACTAAGCACATGGCCCAGTGTACCCACTCAATCAAAACCCATAAGGGCCTGTTGGAGTTTGATGGGTTGAGTACTGTTATGGCAAGTGGACTGTTGGAGTTTGATGGGTTGAGTACTGTAAACCAGCAACAGTCAACCATGGTGTTGGGATTTGACAGGTTGAGGAAGGTTTCTAGTAAAAATGCTTAGGCAGTTAGGGTAATACTTCAATGCATAAGATGCAAGTGTGCAAAGTGAGCTCTGTACATGTACATATGTAGCTTTTAAGATGTAAATTGCATTTTCACAAGCGTCAAACATCCATGTACATTGTACCCTGGTTTTCATTTTGAAAATTCCCCACAAATGACATTCAAAGACTTTCTTTTTCATTGTCTGAGAAATTACTAAGTAATATGTAATTTGGCTATGGGCACTTCATTCCATATTCTGGAACCGGTTCCTGACATTAGCGGTCGGGTACTCGGTTCGAATGCACAGCCCCAGTGTATACAATACACTATATGTAGTGTGTGGTTAAGTACGATTTATTCCCTTATTAAATTTTTTTTTTTTTTAAATAAAAAAATGGGTGGCCATTAGAAACCAACAAATTTTTAAGGATAAAGAAAATGTTCTTACTCATTAGTCGTACGGTGAAGAAAATGTACAACTGGTATTTTATTACAGATGTAAAATAAATGTATTTACAAGCTTCAAAATCTACAACAATATGATATTGTACTGATTACAAGTAGTTACATCCTGATTAAACAGGCAGTACTGTAAGCAGTTACCACTGTTTTTGCTGAGATACCGCACTCAGCGCTTTGCGTCTAGTTTCTGAATGTAAATCCCAATTCTTTTGAACAGTAGCATAAATATGAGGTTAAAAATGAAGTCATTTTATGACAAAACTTCCTGTGTGTAGTCACAGATTAGGAATAAGATTATCAGAGCCTGGTGATGAGGAATACTGGTATCTTAAAACGAGTTGTACTGCTACTAATACTGCATGTTTAACAGGGATGTCCCTTAGAATGTATATCAGTTGTAGTCATTTTACTAAAGATAAAGAGCAAATGAACTACATGTACCATTAGAATGATGATAAACTTCTGCAAGTTACACAATTTTGTTAACAGTAATTAATATTACTGCACATTGAAGGTGATTATCCCTAGCACTAGTACCTAGAGATGCAACAGGCAATAACTAGCTATGACAGCATGAGTTGCAAAAACGTGGGGGAAATTGGAATTGACGGCTCGTGTTTGGATTTTGGATTAAAACTCCCTAAAATTTATCTACATGTAGTTGGAGGCAAAGACACATCAAAACCTAATGCTAGTGAGCACCGAGGAGAATCTTGGAATTAAGGAACAGCAGACACCAAACTCAGAACAGAATCCTTTCTGTTTCATTTTTCAGAAATTCTTTTAAAAAGATCAACATTGTAATGGTTGTAAAAATGTACGATACATTACTTTACGAAGAGCAAGAGGATGGGATAACAATGGTGTTCATTCTTCTGTTTCTCATCGCTAAACATCTGCCTACGTGTATTTCTTGCGAATGGCCAAAGCACCCAGCAAAAAAGAAATGATGCTTTTGTAATATCTCATTCCCTGGATCTAACAGTACCGAGAGGAGACAGCAGAGCTACATTTCATCATATAAACCTTAAATGAAATGTGACTTGGTAATTTCCTCAATTTGTAGGTCATTTACTTGTATTTAATAAATACATTTCTTGCAATTACATATGTACATGATGTTGGTAATTTGATATTAGCAAAGAAAACTGACAATACTTTAACCTGTGACCTCCATTTCCGAGGTCGCAGGTTCAAATCCCACTCTTGTCAATTTTCTTTACTCATTCCCTTTCACTGCGTCAGTTTCCCTTGTGGCATATTTGATGATGCTTTTTGTTAAAAGTAATTCATAAATGCCTCGGATAGAGCAGGTTGAGAGCCTGTCACGTGGGTGTGCTTACACAATTACATGTATATGCCTTTGCTTAACCCTTTGCATACGGAAGACGCCATATGGTGCAAAAAAACAAACAGTGCCACTAGGCCGGATGACGCCATTTGCCGCTGTTTGTGCAGTTTCAATCCATTGTTGGATTATTGTGGCCGTTTCGCTTGGCTGCCAGAGCCGCCGTGACACCCCGATGTATCCCGTAAAAACCGTACTCAAGGGGTTAAAAGCGCATTAAAACCAGTTGTTCTCAGCTGATAAGCGACAGGCAAAAGCCAGGAGTGCCTTCAGGAGTACACAGTGAAGGAAAAGTGGGGTAGAAAGTTTCGCATTTTGTTCTTTTTACGGGAGGTCTTTGCAGTTTCCATAAGAGGGCATTTATGAATGGGGATGAAAATGTGATGACCTGTCTTTACCAGTCAATATTAACCATAGGCTCAGTCCATTAACAGCAGTCACATCCCTTCTCGGTTGTTATTTACGTACATGTAGTTAAAAAAAACAGTTCATCACACTTTATTCGCCTTAGAGCAAACTTTTGATTTTGGCGCTTTATAAATGTCTTTTTTGATTTGATTTTTGATTGATTAAAATTTCTAAATGATAAAATTCAGATGTACTACAGTTTTACCCTACAGTCAATTTAAAATACCTTTTGGTAGCTGCAATATTTACATGCAGCGACTAAATTGTTAATAAATAAATTTTCAGGTCTCCAATCTGATTACTTGCCAGTATTACATTCACTGATATGTACATATGGAAAATAAATCACTTGGGTGGGACTCGAACCCACGCCTCCTGCATTCTAGTGCAGTCGTCTTACCACTCGACCACCGCGCTTGCCGGAGTCGGCTGGCTAGTTCGAATCTATTGGAGAAGGGCAAAACCCCATATATTGAATTTACATTACTCCGACGCAAATTCCATCTTATGAATGTACATGTATGTACATTGTATGTGATCAGGGCCCAATTTCATAGGCTTGCTGAACACATGATTTTCAGCTAACATAAAAGAACTCTGTCCATTATATAAAAACTGTTCGTGTATTAAGCTTTAACCCTGCAAATTGCCATGGTACTGTTTTGTACAGTCCATTGTGCATTTTGTTTTTATTACTCCGTCATTTTTTCTTCAAAAAATTTGAAATTGTTTAAAGGGATATACCATGTTTTAATACAATATTCATAAATACCTCAGCGAGTTTCACTATCCCTATTGGTCGAGAGCCTGTCACGTGGGTGTGTTTAAACAGTTGTTTAAACACGGCTGGAAGTTGTTTAAACACGGCGCGGTTTGAAACATCTGGTCCATTTTATTGGTTGAACACTCGAGCAACCAGTCACTCTCCTAATAACGCAAGCGCAATACTACCGATGCGTCCGTATTTAGAGTCCATAATTTCACGCTACACCGGCACCGCTGCGTTCTTGCACCACCTGGCGAGCGCGTCGCGCGCGCGTCAATTTCCATATAAGGACTTGTTTACCACTACTCGCGGGTGGCACGAACCATTAAATAGCTGAAGGGGTGTTTTACAAACCAAGGTAAAACAAATTAAACAAAATCATTGGAAATTTAGAATTTTCGGTGGTTTTTGCTTCATTATACAAAAAGGTATTTTATGAATGGGAATAAATATGTGCTGGGCCGGTTTTAAACGTACGTTTAAAACCGCCTTGGGGCCTGGACGCTGATAATGACACTCGCATTCGGCTCGGGTCATTATCAAGCGCCCAGGCCCCAAGGCGGTTTTAAACGTACGTTTAAAACCGGCCCAGCACATATTTATTCCCTTATTTGAACATAGAACTAAAACAATTTAAGATTTTTTGAAGAAAAAACGACGGAGTAATAAAAGAAAATGCACAATGGACTGTACAAAACAGTACCATGGCAATTCGCATGGTTTTAAGCACATGAAAGAGCTTGTTAACTTCATAGAGGCTGAATTTTCTCAAAATAGTGATGGAACAGTAAAAATCCCCATGCACGTGCAGGCCTTACCACGACTTTACCGTGAAACTGTGCTCGAGCTACATGTAGCAACATCTTTCTGCTACAGTTAGGCCGAGTTACCGCAACTTTTCTGTTAACCAACCCAATGAAAGTCCCATATCCTATGAAGTGAATTTAAATTGAAAACTTTAAAAACTTTTAAAATGTTAAAACTTTTTGTTTGTGTGCATTAGTAAAAATACACATGTACTTAGATCTTTCTCTTGATGCATTGTCACTCAGTTCGGCAACGCAATGGATATGGACATCACGTGGGTAAAAACACTGACGGTTAACAATTGCTGACACCAACTATATTCAGCATGTCAAGTACATTTACAACAGTATAAATACGTTTAAATTATATACAGTACATGTATGTACATTTGTAAATATTCAAATCCTTATTATATATGTGACCCGCTCCAGAAAAAGGTGATATAAGTCGCGCTATGCATTTACGTATAATGGCCCTTTCAACCCAAGAGGGTGAAATTTTTCGTCAAAATTCATTTTTAGTTTTTTGTCTTTAATGACATCTTAAATATCTAAAGTTTCAGGTTTGGTGCACAATAATGTTGATTTCAGTTAATAAAGTGAAAAAAATAACCTTTTTAGAGTGCATTATTCCATTGCATTCTATTAGAACTAGCTATTTCAAAGCCTGTTTTCTCTGTTGTGCAATTTGAACTCCATAGAACTAATTCATATGCAAAAATGCGATATCTCCAAAACGGAAAGGGCTTTGGAGCTCTATCATGTACCAAATGAAAGCTTACATTGCAGGCTTTCCAAACATACATAAAACTAATTTTTCATATTTTGCGACATAATATACCTTTTTCCAGAGCGGGTCACATATGGTTAAATAAATAGTCTGCATATATAGCTACACTCAGTAGTACATGTAGGACAAGTGTGTAGAGATCTAGAGTACAGCATACAACTGTAGCTGCAACTACATACAGGAACTTCTACTTTTAAACCGATAACTGGGCTCACTAAAGCCGCATTCGCATTGGACTAACTATTGTCAAAAGTTACCGTACGTGATTGTTAACATTCCACTGTGGTTATTCTTCCGTGCGTCCGCACTTGGATTACACGGCTCGCGGAAAGTCCTTGGCCAGATAAACTATCCAGTGACATGTCCTCTGTGGTTTTGTAGAACGCGCTAAATTTACACGCATTTCATTGTGTATGCCAGCGCCATTTGTGTTTTATTCCGAATTAACATGAAGCGACAATCAAACTCCTGATCATTTCTAGGATATCCCCCATCGTGTAGATCAAAGTAAAATAGCAGAAAAAGGCAGAAATGCGGCTCAGCATTCGCTAAAGTTAATGAAAGTTTCATGTCATCGTGCGTGCATTCAGTCAGAACTGCAGCTATAGTACACAATGCATGGGGCCAAGTGTGCATCCCGTAAGCTCGCAAAATCGTAGAGGCATGCATTGATCTGCAGATGGCACATGATCAAAATGTAGGTTTTACTTTACATTGGCTTTCCGCACTGGACTTTTCAGTGACGTAAAACCTACCACGTAACTCTTCCGCTACTCGCTTGGGCCTGTAAAACTTACTGCTATGGAGGGTAAAACCGACAACCGACGATCGACACTTGACAATTTGGCAAGTTTACCGGCTGTCCGCATTGGACTTAATTTGGTTAAGTTGACAACAGTCTCCGTAGGTTTTACACAAAAAAGTCCAATGCGGACACAGCTTTAGCTGAGAAATTTAAGCCCTGTTTACACTGGACAAATTGACTGGAACGAAGATTAAAGGCAGTGTACATGATTGGTCATTGTTGCAATTTTCAGAAATGGGCGGATTTGGAGGTTAGTATGTTATAGGAAATATCGTTCCACTGACCTGTTCAAAGTTTTGCGTTGTTAGATGGCGAAAAAAACAAGAGAAAAACGGCGCTCGTTTTCAACCGTCGGGCGAATGATAGCCTTTAGTCAAGGTGCGCGTGGCTATGTGGGCGCGTGATGCGCCCCGGATATGCCATGGCGCCACCATGTCCGGGGCGCGCCACTCGTCTGGGTAGCCACGCGCGCCTTGACTAACGGCTACAGGGCAGTTTTCCAACGATTTCAAGCTGGAAATCGTTGGAAAATGATATACATTTCTACTTTTCTTGACAACGACAGCACACCTGGTGCCATCATTTCACAGGATGATTGAGACTACTATTAACTTACAGTCTAGTAAGGTATTTCGTAATAATTCAGTAAACAAAAAATAGGAGGATTACCCATCGTGTACACTACCTTTAAAGTTCTGATGGTTCAATGTTACCACTGTTTTCACGTTTGAATTGAGACTTTTTACTGTACATTGTAGTTCAAGATACTGCAACTGAGCTGGTACATGTACATGTAGCTTTATCAAGCATACACTGTATGGTCGTATTCCTACAACTTTCCTTGGATTCTTCACTTCTGTCATTGCACGATGTACTCAAGTCAAATGTAATACTAAAGTCAAACTTCCACAGGTCTAAATAATATCTGCGATAAGTATGATAACAAAGAGTACAGTGGAGGAAGAACAACCTAAAAATAGCATTGGGTGCCAACATCATAACGTAGTTTTTCACAGCATCACCACAAAGTGCTGTGATTACGTTTAGCCCTTAAAAGAAAGGTGTGCATTCTACTGTGGGTATGAAAATGGAGAATATCCTTCTATCATTAAACTAACCACAAGGGAAACTGACTAGTTAATTCAAATGAATTTTCAAAGTGAACAAGGAAAACTGCTGGCGCGGGATTCGAACCTGCGACCTCCAGAATACCGTACTGGTGCTGTACCAACTGAGCTACATGTACAAATCTTACCCTATGTTGGCGGTCTCAAAAATTGTCAGTGTCTTTGTTTGGGAGGCGCTAGTCAGATAAACCCATATTGCCGTCTGGCCAGGATCACGCCCCAACTTTATGATACAACAAACTTACCTAGTCAGTTTCCCTTGTGGTTTGTTTGAGGATATTATAAGTTGAAAAGTCGTATCCTCATTGAGTGATTCCCACAATGTTACTTCCAGGGTTGCCAGAAATCAAACAAGACGGTAGTTTTGCATTTTATGCCAATTAAATGTACAATGTAGTATACATGTACATCATTTGCAAACATAAAAAAAAAAAATTACTGAATTATTACAAAATACAGTACGAGACTGAAAGTAAATAGTAGTCTCAAGCAACCTGTGAAATCATGGCACCTGGTGTGCTGCCGTTTTCAAGAAAAGTAGAAATTTATATTGTTTTCCAACGATTGTCGGCCGACAATCGTTGGAAATAGTCTAATTCCCTGACCTGATAATACCCCGACGTCTATAAATTGCTCAGTTTAGTCTAAAGTATGGTCAGGTTAACAAGACTACTAGAAGAGATTTTTTCTCTCTACGCAGACTGTGGTTTTCCCAGCATCTATGCACACAAAACTTTAAACGGGTCAGTGTTTCAGTATTTGCTAGCACCCTGTAAAATACTAACCCCCAAATCCATTTATTTCTGAAAATTACATCAAAAGCAAATGATGTATACTACATTTAAAACAAAGATTTACCCTTCCCATGTTATCAGTGCTGAGTACAATGTACATGTAGCTGCTGCTTTTTATCTTCACTGTTCCTCCTCAATCACTGGCAGTAGACTGGCTCCCATTCTCGAAAGAGGCTTCATCTACACATTGATCTTCATCACTGTCAGTGGGGCTCATTAGTCTCACTAACGATGTGGGGTAACTAATCTCAGGGTTGATTGAAAACCTGTCAATGGCCTTCATGCAATAGGACCACAGGTGTTTCTGCTCAGTGAGAGGTGCCGGGCAAATCCTGAATGTCCCTTCTCTCAGCGCATCCACACGGATCGGGTCCAGCTGCCGTTTGCCGTGTCGGCCCAGGCAAGAGGCTCCTTTTCTCTCTGCTGGGGTGAAAAGGATATCAGCTAGCTGGCAGGCGACATTCAGCCTGCTGTTGGCGAGGAAGGTGAAACGAGTTAGGATGGGTTTCTTGATCTCCACCTTGCACACTCTGCCGTCTGCATCATTCTGGGTGATGTTGAGCACTGATTCCAGTCGCACAGGCAGATTGTTGTAGTCGATGGCTTCTAAGTTGGGATCTGTCTCTTTGGGGGCAGCAAGTAAGCTTGGCAAACCCCCTTGATCCTGGGAGACAGTTGGAAGCCACTTTCCGTGGCGCGGCATCTTGCCTTTGTTCTTACGGACACGGACTATATGTCTAGATGCAGCATCAATGGACTTGACACACTCGTGCCAAAGGTGCTTCTTCTGATCATCGGGACAGGGGCACAATTCGAAGACTGCGTCTGTCAATGCTTGCATGCGGATGGGATCTAGCGCGGCTGGCTTCCGCCATCCACTGCAGTTGCAAAAGCATCGCTCATTGTCCGTAAACAAGACGTCAGCCAGGCGACGAGAGATGGAGCTCCGGTCCTTGATGTAAGGAGCCAAAGAGGTCAGGATGTCTTGTTTTACTTCCAGTCGAGTCACCTTGCCATCTGTGTCCCTCTCAGTAACATTCAAGATGTACTGTATTTTTGGTGGAAGGCTGTTAAAGTCAGCAGCAGAGTAGATGACTGGTGGCTGCTGATTAGGGTCTAACTGCAAGAAGTCCTCCCTTGGAAAGTTACAGGAGTCCCTACCTTGGTCCATGTGAATGCTTGACTTCTGTGCCATATGACGCTCGTAATCAATCTTGAACAATTTTGACGTACCCCTGTAACGCATCAGTGCTTGATATGCATAATACTTATCATCGCTATCAACCATTGGAGCTACATCCATGGATGGCAGCAAATCCTTTGACTGGCTTGGAATCAAGTTTTCAGCAGCTGGAGTTATTTTTATGGGTACTGGTGGATTTGTTGACTGGTGTGGATACACATTCCTGGTTGCCTGATTTATCTTCACGGGTATCGGCAGATTTGTTGATTGCCGTGGATACTCACTCGCAACAGCCTGGCCAATCAGCGAATCTGTAGTTTGTTGCGGATACACTACTTTTGCCTTGTTTGAAGATGGAGATGGTTTTGACTGCTCCTGATGCTGAAGCATTTGCATGAATGCATTCTGAAGATCCTGGCCTACATTTGCCACTGATGGTAGAGTAGAACTAACCCCTGACAAGTTCGGGCTGAGAGAAACAACTTGGGGTGATGTGCTTTGAGAGGCTGATGTTGTCGAGACTGGGAAAGGGCCTGGCACTGGGGGTACTGCCATCAGTTCCTTATTGATCAGATGCTCCAAGATCTTCTTGATTTTGTGCTCGAGGAGGTCGATCCGTTTGAGACAAGCACTGCAACAGTTGTTGTGCATCTCCTGACCGGTTTCAGCAGGAGGTAGCGGCTGATGAGTGTTTGGCACTGGAGCTTGGAAGGACAAGGGCTGGGAAATACCCATGGCAGAGCTAAGTGGGAACCTAGTCAAACTGGGTTGTGGCCCAAAACTTGGAGCCAAGGAAAATGGACTGAGTAAGGTCTTAGTCAAGTCATTAACATGGTTTCCCATGACGGAGTTCACTGGCGAGACAAAAGGGAGAGGCTGGGTGCTGAGCATATTTGTCTGCAGCTCGAGGCCTGGAGTTTGCATGAGTGGCACTAAGCCAGGATGCAAAGCTGCATTCAGAACAGGGTTTCCTTGGAAGTGCCAACTGGGAGGAAGGGTGTTGGTCAGCGCCTGCAGCTGCGCAGTACTAGAAAGTGTGCTGGTGGCAGGAGCTCCTTTAGCCAGCAATGAGGTGTTGCTCATTGGCGTCAGCCCTGATCCTCTGGCGAGCAGTGCCAGCTCTTGCCGCTGCACCTCCAGCTTCCGATGTAGCTGCTCCATGGCATTGCGGCTGAACTCCACCAGTTCCTCCATGGTGTGTTCGTCATTCTCCTTGGCAGTCTGTTTTTGCTTCCCAACAGCAAGGCTGGCATCTAATCCCGGGGAACATCTGTTTCTTGCCTCCTGTCAGGAAAACAAAAAGGGGAAACAAGTTGTGCTGATGTTAGCATTAAAAAAGGTACACACAGGATTAGTGCTATTTCAAAGTTTACTTAATGGAAGAAAACACAGAATGAGTAGGATTCTTTCCTTTTGTCGTTTTATCTCTGAACCAATTTTATGCATTTTATGATTACAGGTTCAGCAATTTCTGACTTGCACCAAAACATTTTTTACTTGAATATCTTTATCATGAAAAATGGTTTGTAAAAAAAATGGTAATTAAAATTACTCAGAGTATTAACATGATTCACAAACAACAACTTAAATAGATGGACTCATTTGATTATCTGTTCAACAAGCATTAGTCCAAGACTTCTAGCCAACCCTCTTCTAAAACACAACCAAGTTAACACTGAAGTCTGCACAAATATCAAAGCAACAAATACAAACTACAGAAATGGTGGCATACACCAAAAACTAAATGTAATCACGAAAAACAGAAACAAAAACACCACCAATGACAGTGCGACTTACCATGCCCTGTCCGGCTGCGCGATGGTTAATACCGCTCACAATGTAGGAAGCGACGACGTTATTGACTGGCGAGCTCAGTGAAGGATGGCCAAAGTTGCGCTTAGTCTAGGAAGAGAGAATGGTCCGGCTGTTAGGGTGACTGGTTGGAAGCCGGACCATTAGCCCAGGAAATGCAACCAAGGGTGTAAAAGAGGGCTGGGAAAGGTGAACCTTTTAGCTCAGCTGTGCAATATACAGAGTTGTAATCAAGTCAATCGCAAGTCAATCACAAGTCATCACAAGTCACCACAAGTCATCACAAGTCACTTTACAAGTCACTTCACAAGTCACTTCACAATTCTGGTCTCAAGCCATGTAACAAGCTATTCAAACACACTATTGTCATTGTTCATCCCAAGTATAGCTTGTGAGCTGACTTGTGATCGACTTGTGATTGACTTGTGATTGACTTGTGATCTGCCTTGTGATCTACCTTGTGATTGACTTGATTACAACTCTGGCAATATAGCAATTTAGAGATTCCCTTTCCAGTGAACCTCCACCCTGAAAGTTACATTATCCTCTCTCACACCACGGAATGCAACCATAATGGTGTGGGAGATGTGGGGTAGGGGACAGAGCCAATCAACCCTTTTGATCAGCTATGCAATTTAGTTATTTGGAGCTTCCCTTTGCCAAACATGAGAGCCATTTCACAGCACTATTTCCTTTTCACCAATGGGCCCCAAACATGGCAGCTACATTTGGGTCATTCCATAAATTTGGGGTCCAAAAGTGTGACATTTTAATTTCCATCAAGTATCATTAAAATTGACTTCACGCTATTTCTTACTTGTTTGGCAGGTACTTTGCTTTACACATTCACTCTTGGAGACAGAAGGCATTAAAGAATGTGTCCTGAATTGCAAAATTGTATACATGTCACTGTGTAACAGGGACACCAAAAATGTCACACTTTTGGACCCAAAATTTATGAAATAAACCATGTACACATTGCTAATTTGTTAACCCTCTGCATTTTGGTTTGTCAAGGCACTCTGCTGAATCCAATGGAATCCAATCACAGCCAAGTGTAAAGCCTGCTGAATCTGACAGAGTCCAACATCTTGAAAGAAAGATCTTATGTTTCTGCTCAGATTAACACAATCTCACAGAAAGTGCTCACTGGTAAGGTTCAATTTGGAGATTCCATCCTTGATGTTACATTCCTCCCTCTCACAACTCACCCCTGAGCTCTTTCGTTGATTCTAGTTTTGTACTTCTCAAGTCATTCCATTTGGGCCACATAATCCTTAAACAGAGACTAAACAACTCGTACAAGACCCGATGTCAGCTGGCAGAGTGGGTGTTTTGCAGTTCCCGTAGTGTCATTAAAAGAGGCAGGTAATGAACATTTGTACCACAAACAGCACAAACTTTTTAACTCCCTGCCTTCCTTGTTAAATGGTTATTGTGCATGTACATGTATAAACTTGAAACGTAACGTCTCTTGGAAAGACACTGATTGACTCAGCATCCTAATCAAAGCCATTTCTAGTGGCATGCCTTCTGAACGGGAATCTACAAGTATTAGAGATCCTCTGAGATCCTCTGAGCCACGTGCTACAGCAAAAGAGCCAGTACTTCAAGGGAACGGGCAGCCTATAGACCCCAAGTCTTGACTGACCAAACACCAATGGATTGGCTTCACTCTTCTTACCTTTGCTGGTTTTGCTTTCTTGGCTGATGGTTCCTCCTCCTCCTCGTCTGAATTTGTCTGAAATGAAACAAAACTAAGTCAACCACAGGACTCAACTCTTTTCCCTGTTCAAGTAAAATCTGTCACATGCCACGAGCACAGCAAAAGATGCAAGCCCTTCCGTAACAGAGGACACAACTACAGGTATCATGATTTTCATGCAAAACTGTCATTCCAAGCACGGGTACATGTAAGATTTTTATTTCTATTTCTGTCATCAACTATGATTGATAGCCAAACGTATAAGTTGACTGACTACTGACTTGCCTAATCAGCTAGCAGGGTGACTCACTGGTTCTTAAACCTTTTCAATTGCTTTCAAAGTGAACAAAGAAAACTGGCAAGAGCGGGATTTGAAACTGCTACCTCCGGAATACCGTACCAGCGCTCTGCCCACTGAGCTCTCTTGCCGTATGTTGGAGATCTCCCAAATTGTCAGTGTCTCTGTTCGAGGGTGGGGTGGGGTGGGGTGGGATGGGATGGGGGGGTGGGGGGAGCACTAGTCAGAAGTCATCAACCCATAGCCATGGATCATGCCCCAACTAAAATGATACAACCTGGGAAGCGACATTGTGGGGATCACTCAATGAGGATACGACTTTTTAACTATCAATCTGCCCCAACGAGCTGAGGTTTCAGGGATGATTGTTGGCCCTGATGCGCATTGGTAAAATAATAATTTTTAACACTTTGATTTAGGTACACGGTACAACTGCGGTCAAAAGTACTTTACATACATCGCAGTCCTGTAAACAAATTCCCAATTCATCACAAAGCTGTGAATCAAGTCCACATTAATATACATGCACTTGAGGAAGGACTTTGAGAATTTGTAATAGAAAAATTGCAAGGAACAGAACAGCTCCAGGAACAAGCAAAGAATGTTCATGTGTGTACGCATGTAAACTTTGAACCGTAACTGTACATGAGGGATCTTAACCCTTGAACCCGGTAATACTGGGTATTTCATGGGGGAGCCGGGGTCCAAGGCCAGGTTATGCAGCCAAGCGAAACGGAAACAAGAGGTTTGTGCAGCCAAGCATAACGTACAATACCCCAATAATGGATTGAAAATGCAGAAATTGGAGTGTATAGACGTCAACCGGCCAGGTGGCATCAACCGTACGCAAGTGGTTAAGATCAATTGTGTACGGCAGAGACCCGAGTCTTGTAGAAGTCTGTTTAACCCATTCAGTACGGTTATTTATAGTGAGGCGCTGGGGTGCCCGGGCGGCCTGTGCAGCCAAGCAAAACGGACACAAGAGGTTTGTGCAGTCAAGCGTAACATACACAATAATCCAACAATGGATTGATAATGCAGAAAATGCCGTGTATAGACGTCATCAGTGAGCTCTATAGGTTTACGGTGTAAATTGCATTTTCGCAAGCGTCAAACATTAACCTGATTTGTTTTTCCATGCACATGTACCCTGGTTTTCATTTTTTTAAATTCCCCACAAATGACATTTAAAAACTTTCTTTTTCATTGTCTGAGAAATTACCATGTACATTTGTGTATATGTATACAGGTTACGGGTACTCGATTCCATAATCTGGAACCGGTTCCTGACATTTGTGGTAAAAACAAGTTGAACTAGATATCTAATGCAAGGTTCCTTCAGCTGTTCATGTCAACTGACCTCTGGTAGTGACGGTGCAGTGATCTTTATGGGCTGGGCTGACCTCTTCTTTGGTGCTGGAAGGTTAAGCAGGCCTCTTGACATGCTTGATGTTGATGACATGGCTACTCCCAACCCAGGGAAGTGCTTGATGTCAGACTCCTCTGAAAGAAGAAAAATGCCTTTACTTATGTACATAAATAAGTACATGCATGGAATATACATGTATGTATGTACTGTATGTGTTTATAAAAAAAATTGTACACTTTTTACATAATCAGTCTCAGAGGACAGTTTTGTCCATCTACACATACTGTACATTTAGGTGAAGTGAAAAACAAAACATGAATAGAGTGACCAGTCCTATTCATCGCCCTAGGCTAGGGCAATATTCTCCTGTACAAAAAAGCAGAGGGTCAATTTTTGTTTACCACAACCGGTAAATTCCCTTTATTGTCAATATTCGTGAGCGTCATAAACATGAAATCTGTGCTGGTTTCCCATGTAGGCCTAGTCGTGTTTTAATTTTGAAAATTCCTGACAAATAACATTCGAAACCTTTCCTTTTTCATTTTCTGGGAAGTTACTATGCTATAATGTAAAGTTGTACGGGTACTCGATTCCATTATCTGGAACCGGTTCCTGACATGAACGGTCAGGTATTCGGGTACCCGGTTCTGATGCACACCCCTAGGCCAATAGGAGGTCCACGATTGAAGGTGTTTACACACTTGTGTGCGTGTGTGTGTGTGGGGAGTGGAGGGGGCAGCGTGGGGAGGGAATTGACAGGTGATTATTGAACTTGAACTTGAAGAGCAGGCAGACAGGCCTACAAATTACAATGTAGATTGTATTTTTTGTAGGCCCTAATTATTATTAATATTATTGTATCCCTTTTCGCATCATTTATTCTACATCACGTGGACATACGCATGTAAAATAATGAAAACAACCTTGGTCATGATTTGTATTAATCCCGACAATCCCAAATCCTCCAATTTTAATATGATTTTTGTATGCATTTCAGGAAGTTAGGATTAATCATAATCATAAATCCAGACGAGTGAGGGCGCTTCTCAATATCAAACCATTTGTTGGCACAATTGCAGAATACCCTGCCACTCGTCGTATCTCCACCTCGTATCCGGATACGCGGATACGGGGTCACTGTTCATTGCCCTCAATAAACTATTCACATACCTTCCTCCATTGGGTTGTTTTTTTAAGGAAAAATGGCGCCCTCTATCGCCCCGCCACACTCCCTCCCACCCCGTATCCGCGTATCCACCTCCGGGGACATACATTGGACTTAGACTTTTGACCGAGCTTCCCATTCTGTCAGATTCCAGCCCCCCCGGAGGATTTTTTTTAAAGGAAAAATGGCGCCCTCTATCGCCCCGCCACACTACATCCCACCCCGTATCCCCGTATCCGCGTATCCACCTCCCGGTAGGTGGATTGGACTTGGACCTTTTTTCAGAGCTTCCCATTCTGTCAGATTCCAGCCCCCTCGGAGGATTTTTTTAAAAGGAAAAATGGCGCCCTCTATCGCCCCGCCACACTCCATCCCACCCCGTATCCCCGTATCCGCGTATCCACCTCCCGGTAGGTGGATTGGACTTACACCTTTTTTCAGAGCTTCCCATTCTGTCAGATTCCAGCCCCCTCGGAGGATTTTTTTTAAAGGAAAAATGGCGCCCTCTATCGCCCGCCACACTCTATCCCACCCCGTATCCCCGTATCCACGTATCCACCTCCCGGTAGGTGGATTGGACTTGGACCTTTTTTCAGAGCTTCCCATTCTGTCAGATTCCAGCCCCCTCGGAGGATTTTTTTTAAAGGAAAAATGGCGCCCTCTATCGCCCCACCACACTCTATCCCACCCTGTATCCCCGTATCCGCGTATCCACCTCCCGGTAGGTGGATTGGACTTGCACCTTTTTTCAGAGCTTCCCATTCTGTCAGATTCCAGCCCCCTCGGAGGATTTTTTTTAAAGGAAAAATGGCGCCCTCTATCGCCCAGCCAGACTCATCCCACCCCGTATCCGCGTATCCGCGTTTTTTTAGGGGGTTCTTTCGGGTGGCGGGGTATTCTGCAATTGACTTACCTTGTTCGTCTATTTCAGATGATTTGGGGGCTGGTAATGTGGCAAACAGAGAAGGTTTCTCATCGGGTTTCTCTTCAACATGTTCAAATTTTTCGTCGACAGACATAAGTTTTACATGAAATTTATCTTCCGTTTCCTCTTCTCCACTCGAATTCTCGTCATCACTGCTTGAGTAGTAATTTACTAATGACATGGTTGGTTGTTTTAAATTAAAATAAACACCATTCAAAGGGGGAAATGTGTTTTTTTTGTGCTCCGTAGCTCCAGGTCTATTTTTTTTTTCATCAAACACTCGTTGGAAGCAATGTGAATAGTTCCCATCTCGTCACGGGTATTTTGTACGCTTTGGAAACCTTGTAAACAAAAGGAAAGAAAAGAGAACCAGACTAAAAACAAACGTCATCAGTCAATCTAGAGCCTAACGTTAGAGGGCGCTACGTACATTTAGCGCGCCAGGCTCAGTCGTCAGGCAGGCTAGCGGTTGGCGCTGGGCAGGCTCGGAGATTTAGAATTCCTGAAAATTCTGCCTAACGTTAAATATAATCAATCTACGACCATGACTGATTTACAGGTATTTGTGTACTTTTTCGGTAACTTATTGGCTCGATCTTTGTCTAGCTTGCCCTTCATAAGTTCATACATGTGGCGATTGTAGGACTAGGAGTCAAGGCAAGGAAGGGTATTTTTTCTCATTCCAAAATGACTTTTTCAACCTAAACCAGACTTCTCTATAATTCTATTGACATCGTTTTTTGTAATTTTGAACAGTTTATTGCGGTAGAAAATGCAATTTTCTTACGTAGGCCTACTTTACTGCAGTTGTCATGCGGTTTTGTGTGTTAACTGTCAGTGTCACTAGTGACAGTGTCACTGTCACTAGACTGTATGTCGTGGTGATCGCCATGTCTATTTTCGGTTTCGAGTCAACTCGGACCCAAAACCAACCCGGACCCAAAACCAACCCGGACCCACAACCAACCCGGACCCACAACCAACCCGGACCCACAACCAACCCGGACCCACAACCAACCCGGACCCACAACCAACCCGGACCCACAACCAACCCGGACCCACAACCAACTCGGACCCACAACCAACTCGGACCCATCGTGCAAATTACTTTTATTCATTCTTTAATTTTTTTAAATTTCCAAATCGCCAAATTTTATTCAGCTATGTTATGAATAGCAATTGTTTTTACACACGGTAGGCCTATTTTAGTATTTACAATGATTTACAAATCCTCAAGCCGGATATTTAAAAGACGTGGTAGGCCTTAGTATAAATATTACCACCTGTTTGTTTTTGCGATGTTCTGAAACCTATTATGTTTTGTAAGTAGAAAATTCAAGTTCCATGAAAGAATCAGTAAACATTGGAATAATGTTGTAAAAGCACTTATGTTTAAAATTAGTAAACTTGTCCAAATTATTCAAGAGCATTTTATATTATAATGTCACCATCTGTGAACTGGGAAACAAACTTTGTGCTGAAAAGTTTGAATTTTATCCCACTCACAAATGCGAGAATGCGAACCTGCGAATTTCAACCAGCACTACCGTTCCGGAATTTTTACTTCCAACGAGCATATGCAGTAAAGATTCCGAAAACACGGACAGCTGTAGTACGCGTTAGCGATGCTGATTCATTCTTTGTTTAGTCCGACTTGGTCATGCTTGGGTCCGAGTTGGTCGTGGATCCAAGTTGGATGTGGGTCAAAGTTGGATGTGGGTCCGAGTTGGTCGTGGCACAACCTGTTATTTCAAGATTTATGTGAGCAGAATCTGTAAAAATGAGGCAGAAATTAACATGTACATGTGAACACTTTGAGTGACCACACACTGTACCAAGAACATCTAACAGTAAAACACAGAAAACACAAACTTTCTTCCCCTATTGCACAGAAATTTCCCAACTAAATTCTCAAATTTAAAGGTTGTGCCAAGTGTTTATACAATTCTGAACACAGATGGATTCTTATTTTCCAAGATTTGATATTCCTGGCCGATTTTGGTGGGGGGTATTAAAGTAAAATCTTTCTATGATCATGATGGTATCTTTCTTTTTTCCCAGAAACTGAACGACTGGTAATGGAGAATGTCGTTTTTTTTTTTTGTGAATATGGGTTGGCTTTGAAATACGCCCTTTGGTTTTGAATGGCAGTGCTGGCCTGGTGGGATGCTTAGGCCTACATTAAAAAAATCTCAAAACGCTTTACACAAAATCACAACTACATTAACAATAACTGATTAAATACCGTTTAATAAGAATTGTTTTAAGCTGAGATTTAAACATTCTGTTCCAAAGATTAGGTGCTTAAATGGATCTCCGTATGCCTTATATTGTATGTTTATTATCTGATTATAATATAAAATTAAACTGAATGATGATTTTGCGCGAAACCAAATTGAAGACGTGCTTGTGTTACGTTTGCTTTTGTGCACGCAGCTGAGCCTGGGTACGAGTTGACTTGGGTACGAGTTGACTCAGGTACAAGTTGACTTACATGTAGGTCGGGTACGAGTTGACTTGGGTGTCAATTTTGGGGTACGAGTTGACTCGGGTACGCGTTGACCTGGGTACGAGTTGACCCATTACCGAACTGCTCGTTGGTCGTATGTTGGGTCTGTTGTTGTTGCCGCCATGTATGATGCAGGCCTAGCCTATCTTGAGCAGGATTCTGGGGCGATTGTGGAGTTTAGGACCCTGTTCCTATAAGAGATCGAAAAACTACTTTTAACTTTTTGGACTCGCCACAGCAGACGGAGGTAACACCAAGTTGAATATCTACAGGATTAATTTTGTGGAAAGAGTGCAGGGTTTTGATTTTTGAGGGAAATTATGGGATAATAAAAGCAACGACACTGACAAACACGCACAAACTGAAACCAAACATACCGACAGTGTGACAAAGTATGCAATCTGATGCATCTTGCAGGGTTTTTTGCAAACATGCCCTAGCCCTGGAGGGTTAGGGTTAAAGAAATCCTCCAAACCTTGAATTAGAACTCTTTAAACTCTTTAACTCTAACAGTCCCAAATCCTCCAATTTTAATATGATTTTGCATGCACCCTAGGGGGTTTGGGTTAACAGAAAAGTTGTCCAAAAAGAAATAAGATAAAACCGAAAAATAGTCCGTTTCAAAATAGTTAGTGTTGAATTTAGCGTGATTTAATGTACATGTAACTAATTTCCTGTCTGGGGTTGATCAGTTGAAAATCAGCACTTCCCATATCCTGTAAAGTTCCAATGTAAAAATATTAGTGTAAAATTGTGCAATTTGTTTTCATCGTTTCCATGCACAGCACTCACCCAGTACTCTTCTGATGGCAAACATTCGAAGTTCCTGTCGACTGAGAGAGAAGTCCCAGCGGAGATTTTCCTTGCCGAGTCGTAGAGAGGCCCTGGAAAGTGTGGTACCAGAGGATGACCAGACACCATTTAAGAATTACAGGAAGTACCAGCCACGGAGGTTGATCAATAACTTTGTCAAAGTGTAAGTATTATTAGTTATCCCACAAGCACAAGTGGAGACAGTGTGGTTTAAGCCGAAGGGGCATCTGGGTATCCAAAAGACATTCCGTTAAAAATTTAGATTGATGTACTTTATTTTTGTATTTACGTGCAAAAGATACATGTAACTCAACAATTTAGACACCAAAGTTTTTAATTTATTGCAAATACATGTAGGGACACCCTCTTTCCAAATCCTGGTCAAAACATTGGAACACAGAAAAATGTGCTTCTGTGTCTCATTCCCCATCTCTGGGTGAAGTGTTATCTGCTGTTCGCAAGTCGAAGTTAGGTCGTGCTGCAGGAGAGGATGGCATCTTCCCCGAGTATCTCAAATCTGCCTAGAAGTAGGGCTCTTCATAAGATTTTTTTCTAACGTCTGGTCCTCAGGTTCCGGCAGTCTGGAAAGATGGTATAATTCTTCCTCTCTATAAAGGGAAAGGCTCAAGGATGGCCTGCAACAGTTACCGTCCCATCACCCTTCTTTCAATTCCTGGCAAGGTGTTTGCGCATATTCTGCTTGCCAGAATTCGCCCTCTGCTCATATCCCTGCAGAGACCACAGCAGTCGGGTTTTACTCCCAGCCGTTTCACTTCAGATGCAATTCTTGCTTTGCGTGTACTTGCTGAACTTCACCATGAGGAAGTGCCGTGGCCTAGTGGTTTGGAGCATTGAATTCATGGTCTGCGGGTAATTCTGCAAGTTGTGGGTTCGAGCCCAGTCCTGGGCTATAGCACTTCTACGCTTAATATGGGTAGAGGCATTATTAATGCCCTGCAGTGGACTAGTTACCCATCCCGACCCTATTCATACTGTGAAGAGATCAGATTATCTTGTCTTGTTTCAGTGTGAGGGGCCGGTTCTTCCACACTTTCCTCTGTAGCCCACACCTCGAGTGGCCTTTGGCCTTGTGAAAAAACAAAAAATGAGTACATTCAACCCCTTTATATTACGTCGGGACAGGGCAAAAGAGAAAACATCTCTGTTCTAATTTACAACTCCTTTCAGTCGCTTACATGGACATCCAGGCAGCCTTTGACTGTAGACCGGAGCCAGCTTGGGATATTCTCTCCTCGAAGGGAATCCCGGACACGATTTTAGATCTTATCAAAGCTTTACACTCAGGCACAAGAGCGAAGGTCAGGGTCGGCAATGACCTTATCTCCCTCCTTCTTGACTTCCTCCGGAGTTCGGCAGGGTTGTGTGCTGGCACCCACCTTGTTCTACTCAGCCATGGATAGAATCCTGTCATGATGTGAGGGTTCGCTGGGAATCGATGTATGTAGGTAGGTGATGCCGCCCTCTTCACTGAGGATCCAACCAGATGGGGGGAACTTCTCACAATCTTTGAACGCGAGGCCAGTTACACTGGCCTTAAACCCTCATAGATAAAAACCAAGGTTCAGTCTCTCTGCGGTCCAGCACCTGTTCCAATTTCCCTGGATTCTGATGTTGTCGAACCAGTTGAGTCCTTTTGTTATTTTGGGTGCACTATCGACTCATCAGGTTTCTGTAGTACGGACACACTACGCAGAATTGGCATCGCCAGTACCATCAACGGCCAACTTGATCGCCTTTTGAGGAGCAAGGCCAGTCTTTCGGTAAAGCTTCGGTTTTATCATATGTGTGTGTGTGTGAGTTTGTATATGCCGGCAATCGTGGACCTAGGACAAAAGAATTCGAGCGTAGACAAAGGGGTCCACGTTTGACCTAACGTCCACGATTGAAAATCGTGTACAAAACCAATGGGAGGCCTTCCGAAAAAGTTAAGAGTATAAACAAAAGAGGAACAATGGGAGGTCCACGATTGCACCCGTTTACATGACTGTGTGTGTGTGTGTGTGTGTGTGTGCTCTCTACCCTCCTTTATCCCTAACCCTCCAAGGTATTTTGGCTAGAAACCCTGCCAGACGCATCAGATTGCATACTTTGTCACATTGACTTGTGTGCAGATTGCAGCAAGGTCAAACTGTCACCACAGATGCACTGTGCTGCGTCTTGCAGGGTTAGGGTTAAGGGTTCGAAACCTGGACACTACGCAAGAAAAAACAAGAACGCATTCAAGCTTTCCACATGCAGTGTCAGCGTCGCATACTTGAAATCTGGTGGTTTGACTTCATTTCCAACGCAATCGTCCAGCAGCGTACGGGGCTTGGTAGCATTTTGTCAGAGATCTCAGGGAGGCGACACACCCTTTTTGGCCATGTTCGGCACCTCCAAGATCTTGCCCCTGCTTGTCTTGCCCTTAATGCTGCCATCCAGTTCCACTTTGGGCAAGGGCCTGCCACCTGGATGAGGCTTTGTGGTCGTCCCCAGCTTACCTGGCTTAAGCAGGTCGCTGATGCTGTGCAGCTGTCACCAAACGAGTGCTGGTCTCTTGCTCTTGACCGGGGAGGTTGGAGGGTCACTACGACCCATGCGTCATCGTCGTCGAAGCAGCAGCAGCAGCAGCAGTCCTCCTACAAGCTTATAATTACTGGGCTGATCACAGTGCAGGTTTTACATGCATTTTCAATTTTTGTTTTAATTATTATTTTTATTTTGTTTTACTTTTCACCGATTTTAAACTGATTTGTTCATTCCTTACCCCCTTCCCCCGTACAGGAGAAACTCTTATAATAACCCAGATGGAATTCCACTGTTTGATGAGTTTTCTGATGAGAGCTTCATTAACGATGACACTTCAAGTGATGAAGACCTGCTACAAGAGGGCAGTATTCAATCCATGTCTTCCTCAGATGGTCCAGATGACGAGCACAGCAAGACTACCAAGAGGCCGAACTCGCTGGAGATGAGGAATCGACAGCATGCCTCTCTGAATCGCAGACGGTCGGCAGTCGATGGAAGTGACAGTGAGGACGAGTTGGCCAGACCCTTGAAGGCACACAAGCAAAGACTGCAGACAGATCTGAAATCCGAGTCTGACACTGGATCGCGGAGCAGTGAGGAGGATCTGACTCTGTCAGTGCGGAAAAAGAAACGGCATGGAAAAGCCTCCATTCAAAGTGATGGTTCTTCCGACGACGAGAAGAGCCAACCTCCGGCATCCGTCCCAGATCCCTCTAAAAGTAGTCCTGATGAAATTGGCACTCTGGAGGAAAAAGATGAAGAAAATTGCAACGCAGATGGAGGTACATCCGACACATCAATAGAGGTGGAGAGTGGATCCAAAAGTGAGGGATCCTTCATTGCCACAAGTAGTTCCAGTGATGATGCATCAGGAGATTTTAGTTCGGGCACGGATGAGTCACGGTCAAACAAACCGTCGCATGAGGAACTGATTTGCAATTATCGACAGAAGAAGCGACAGAGAAAGCAACCAGCAAATATCAAGAAACGACGAGTTCGTCGGCCATCTGGTTGTGACAGTAGCCCCTCATCTGATGACAGTGCCAGTGGGACTAGCAGTAAGTCCGAGGCAGACTCGGATGAGAGTGCAGTGGAGCGTCCACTTTCCAAACGGGCCGAGCGCCTACGAAGGAAAAAAGATGCCTGGCAGACGAATGTTTTGGGTAGTTATAAAAGTGTGAGAGAGAAAAAATTATTGAAGAAAAGTGATACATGTAAGTGATTTAGTTTAGCCTTGCCGAAAGCAGTCTTGGATATCGTGAAAGTGGACTAAGTTTTTACACAACTGTTTATTTTCTTTTTCTGTTGTTTTCATTTAACCCTCCTATACTTAAAACTATCACAGCCTATCAAAAACTCTAAACACCAACTCTCACAGTTTGTGTGTGTTTCAATCTGTCATTTGATAGGTTTTGATCTGTACAACAACTGGGTCGATTTTGGCCAGGTGCACAGGAGGGTTTTAAAATACTCTTCCTCCCAAAATTGTAGTTAAATTTTGCCCTATGAAAAATAAGGGGGGTTCATGGCACGTCCTCTCCCCCAGCCACTCAGCCTGGTTTTAGACTAGCCTAAGTTTTTTGAGCAATGTCTACATAAGTTGTAGTTATCTTAACCCTAACCATCCCTAACCTGCCAAAATCAAACACCCCATTTGTGTTGAATTTTGTGTGATTGGGTACTGTAGAGCCTTGGCACCATCACTTTGCATGGGACTTGATGCCCTGATTTTGTCTATTAAGTACAAAGAATGTGCCATTGGTTTACTACACAGTGTTGGAGTTTGTGTGGTTAGGGAAGGATTCTAGTAAAAAGCCTTGGGCTGTTAGGGTTAAGGACAGTAATGAATCGTTTCCAGATGTCCGATCCAGAGTCTAATGCTGAAAAATTAGATTGAAGCTGAAATAGAGACCAGTCAATGCAGCTTGTTTATTCGGAGTACTACTGGTACCCGTGTGCAAACAGATAGATGCATTTGACATGCTTACATGTACACAATGCATGCTTTTAGAGAAACAAATGTTTACCTACCTACAATTGAGTACAACTGCACGTAGTAACTTTAAATAATCAACTTATGAAATTGGCAGAAGTTATCATCCGCGGGAAGTTATCTTTTTGAACATTTTGATCTAAAGCAGGGCACAACACTCAATAAGGGAAATAATCGGCTTCAACGCCATACATTTTTATTCATGCTTGGTCTCGGAAGTCTTGGTCTCGACTACAACACTGATTGTGCCATTGGTTTAACCCTAACCCTCCAGGGTATTTTGGCTAGAAACCCTGCCAGACGCATCAGATTGCATACTTTGTCACATTGACTTGTGTGCAGAGTGCAGCAAGGTCAAGCTGTCACCACAGATGCACTGTGCTGCGTCTGGCAGGGTTAGGGTTAATGCACAGTTTTGGAGGATTCAGGAAGGCTGTTGGCAAGGTGTTTAGGTTTTACCCACAGAGCTATATTAAATTACTAGAGCGCTGACTCGATGTACAAAGTGATGCCTGCTGGGCGCATCCATGTTTGTGTACAAACCTATGGAAAACTCAAATTTTTGTACGGCTATTTGCATATCTGCGTTTGTATTCTATAAAGTTGCGTTATCGAAGCCGATACGCCGAAACACACAATCAGTAAACGAGTGTTTGAGACCGGATAGTCCGAGACTACAGAATACAGAACAAAATAATAAATTAAATAAATGTATTGTATGTAGACATTTAATTGACGTCGGAATATAGCAAGGAGCAGCCTGGTCTCGGGACCTACATGTATTGTACATGTACATGTCACTTTAAAAAAATGTGTTGTAAAATAACTGGCCTTTCAACTTCAAGTCATGCTTTGCAGACATTGCCCATCTTGCCAGGGCCAAAATATGAAGAACAGTGCTAAAGGTATAATGGAGTCTGCTTTTAAAGTTTGCAAAATTTACTAAAATATACATTATATAGATATATATATATATTATCGACAAATAGCTAATAGGGCGACCGTCCCATAGACTTGTGCCCCAAATTTTGTCAAATATTCCCTGTTCAAACCCCATGAAATTTGGTACATTTTCATTTTGGACCATCCTCTATCGATACAACTCACTTTCGACAGTAAAATTCTCAATATTTAAGGGGGTTGTGCGTTAAGACGACCGTGAAACGGTCACCCTAATGCCACTGGTCTTCCTAAGGTCTGAAAAATAATCAAAAACGGTCGCCCTATTCGCGAATTAGTATGTATACATGTATAGAAAAAAAACGGAGACGAGAGAAATATTTTGCAAGTGAAATTTCTTTCCTTTTCAAATTAAGTAAAAACAGCCAATGGACTCCTTTTATTGTTATCAATCTTGTCCTTGTGTTTGGAATGAAATAAAATACAGAATGATTTTACACACATTTGAAAATAAAAATTAGTTCTGTTAAAAAAACAATCAAATTATTTACACATCTCTGTACATTACAGGGGTGAGATTTCTTTGGATCTGAAATGTTTTTAATCATTTCAAAAATGAACTCTGCAACCTGAAACCGTCTTAATTCTGATGATCCTATTTTTTGGAATTTTGAACCATATCTTTTTGCACAAAATGCATTTTTCAGCAACGCCGAATGTTCCATGGATTTTTCATTTTTCTCAAATCTCACCCCCGACATTATTCAATTTACATAATTTGTAACTGTATATATTATATGTTATAGCATGTTAAAAAATTACACTTGAGGGAGATGCCAACATTTTCTGTTTACAAATTATATTTTATTTTTTACTCAGAAAATGTTGTAGCATTATTTGGGCGTTTGTTTAATAAGTTAATGTCTGCTCTGTGCAATTAAATCTGCTGCAAAATATGTATATACACCAGATAAATATAAATAGCAGTTGTGATTTCAGCTCCGTAAAATCAAAATAAACTTTACCAAATCATATTTAAAAAAATGAATATATGAATAAAATTAACTTTGGAAGCAACAGTTTTTCTTTGTTTTTATTGTAGAGGTTTTGTAGAATGTACTTATCACGTGTTAGGAGCCTAATTGATGAAATCACATGTCACCATGCGGTTCGTGCTCTTGTCACATCCCGTCTTGACTACGGAAACTCTCTCCTTCAAGGATTATCTATTAAAGACACAAAACGACTTCAACATCTCCAAAACAGGGCAGCAAAAATAATTTTTATGGCAAAAAAATTTGATCACGTCTCACCCCTCCTTCAACAGCTTCACTGGCTTCCTATTCATCAACGTATTGATTTCAAATTGTTAACCATTACCTATAAATGTATGAGTGACAGTGCCCCATCTTACCTCACTGAACTTATCGTTCCATATCAGCCCAATCGTCCACTTCGTTCTAGTTTAGATACCAGGATTTTAACAAAACCCATAACCCGATCATCCACATCTGCAAAAGGTTTTTATGCAGCTGCTCCAAACCTTTGGAACAGTCTTCCTTATAAAATTTGTCATGCCAGTTCTCTTACTCAATTCAAAACATCACTCAAAACTCACTTATACCAGTCATTTGTTTTATAGGCACCTTATTAATTAATTATTATTATTTTTGTTTTTTCTCGATGTAAAGCGTTGTGATACCACTTGTGTAAGAACGCTATATAAATGCCTTAATTATATTACTGTACAACATTCTCATGGAAGATGAAGGGAAGATGTCCACACGTAACTGAGAAACCAGTCAAGTTGACGTGGGATTCCAACCTAAAAACAGTTAGAAAATGTCAACCAAGAGAATAGTCTTTGGCATTGTTTGGGGGAAGAGTTGGATGCTAACCAGAGTCACACAAGTTTCCAGTTCTTTTTATTTGTGGACTGCACAAATAAAGATGTCAATTGGTATGGTTGATGGTTCTGAACATTTTTATCGCAACCCTTGAAATCTACAACCTGACACAAAGCCTCCTGATGCAGATTTGTGTTGAATACACACAACCAGCGCTGAAATCGTACCAACAATGTTCAAAGTGAAAAAAGAAAACTAGCAGGAGTAGGATTTGAACCTGCTATCTTGTCTAGTTGGTAGAGCACTGGTACAGTATTCCAGAGGTTGCAGGTTCAAATCCCACTCCTGCCAGTTTTCCTTGTTCACTTTGAAACTCCATTACCTAGTCAGTTTCTCGATTGATGATATGAGTTTAAAAAGTCATATCCTCACCGAGTGATCCCCACAATGTCGCTTCCCAGGTTGTATCGTAAAGTTGAGGTGTAATCCCTGGCTATACGGCATTATAGGTTTATGACTTCCGACTAGCGACCACTAAACAGACACCGACAATTTGGGACACGGCCAACATTGGGCAAGATAGAGCACCGTGACCTTTATGGCATATATCTGGAGGTCACAGGTCATTTCCCGCTCCTGCCAGTTTTCTTTGTTCACTTTGAAAATTCATTCAAATTACCCAGTCAGTTTCCCTTGTGGGTGGTTTGTAGACTTGAAGTCGAATAACTGCAAAACTAAAAAATAAAAAGGTTTTGTGTCTTGACCTGGCTTGAACTGACTTAAGTCTGAATTCCAAATGCCTTTATTTCCTATATTGGAATCATGTGGGTGTCAAGTTAACTATTTCAGAGACTGCAATGGAGTTGGTCGAGTCTCAGATCATTAAGACATTACAAACAGGGTTAGTCTAGTCTGGACAATGAGCCTTTATTCTCTTTTATTGGAATCACGTGGACATCAAGTTAACTGTATTAGCCTTCTTGAGGACAGGAGAGCATTATTTGAGTTAAGTAAACCGTTTTGTATTAATTTTAACAAATGAGAACCTGCCTACTGTGACCATATCTTCAGAAGGCTTATTTCTGGAACCTAGGGGCCATCCATAAAGTACGTACGCACGAAGGGGGAGTTGTTGACGTTGTTGACATTGCGTACACCATGCATCGAAAACCAGTTATAGCGCAGTACCCTTCACCCCAACCAAAAGTAAATTTATCTTCCCAGCGCCACCGCCAGCCTGAGCCAACTCCGGTTTATTTTTAAACTGCAGCAAAAAGACTGCTCTATAAACCGGCAGTGTACACCGGAAACGTACAGGTGTACTTGTATCAATTTCACCCGCGTGCTGTCCAAAATCGCTCATGTACTGGAGGTAAACAAAAAGAGCAAAAAAGATATATGTCTTGTATATCATCTGCCTTTTGTTCAAACACATAATTCACTATCTCAATAAACCACTCATGAAACGTCAAGAGCAAACTATGCAAAAAATAGTGTATCAGGATATTTTTCTCCCTTTTTTGGTTCATGTCATCATTAACTGCTCAATCATTTCCAGGTCCGTTAATAAAAATGTTGCAATTTTTTTTCTGTCAACATTTTGTGATTTATTTCAGTCTTTGGATGCGACATGCGAATCATACTACTAGTCTGAGAAGTCAAAAAGAGATGTGGAATGCATACAGGGGGAGGGGGTTGGAGCATACGTACTCCACTTTTCGAAATATTTTGCTGGACAAAAAAAGTGGGGAAATTTATTTTAGACAATTTCCAAACTTGGTCTGGAATATTAAGATACACCCCCCCCCCCTAAAAAAACCCATAACAAATCCTGGACACGTTTCTGTGTGATTTTCTAATGCTCATGATATATCAATTTTATGGTTGATTTAGACTAAGCAACCAAATTGGTATGAACCCAAGCAATCAATATCAATCCTATCATTTCCGTAACTACACTAAGTACATACATTTACACTTTAATCAATGTTTACAAACTTTATATACATTAATTACTCACAATTGGAGTTTTTCATTGTCAACTTTTCATACCATGATCAACAACTCCTTTAGAAAACAAACCAACTATTCACAAATAACCATTCTATTGTGTACATGTATTAAAATATCAGCCATCAAGTCGGATCTCTGTAAAAAATTGTAAAATCTGGCTTTGAAAATCTACACAAAGATGCAATTCTAAAATTAAAATTCGCATGTATACAAACCGTTAAAATTCTACTTTTTACACAGTTGTTAAGATTTAAGTTACAATAGCACGAACATGAAAGAACACGTTGATGCTATTAAAAGCGCATTGATCTATCGTCGTTTGCGAGTTCTTGGGCAACTTGGTACATGTAGAACATACAGTATAGTGTACAACAGTGCACTGCAAACACAAGCGCTCGTAAAGCGTTTATTGACTAGAGTTGTCTTAAAAGTTTGTCTTAGGGTGTGCACATTTACGAGTAGTAAAAGAACCGGGTACCCGGTTGAAAAAAATACAGGTACCCATTAAAGGAGAATTCCAGGCTCTATAATATTTTATCTAGTCTAAAAGAACATACACTAACATACATACTGCACCAAGAGTTGGATTTTCTTTGTTATGGAGAACGACACACGCGCCCTTTATATTTACGATTTCTTGCCATTCAGCAGTACAAAGGGCGCGTCCATACTGTTCGAAGTTCCCGCGACATCCGGGAGATTATGACGTAGTGTCCGCACCTCAATGGAAATCCATGGTTGGCTACGTGCGGTATGCACTGGTATCACACCTAGACGCAGCTTAGTGCATATGAATACGTATGTTTTATAAGGCGCCCGACTATTGCGTGAATGCGTAAGGCTGATGTTTACTTCGACTTGACGTGCTGCAATTTATCGTGGTTTTTCGTATTTTGTTTTAGAAGAGCACAAAGTCTGTTCTGGTCGGAAAGAAAATATGTTAGGCACTGCATCATCTCGAAGATTCTTAGCCTACCTCAGGAGAACTGCCTGCCGATTTTCCTCAAAGCAATCCGGTTCGAAGTCGTCGCGTTTTTATATTGTTCAGCCATTTCTTACAAATATCCGGTCGTTTGACTTTGGGGGATTGGGAATTTGGAAGAAGGCGCCGAGACCTTTTAGAGAATTTGGTTTATTTGAGCATCCAAAAGCTTGCCAAATCGTCATGATGTTGCTGTACTACAGCACGACCGAGTTTTGCTTTAGCAGTCAGGCAAAAATTCGCCAGGAATATGGAAAACAGACGTGCGTCAAGGAACAACACTGCCGCGTTCTCGTGTGTGTTGCATGTATGGCCAATGGTTCACTGCACTCGCACAGCTCAGGCTGCGGGGCCGGCCGGGTACCGGCTGGCCGGCTTGGTAGTGCAGCCACTACGTCACAGTATCCCGGATGTACCGATATTCTAGAGCAAAAGGGCGGCCCGCATGACGGCAGGCGCGTTATGAAAAAACCTCCCGGTTTATACGATTACCGAAACCAATCAAAATGAAATAAAAAGTAAGTCACAATTGCAATTAACGTTCTTTAACATTATGTTATTATAAACTCAGGGTGGACTTTCCCTTTAACCCCTTGAGTATGGTTATCGTAGTGAGGCGCCGGGGTGCCTGGGTGGCCTGTGCAGTCAAGTGTAACATACACAATAATCCAACAATGGATTAAAACTGCACAAATCGCGGCAAATTGTGTCATTCGACCTGGTGCCACTGTTTGTTTTTTGCGCCATTTTGCGTCTTCCATACGCAAGGGGTTAAAGAAACCCAACACGAAACTTCCAATCCCGGAAGTTGTAATAATGTCTTTCTCTGAGATTCAAAAAGTCTGATTTCTGACAAAAGTCTGAAAAATCTCATGCCTGTTCAGTAAAACATGATCGCTTCTCTGCCGTTGCGTGTGCCGGCACATGGATGCACTGGCATATCACAAAAGACGGTTGTCCGGAAGCTTTATACAGTTGTATTTATTGTGGAATGAGGCATGCTATTATGCCTCATCCAGGCTTTTATCCATACCCAGACTACAAAAACCATGACCGGTAAATTCCCTTTATTATCAACTTTCGTGAGCGTCATAAACGTGAAATCTGTGCTGGTTTCCCATGTAGTCAGGTTTTAATTTTGAAAATTCCCGACAAATAACATTCAAAACCTTTCCTTTTTCATTGTTTGGGAAGCTACTATGCGATAATGTAAAGTTGTACGGGTACTCGATTCCATAATTTGGAACTGGTTCCCGACACAAAACGGTACTCGGTTTCGGTGCACACACCTACAGTTTGTCTGAAACAACTTTCTCATTGTGTTGACGTGCATGAATGTTACGGACCACATCATACCTGCGGTTGACTTACATGTACATTTGCATTGCAACAATCAAGTCGCAGATATGCGGGCACTTGCACATGTTTGGAAGTTTTTTGTTTGTCCAAGATTTAGAATCTCACATCAGTCACATGATATTCAACAGATGCCATGATTGGCTAATGCTTATGAACGGCAATAGGTCAATTGTTAAAACTTCATTTTAGTAGAGGAGATATATATACACAGTATTACACAGGTCACTTTGAAGAAAAGTCCTCAAGCTGTGACTAGTAAATTTCAGCAATACTTATTTAGAATTCTGATGCATTACTTCTGCATTATAGATAGTTTGCTAAAAAAAAAAAAAAAAAATTTAAGCGGCAGCTGGCGATTCACTGACTACATCACATTTCTGTGTAAGCTTTCCTTCGGATAAAAGCCTCTTTAATACTTTGGCAGCCTTGGCCACAAATTACGCAAAAGAAGCCACAACATTGTGAATTTGTCCCCGAAATGTTTTCTTGAATAACCGTCCAAATTCCGTCTGGATGTCTCCTATAATTTAAGATACTTCATCTTGTTGCACGGAAAAATGTTGTGTATATTTGTCACCACAGTGTAGATCTTTTGTGTAGCGGCCATCTTTGAGGTATGTCTTTGTCATTTAAATTCTGCAACAATGTAAGATGGCTGCTACACATAAGGTCTATCACTTTGCTTACATTGACTGCAGAAAAAGGGACAGTTGCCATGGTAACTATGATCTTGGAAACATGAAATTCTGTTTCAACCAATCTTTTTGGTGGTTTGATCATGCGTACAAATACGTACGGCTGTGAAACTTTCAGAACAGATTTCAACTTGCCAAATTTCAGACCACGTACAAATGTAGCTTACTAAATTTGATTTTGGGGGACAAATTTGATTAAGATCTTATTTAATATAATCTTCCACAGACTGAAAAATGTTACAACTTCCACGCCCACGGGATACCTCCATCCCGGGTTGTGACATTAAACCTATGTCAGTGTGTCTATCATAATGGGCACAAAAACTTACACGCATATCGAAGGATGGGACGGATTTGGGACACAAATTTAACACGAATTTGTCACTTTTATATATGTACATGAATTGTGTTACTCGCCACCGTCATTACGTTTAATTGACCGACCTTATAAGAAAACTCTCCTTTGATTTGTGTCTTACACAGCACACAACTGCCACTAACGTTGACATTTGGAGAATACCTTACATCATGTTACAAATTCAGCCAAATTTCCCAACTCTCCCTTCAATCTTCAGCCCCGCCCAAATTTCGGTTTCTGACAAGAGTGCGCGCCGACTCACTCTGCCTGGCTGGCTCCCTTGATGGGCGGAGCCTCTCCGGTTGGCTGGGTTTCCGCAGTGGGCGGGCTGGGGGGTGCCGGTCTGGGCCTGACGGGTGTCTTCCATTCGCCCGTGTGGAGCCTGTTCATCAATATTACCGCATTTGTTACGGCCTGTTTCAAGTAAACAAATGAGGTTTATTTTTAGGACAATACAGGTCAGATACATGTACTATTTTAAAAAGTAGCATGTTACGATTGAGATGGGAGTCTTCAAAAATGAGGGGTTGAAAACCAAGACAAGAAAGTGTGGGTTTTGAGTCTTTGAGCAAGACGCCGTACTCCAACCCAAGAGATGACAGGTCTGACAAGAGTGCTGCAATGCTAACATAGGGCCCATGCATGCTCTTGAAGGAATATCGTGTTCAAGGATTCTGGGGGTGCTCGCTTACTTACAAACTTGCAAAGCTCTTTGATACTCTGTTTAAAACATTACATAAATACCTTAAACTGCATATTTTGAAATGCTTGTGAAATTACGCTCATCAAGGTCAACTCTGAATATATGTAGTCATGTGGAATCTGTGCAGCTGAATTCACTGCCATTGAGACCACCAGCCGATTTCACAAAATCTTAAAAACTGCTTATTAACTCGATCCACTTAACCCACATTCCACTGCATACGTTTTGCAACATTCCTGACATTTTAAATATCAATTTCACATAAGTAACGCAGTGTCCAAGTCGCTGGCTTGTGCCACAAATTATCGCGTAACTTGCTCACTCCTTTTAGGTGTCGTAAGTTAGACCACACAAACCCCAAGAAAATGACTTAATCCCTTGAGTACAGGTTTTTACGGTAAACGTCGGGGTGCCGCGGCGATTCTGGCAGCCAAGCGAACCGCTACAATGTATTTGTGCAGTCAAGCGTAACATAAACATTGGATTAAAATGGATTAAAACTGCACAAACGGCGGCAAATGGCATCATCCGGCCTGGTGGCACTTTTTTTTTGACGCCATATGGCGTCTTCCGTACACAAAGGGTTAACTAGTGTGAGCGTAAGTATCAGAGAGCTGTTTGTCCTTACCCTGAGTTTTCTCTTGGCGTTAAACTGCTTCAAGTTTTCGGTCAGGTTCTCCAGTGGGGCTTTGCTGGCTAGTCCCTTAACCCATGGGTGGCCCAAGGCCTGCGTGGCTGTCAAACGCTTCCTCGTGTCTAGAACCATTAAGCTCCTGATGAAATACTGCAATGGAAAAACAGAGTGTAAAAAAAAATTCAGGCAAGATTCTGAGTGCGATATCAAAAGAAGTGCTAAGTATGCTCTTTCTAATGCATGTGAAAAATAAAACGAAAAACTCCTTATTTAGACCCACTTCGGGGGGATCAGGTCTCATGTTACTGCAGGATGTACACGTCAAAGTGATAAAATCACAAAAGTTGTCTATGTTCTTTACGAAGTTGCACAAATACATGTATCAAATTGTGTACATTAACACTGACTACCCCTCCCCTCTTCAAAAAGTATGCCACAACCAAATCTTTCCTGTCAACCCTAAAGCGACGCGGCCCTGTGTTGGCAAAAGGGTGTATGTCACAAGCTTTTGCCAACACTGGGCCGGACGGAACATTTTCCCACCCAAGAGGAAGAAAAAGGAAGATGATATTGCACGACGAATTCAAGTTAAGAAAGCGGATTATATCTCCCCGGGGAAACGATTGAGAATAATGAGGCAACATTGTAGCCCGGGATATCGCAGATCACATGGCAGCAGACTAACAGTGCATTTCTTTCTCCTTGAAGGAATTATGCGCACACAGCACCAGCTCCCTGAAGCCCCAAAGTCATTGAAGAGCAAATGAACGGGCAGAGGAACGGCCATCATCTCAGGGCAACTCAAGTTGCACTTACCCCGGAAGAGGATAACAATGACAATCGTCAGTGTCTACCTTCTACTTCTTTACAGTCTATCTTTAGCTTTCCCGAGACTGGTTTACAAAGGGTGACTGATTGATACTCAATATACAGACACTTGGGAAGGAAATTCTCGGATTGCAACAAAAGTGTTAATCACTACGTTAATCACTTGTAATCACTGCGCGTGTATGCACACAAAGCCAGGCTGATTGGGATACACGAAAGTGCAGGGAGAAATAGAATCAATTTTCCGACATGTCTAATACAGAGCAAGTAAAAAAAAAAAAAACCTGAATTGCTCCTCCGATATTGTCTAAAAAACTTGCGTGAATCATTTTAAGAGTATTGACATGAAAGAAGCAATGAGATAAAAAAAAAATAAAAAAATCCAATTCACCCAAGTTGTCAGATAATTATTAACTTTTTAAGACAGATGATATTTTGGGACTTTGTCCGGTTGTGCCAGTGTCGGATACGCCTGTACATGTACGTAAATTAATAGGAGTGTATTCGCAAAGCTAACAGCACAAACTTGCAACCTTCTCCAGGGTAGCCATGCACGTAGAACACTAGGCATATTGCTTTAAATTTGGACATTTATATAATTTTAGTTTGTATCAGTTATGTACATGTACATTCTTTTATCTTGCAGATTATTTAAACTGATGCATCCACGTCTAAAAATGCATAGTTTGCCAGAAAGGTGGTTAAAATGAAGGAGTTTTTAAAGGCCAAGATTTTTTCAGAAAATTTTAATATCCTGATTATGAATTACATGAGACAAAATCTGTGCTACATTTTGTCATTTTCAGGATGCCCAGCGATGCAACGCGATGTACGTGTAATGAGGAACGTGATGCAAATGCTTTTCAACACTAGCACTTTCTCCGAGCCCCAAAAACTGGAAAATTGGTGTGATTTAAAAAAAAATAAACAGAGGACATTAGAATTAGGAAATTAGAATTTCTGCCTTTATTGACATCAGACCTATAGATTGAGGCAAAAAAAAAATTACTTTTTTTTCAGAGAGTACTACCGTACTTGGTCTTTAATATTTTCAGATTTTGTCGATTCCCACTCTCCATATTTTATTCACATACATATACACGTACAATGTACATATATGTGACCCGCTCCAGAAAAAGGTGATATAAGTCGCGCTATGCATTTACGTGTAATGGCCCTTTCAACGTTGAGAGGGTGACATTTTTTGTCAAAATTCATTTTTTTTTTTTTCTTTAATGACATCTTAAACATCTAAAGTTTCAGGTTTGATGCACAACAATGTTGATTTCAGTGAATACTGTGAAAAAATCACCTTTTTAGAGTGCATTGTTCCATTGCATTGTATTATAACTAGCTATTTCAAAGCCTGTTTTTTCTGTTGTGCAATTTGAACTCATAGAACTAATTAATATGCAAAAACGCGATATCTCCAGAACGGAAAGGGCTTTTGAGCTCTATCATGTACCAAATGATAGCCTACATTGTGGGCTTTCCAAACATAAATAAAACTCATTTTTCATATTTTGCGACATAATATACCTTTTTCCGGAGCGGGTCACATATATTGTAGATTCTTTATATTGTGCAATAGTCTCCATCGTGCGCATAAGTAAAAAAGAAAAAATCAACAAAATTAGCTGGCCTAACGTTTCAAACTTAAGCAAGTTCTTTCTCAAAGGCAAATGCAGTGTACAAGAAACATGTAGGAAACACACAAGTACACTCTAAAAACTGAAGTGTTGAATCCAACACTTACATGTGTGCGGTCAGTGACCACACTTTGAAAGTGTGGAATCCAGCATTTTAAATGTTGAATCCAGCATTTTTAAATGTTAATTCAATGTTTAAAATGCTGATTCAACAATTTAAGTGTTATTTCAACAAATTGTTGAATCAACATTTTAAACGTTGAATTAACAGTTTAATATCTGAATTCAACATTTCAAATGCTTAATTCCACACTTTCAAAGTGTGGTCACTGACCGCACACATGTAAGTGTTAGATTCAACACTTCAGTTTTTAGCGTGTAAGAGGTGGGGGGGGGGGGAGAAACATAAAAGAGAGATTAAAAATAAGGACCAAAGGAGAGTTTAGAACACCCCCAAAAAAAATAATTCACAAAGATGTGAAAATTAATCAAACCTAACCAAAGCATACAATGAGATAGTTATTACATCTGCAAACGAGTTTGATACAAAGAGCGCCGCCCTTTAAAATGCAAATATGCCCCACCAGCAATCCTGCACAGTAGCCTACCTTAGCGCTCTCCGACACATTGTCCCACCATGGCGACATAAACTCGTAATCTGCCTTCAGGATTTTCTTGTACACATACTTATCGCCCTTCTCATCGTAGAATGGCTCAAACCCGCACAGCAGAATATAGGTGATGACCCCGACACTCCACATATCCACGGCGGGGCTGTAGGGCCGGCCGTATAGCACCTCCGGAGCTGTGAAAATTAATTTCCAGACGCGCCAAACCAAACGTCAACATTCTCCTGTTATTAAAGGGGATGGCCAATCTCTCTCTCTCTCTCTAGTTGTTTAGGTTCGTATTTTGACAAGAGTTATACGAACAAACATCTTGAGGCACAGCTGAGAACAGCACTCGAGGTTTGACCCAAAAAAAGCGGGGGCTGACTGATAATAAATGGTTATTGGTGATGCAAAGGAGTTATTCTGAAGAATCTGGCCTGATCTGATCAATATCAGCAAAGCGTATTTCCTCACAAGAAATTTAAGATATCAACAACCAACAACAAAATTAAATATACAATTATTAAAGTTACGATCAGTTTCAAAAATGAAGAGTAAGACTTAAAGTCTACAATTAAAAGCAAACTGATCACAGAGACAGATGACTACAAATACATTGCTTTATAATAAACAAATTGCTAATTTGCTAATTTTCTAGCATTAAATACAAAATGTAAGTTATGAGCTTTTATATGAGACAATCGACAACAAAAAATTTCCAACGGTAAGTAACAGATTGATTAAATTTTAATTTCAAATTAGGAGCGAGGCTCTCCTAATTCTTACAGTATTAACCCTCCCTCTCTCAGTGCCAAAATGGAGCCAACTACCCTATCTATCAAACCTATTGAGTGACAGGTTGTAACACAAGCTATGGGAAAGGAAGGGGGTTGGTTTTTTGATAGGTTGTGATAGTTATAACAGTAGGAGGGTTAATGCATGCTAATCTTTGTGTGTGGCACATAATGAAACAATAACATTTTAGAAGACCACAGAAAGTGCTTTGTTTGTTTGTTCAAAAATACAGATACAACATACAGATTTTTTTTTAATAGTCTGCAACTATTTCCATCCGTACAAATATTTGGCTAGTAAGTCGGTTCAATACAATGTACAATGTAACTGGCCGACAACTTGTCTAATTTCCTGTCAGATCCAATCGGATCATTATTTTGATGACTGTTCTCAATCGTAAAATCAGGTTTTTACAATGGTATGTTGTTGCACACCCCCTAATAAGCCCCTGAATTATTATTATTCTTAATTTTTTTTGTTTTAATGCAAATCGCCCATCACAAGCCCTAGGGCACTTGAGGTGTGGGCTACTTAATTAGGAATATGTGGAAGAACCACCAGCCCCTCACACTGAAACAAGATAATCTAATCTCTTCACAGCATGAATAGGGTCGGGATGGGTAACTAGTCCACTGCAAGGCATTAATAATGCCTCTACCCATATTAAGCATAGAAGTGCCAAAGCCCAGGACTGGGCTTGAACCCACAACCTGCAGAATTACCCACAGACCTTGAATTCAATGTGCCAAACCACTAGGCCACGGCACTTCCACAAAATATTTACCACAGTATCCTGGCGTCCCGCACACTGTCTGCATCTGGACATCTTTGTGCAGCATCTTTGAGAGGCCGAAATCGGCCAACTTTAGGGGTGCATTCTCACTGCTGTCTGCATATAGCAAGTTTTCTGGCTTCAAATCTCTGTGGACAATGCCATTTTCATGGAGGTACTGATACAGGCAAGGAATACAAATGAGAAAAAGAATCAGGGTTTATTAAAACAATTTATTTATAAAAGATATATATACTGTCTGGGCCTTTTTCAAGTTTCACCCCTCAAAATATATAATTTTCTAGCAATACAAAAAATCATTCACTTTTGAATGACACCCGACAAAAAAATGACACCCGACAAAAAAAATCTGCTCACATTTAGAAAATGAATAATTTCTTTACAAACGTATAATTATTTTGCCCCGACAATAATTTAGTTTCCACAGGGCAGATACTTTTGTACAATAATTAAAGGTGCAAAATTAATCAAGAATAAAGACCATTTTTAAAAAGTTGTAGGCAACCCAAAAATCCCACAAAATCCAATTTGTTGAAGAGCAAGAACAATATGTACAATGTACATGTATCTTTAAACAAAAATCTCAGGTACATATTCATGCACTATAAAATGTACACATGTACATGTCTATTTGGCAGAAATTGTAAAACTTTTTTAATGCCCTGGAAAACAATACAACGTCCATGTTGATGCTGAATCTTTTGGGCACTCAAATACGATAGACAAATTTTGAGATACTACATTGTACATGTACATCTCTGCACATGATGTAAAAACTAGTTGATTTAGGGCAATTCTATGTCAATGTCCCCCTGTGACTAAAAATAGAAATTCATTTTATTGCAAAAAATGGGAAAATATAACATGTATAGGAGCTGCAGCGAGCCCATGACCTTGGGTCATCAACTCCTTAAGCAAGTAAATGTTGAAAATTCAAATGTGTAACGTCCATGATGTGCCTACAAATGTAACATCCATGACGCTCATCTGGAGGTGTTTCTATATAATATAGCAAGGTGTTTTTCCTAATTTGTATTCAAATTTAGATAAAGTGTTACCATGTTTATAATATTAAACAGGAATTCATAAATGCCTCAGCGAGTTTCACTATCCCTATTGGTCGAGAGCCTGTCACGTGGGTGTGTTTAAACGGTTGTTTAAACACGGCTGGAAGTTGTTTAAACACGGCGCGTCATACAGCTGTTCTCAACCGATACGCAACAGGGAGAGCGTAGTAGGTGCGCGCACAACTTAGATTGTCCTGAAATTCATAATGTAAGACAACGCTAATGCACGCGTATAAAACGCTGCATCTCGTGCGTGTGCGTACGCGCACGCGACAGACAGGCGCGGAGCGCCCTCACGCGCATGTGTTTTGTACTGAGCAAATGGGAGAAAAAGTAGGGTGAAAAAGCTTTGCATTTTGTCCTTTTTACGGGAGGTTTTTGCATTTTTCGTAAGAAGGCATTTATGAATGGGGATAAAAATGTGATGACCTGGTCTTTACCAGTCAATAATAACCTCAAAGGGTCGTGACCGCTGTTAATGGACCTCGCCTTCGACTCGGTCCATTAACAGCGGTCACGCCCCTCCTCGGTTATTATTGACGTGGTAAAGACCGGGCCATCACACTTTTATCCCCTTATTACAAAACTTGTGGTTGCAACTTTAGAGACTTTTTGTGATGAATGTCATAAAAGAGATGTGTCCATTTGTGTAACATCCATGGCGCTCACTTCTAGAGATTGTTTCTAGTTAAATACTTGAATGTCAACTTCCTGTACCACAAATAAGATTAATACAAAACACAGAGATTGGTACAAATGTAAGCTCCATTATGGTGGAATTGCCCTTTAGTAAACCGTGCCAACATTAAACTGAACAAATTTACTGAAGTTGATCAACTGGGAAGTTTAGCTATTCCAAAACTCGATCTTACCTGCACAGCGCAGCATAGCTGTCTGACCACACTGGCTGCATCTTTCTCGCTGTAGTATCCCTGGGTCACGATCCGATCAAACAACTCCCCTCCCGTCACAAGCTCTAAAACCAGAAATAACTTTTCCTCCGTCTCAAAAATCTCCTTGAGCCTGATCTGTTGAGTCAAGTGAGAAATCACATACTGGTTGTTTGTTACTTCCATGAATTTTAATAAATTTTCAAAAAAAAGAAAAACCCCCAAATATTAAGAAGAACCTACATGTAACAGTAATTTTTATCAACTACACATTTGTACATATGTTTCTGATTATAAAGAATTTCTGTGTAATATCAAGAAAGCCCTTGTCATACAATGTATTTTATGATGAAAATGAATGTAAACAGGCACCACGTCCCTTTGAAAAACTGATACATGCAATTTGAAATTCATACGATCCAAGCTTTCTATTTTGAACTCTTCTCAAGTGAGTCAAGTCTCTTCTATTTGTACAGGTTAATTAGTCACACTAAAACATGCACATAATGCAATAGAGCACATGTAGAATTCACCGATACAATTTGCAACCAATTCAATTTACAAGTCCGCTCAAGCCTATTGACAGGCAGTAATCACGCAATACCTGCTCCGGCATCATTATGTCCGAGACGCTGAACCCAGCGCCAAGAACCGGCTTTGGTGCTTGCCTGCTTTACATTCCTGCCGCAGTAACAACAGATTTCTATTGACTTTCAAATTATTATTTTTTGCTGGCCACTGCACTCATCGCACCCTCTCGGATTACATCTGAAAGCTTTGACTGTGCTTGATATAATGAAACAAATGTTTGTATGTATTTGCATCATGCGAAGATGTACTGCTGAAAAATTATCCTCCAAATTGTAAAAAATTGTCAAATTTAAAGAATTTACGGATTGCATGACACAATGTAATTCCAATGTGTTTACAGTGCATGCACTGCATATGTGCATAATCACCTACATGTACATATCCAAATCTTTAGATCAAAATTGGCGCAATGTGGTTTACAATTTAAGTTTCACATGTAGTGAGTTATGAGCAATTTTAACCCCTTGGTACTCCTGACAGTCACTTGATACTACCAAAAGTACAGTCAAACACCTTTATAACAAGGTCCTTGGGACTTTACAATTTACCTTGTTATAACAGGTACCTTGTATTATCAGTAATGGAAAACAATGAAAAACAAAGACTCGGGACCTATTTGTTTCCTTGTTATAAGCAGGACGTTGTATTAACAGTGCTCTTATTATCAGGGTTCGACTGTACATGTAAAACATGGAAATAGTTTAATATGCAAAAGTGAGAAAATGACTTGTTGCCGCAAAATAAACAGACATTTTTCAAATAATCTTTTTTTAGGAATAAAGGTTTTATCTGTTCAGGATTTAACCTCCTTTAAAAGAGACTGGACACATTAGTAGAATATCGGAGGCGGAGTCGTCCTACAGTGGACTGTATGATAAACATATACAGCCAAGTAAACACAACAAAAAAATCACACACACACACACATTTACATGTAGTGTCCCGCCAACTACCTTTTTAGCAGCCTTCAGACTTTTTTTTTGCTTTTCTCCGAATTAATTTGGAAGACGTCAATTTCAGTAAAGAAATCTTGAAACAAATGCTGGCGGCAATGTTGAAACTACTGCTGGGTGGGATCTAACAATATAAGCAACAAAAAAAAAACGTCCTCCTTCAATCTTTTTTTTGGTTTTAAAGCATGAGAATGGGATTTCTTTTTTGCCTTAGTCTATGAATTATACATTTGATGATTTACAAACAATTTGCATGAATATAAAGATTTGCAGTTCAACTGATTAATTACTTACAATGTTTGGGTGCTGGAGTTTAAGAAGAATATCAGTCTCTGCTTTGACAACTTTCTGGTCAACCTAAAAATCAATGGAAGAAAAATTCAAAAATCATCAATCAAATGAACATCTACCTGTTGCTTCTTTTAATCTTTACAAAAAAAATGAAGGCACTGGATTCTAAATTACTCAAAAGGTCATCTCTTGATTCAGCCCATTCATAATGTTGTGAACAAAAAATAAGATGTACACATGTACTGAATTTTAGAGTAATCAAACAGCATTGACAAGAGCAGAACTTGCTATAAACACTGTACCAGCAATCTACCAACTGAGCTATTTTGCCTTTACATGTATACATGTATGTTGGCAGACCAGTCCGTCATACATGGGCACTAGTCAGAAGTCATAAACCCATAATGCCGTATAGCAAGGGATCATGCCTATAACTTTACAATGGAACTTGGGAAGCAGCAGCATTGTTAATTTTTGGCTATAAAAAGAAATGTTATTAGCATCATTTATTTTTGGCTGGTATTATTTGTTATACATTGTAACACTTTGGATCTTTACAATTCTACACATTATGTTGAGAGAAAAACTTAGGGACTTATGAAACACAACAATTGGCATGAAGTCTTGCAAAGGAAGTCAAAACTTTACCAGCACTGTGTATTGTCAAGTGTGATTAGATAGATCAAGAAGTAAGGACCACATTTAAATGCAGAAATGCCAAAGTTTCAAAATGCATTAATTCCTTTTGCGCATGTTGATGGGAGGAGTGCACAATATGACATGTACATTGTATTGTCCAACATTCGGTGGGCCTGATTCAGCAAAAACTTGTCTTCTTTCTTTTCACTAACTTCTATGTATAAATAACAACACACATGTACATTTTGTACAATGTACGCAATAATCTCATCAATTTGATACTTGGATAATGAAACTTGCATCAAATATATGACGTCGGTTAAAAGGAAAACAACTATTTTGTTGAAATAGGAACCATTCTGAAGTTTATTGAAAAGTCAAGGTCCAAAAGCCACTTCAAAAGTTTGGATCTGTTGAACTAATTCCTCAAAATAGAACATCCGGTTTGAACTTTGATTGTGATATTTTCCTACATCTCAAAAGGTCAGGTTTCATATTTGAAGAAAAAAAAGAAAAAAAATCAGATAACTTGCAAACTGAAGTTCTGACCGAAAATCTCAAAAGGAGTGGGAGTTCTTGAAAAAAATTAACGTCATTTACGCAACACCTTCATCACAGTATTAAAGCTGTGACCTTTCTGTATAACAAATCATCAAAAACAGACTAATAACCGCAGAAAATAAATCTTGATATACGTGTTACAAAATACAAATGCTCCGAGATGCTCCGAAAGTCCCTCGTTTTACACTTTTCTTTGAAGAAATTCCATTTATTTTAATAATGCCTGATGACTCTAAAGGTATAAAAAAAAAAGGAACTTAACCTAAAATACAACAAGAAATCTAAATTTACAAGAAATCCAAATTTCACACGTTTTTCAGCTTCTCCACTTTAAAGTTAAGAAAACAGGAATACAGGTATATATACATGTAGCCACACAAGTACAAGTACATGTCTATGTATATGTACAATGTCCTTTACATTGTGCAGCAAACAAGGTCCTTTTTTTCTCTAAAAACTTTACTTTGCTGCTCTGCTGCACAAGAGGTCTCATCCTTTCTTTCCTTCATAATCCCTACAGGTAGAGTTCTTGCGGGGTGCTGTGCTATTCTGTTCTCAAGGCATTTCTTATTATCATCTGATCTTTCTTCCATTTCCACTGTCAGTCCTTTGTCACTCAAGGAGCGTAAATCTATGGTGAAAAGTGGGGGGGGGGGGGGGGGATCATCGAGACTTTTTTTGAAAATCATTCCCCTATCATTCCCTGTATAAAATGTCTGTCTTCAGAAGAGAAGTAAAGGGGCATAAATTATCAGGAGCTTCAGAATGCTGCTCAAAAGTGGTTTACATTAATATCCCATACCATGACAACTTTTTTTCCAGAACATCTTAATGTGCAAACTTTCATAAGGCCTTTTCACACTAGAGCGCCGAACTCCTGGGCGAACTCAAGCTCGCCCCGGGGTTGGGGCATGAACGTTTCACATTAATCCGCTTTATTTTCTTCACTATTGTCTTCTCCATGATTATTGAACTGTACGACTATACAAATTACCCGCGGTGCGCTGCGCTTTCAGCCAAGCTGTACAATTAACAATAGCGCGCGCTTTGACACGACCTTTCTTCTTTTGTAGATTACGTCTGGACCACCTGTTTCTCAACCCGGGTTGTACGAAACACACTAGCCATTTCACACTAGACCAATGTCGGTGGTGGCCCCAGGGCGAAAATGGCTAGTGTGAAACGTCGCACATTCGCACATTTTCACCCCCACGTCCGTCCCCCCCCCCCCCCCCCCCCCCCCCGAGATTTGTCTGGTGTGAAAAGGCCTATAAAGTCTTCCTAAAGTGTGAAAACTTTGGTTCTCAAAAATTGTTTTAAGTACATCTTGCTCGAAAATGTTATTTACCCACTTATAGGTTTTTGTATAGAACTATATTTGCAAAACAAAACTAAATTAAAGTTATTCATTTAATATTGATTTTTCAAAGTGATGTCACACACTGATACGAAATGAAGGTGCATGACGTCAAACAGCCAATTCTCCTCTCTACTTCATACCCAGAATTAATTTCAAAATGGCCCATATGTACATGTACTGTTACCTCAAAATCACATGCAGATTCAGCAGACGTAGATATCTACCCTTTGGACTTTGTGCTGTGTGATTTGCCAATAGTAAGTATGAATCCTAGTTTGTTTAAGCCGATATCTCTCACAACGCAAACACCTGAACACATGCTGGTTCAATATTTTCTATTTCCAACTTTCCAAGTGGCACGGGATGTCGGCTGTTAAACGTGCAAAATGTTACCTACGATTCACAGTACACTTTGTGATGTGTTAAAACGGCAAGACACGACAGCAACGAAACAAGAATCTGTCACTTAAAAAAATCACAACACTTTCAGGGAAATAGCACTACCTGAAACAGGGATAACCACTTATTGTTAATAAAATCAACATCACTTTCTGTCCAGATTTTGAGAGCGCCTCATGTGTAAACACATCACAACTTGCAAATGTGTTTACAAACCATTTCACAAACTTTACAAGTTGAACACATTGAAAAATACAACAGTGTGATGAATAGACAATTAACAGTATAAAACATTTTTGAAAAACGGTTGTAAATTAAGACTTGTCTTTTTGAAGCAAGCTTTATGACATGATCAGTAAAGAAACAAAAACCAAAAGTAAGTGATAATGCATACAGTTACATTATAAAGTACATGTGATTGACCTGACAAAATAGTTTCTATTTCCAATCAGGTAATTGTTTGGTCTCGAGTATTATTCGGTAGTCAATTCACATATCATTGTCTGCCATTTTGGTTCATGATTTCGCGACTCTTTGTGGGTGGGACAACTGTCAGAGAGCACATGAAACAGTCACCATTACACGTACATGAATATATACCAAAAATATACATTTACTTGAAAGGTATCATGCTAAGGATGAGTTTTGTGAAATGGATTGTAAGACGCATCGCTACGATACAATATAATGCCTCATACAATCCAGGCCACAAAATGCATCGCACGTTAATTTATACTTTGCCCAACAACATGCTGTAACTTATCATGCATTTTGTGAACTCGGACACTGCAGCCAATTTCACGAAACAGTGCCTACATACATTTACATGATGTAAACTTAATCCATCGTGTGTACATGTCGGATTTACATTACATAAATGTTGCACAGCTGCCATCCATTTCACGAAACATATTGCCAGCTGCGCAATGATTGATTATTTTTGCACATCGCAGATGAGGCTGAATTCTGCTTATAAATTACAGAATTTCATAGAACAGTACTGAAATATCTTAGGCGGGGCCATTCTAATTTGAAACTGTTCACATCCTTCCCTCCGAAAAATTGGTGGCAACATTCAGAAATATTTCACAGGTACACATAATGCCTGCAGTGCATGATTATTTCATTATCCTCTAGAGAATTGAATAAATAACTTGAGCGACAAATGCATGCTACGATGTTCAAGCTCAGTTTGGTCATCACTTTGGGGTTTGTGCGGACCAACTTATGCCAGCTAACACAAGTGTACAAGTATGTACGCCATATATAATTTGTGATGTACAATGTACATTTAAGTGAGCGACTTAACACAATGCGAAACTTTCGGGAAATTGCTTTTAATAATGCCATACATATGTGCAACTTACTTTATGAAATGAGGCATACATTTGTACATGTACGGGAATTATGCAACTGGGTTTTCGTGAATTTGACTGCTGCAACTTTGTTCTTTATACCCCAGTGCAGTTATATTACTTTGAGTGATGACGAAAACAAGCTCATCTCATTTTAACAGGACGCCCATGACAGGATTTCCATCTCAAGTGCCAATCAACAGATTTACAAATGTCACATGTCTCACCGTTTTTTTGATGATTTTGACTGCATATGCTTTTTCTGTTCCAATCTGTGAACATCTCAGGACGACAGATGTAGCACCCCTGGAAAGAACAATTTTAAGAAACCAAAAATACAAGTCAGACAAAGAAAATCAGTGTTAAAAACCCACTGAGTAAACTTCAATCCCATATAGGCCTGTACTATTCCATTTCATTTTCCACACTGTAAGAACCATATTTTGTTAATTGTTTAAAGATACATTGTATACATGTACTATTTTCTTCCCATTACTTTCTTCTTACATTTTTTTTTAACGAAAAACCTACTCTTTGCTACTATACTTTAAATGTAGCATTAAATAAGTTATGAACTTCCCATTGAGACATTTCACACAAAGATTGATTAGGGTTTAATAAGATAAGTCACACAGTTAATAAGTTTCAATTTTTGTCCCAGAAAGATGGCTCAGTAGAAGAGCAAGTGGCACATTACTGAAGTTAAGCAACGTTAATTGCAGGCAGTACTTGGATGGGAAACCACATCATGTGTTGCTTGCATTAGCGTGCCTGGTACATTTGTACATGTAACAACAGTCAAGACGGGCCCTTATTCATCTCAAAAGGGCCGCGTCCTTCGTATGGGACGTTAAGCCGGAGGTCTCGTGTGCTCTATGGGATCAGTGCACATAAAAGAACCCCGAGCACCTGTCGTGAAAGAGTAGGGGTTTGCCCCGGTGCTTCTGGTGCCCTCAGCACACTTCCTGTAATTAGTGCTCCGGGTGAAATAAAATTAAAAATAAATTTTTGTTGAACAGGAGCGGGGACACGTAAAGTTGAGATTGCAGAATGCAGTAAGCGGTTTTTTTTCACTTAAATGTACAGTTTTCCTCCATTATTCGTTTGTAGGAAGAAATCCACGGAATTGGAATTTTCAGCCAAAGCACGGACATACATTGTAGCAGCTTTAAACATTAAGAAATCACAAGCCTAATGAGTAATCTCTAATGTTGAAATCTTACAATTCATCAGGCTTACACTATGCTGGGTTTCATATTGTGAACCGCAATCCCTGTATAACGAACACATGTACATGTACTCTGATATCTATTCACAACCGGATTTTAAGACGGGTGCATGTTTATGATATATGCAATTCTTATGAGCGTAAGTAGTGAGTTGTGTAGGACTGGTAGTCAACAATATACCGGATACGGACAAGTATTGAGGCTGTTAACTATGAAATAGTCAATACATGTCTGAATGATACACACTTTAAATACGTACATGTATGAAAGAGCAGACAGTACTTTTATGGGAAAGATACTCAGCTTTTTAATGGGGGATTAACAACTAGAAAACTGAGTGGTCCATGTGTGACTCGGCATTTTATAGACTTCAATTTACCTGCACACCTCAGGTGTATTGAACATCACTGGTCATAAATTCACAAATGGTTTAAAGCATGTAATTTCTCATTTTCATTTTGCAAATCTGTTAAATTCATGACAGAAACCTTAAATGACATCAAAAGGTACACTGTACCCGTGCATAAATTTGTCAGGCTAAATTTAAGTATTTTTACATTCATCGTCAAACTGCGTGTTCATTCTAAATTGACGACGCAACCTGCAAGATTTCTTAAATCAGCTAGATAAAAAACATCTCAAGGAGTCTTAAATTTTTTCAAACTGACCCCAGTGTGCATTACATAAAGCACAACCCATTTGCCGGCTGTAAATACCCCGATATAGTTTCTTCGCTTCCTATTCTCATGATACCGGTGTGGCCAGCACCGTGTGGCAAATTCATGCAGGAATCTTTCTCAGATGATGCAGTCGCCCCGGGCAATAAATATTGCATTTTATGGTGGGGCACGCATGGCCACTTCCCAGACGAATTGCTCAATGCATTTGCAGCCAAGTCCATGATAAATTCCATATGGTTTGCCAAGCATGCATGCACATCTACACATGGTTGTGCAGTTTAATACGCAATGTGACTCGCCCGACACATTTGATCAACTCTGCACGACTCTTAGATAATCCAATATATGGATTTTTGTCTCTGTATTCAAAGTTCCTAAGCCAACAATATACATGACGCTGCTGTGTAAAACAGGCCAGGTATGATCCACTGGTAACCCAAGTGGTTTTTAATTTCCATCTCACATGGTTGGGTTACTTGGGTAAAATGAGAATATCAAAATGACAGACGCATGGTTTGGACTAATGAAAGATGAATATTGATATTTCTCCATGTACTACACCATATGGGTCATTATATAAATTTGGGTCCCTTTTGCAGTTCATAATAATGCCTATCTCTAAGGGTGATTATGTAAAGCAAAGTACATGTACATGTACCTGCCAAACAAGTAAAAAGTAGTGTAAAGTCAATTTTAATGATACTTGATGGGAAATGACAAGTCAGGTATAATAGGGACACCAAAACAATTTCACACTTTTGGACCCCAAATTTATAGAAGGACCCATATACAGTAGGGCAAACAACCTAAATTGCGGCCAATCCCACACTTTTGTTGTATCCCTTTACATAGAGTGGCTTTTATTGTACTGGGCAACTTCCATAAACAAATATATTCAAATTCTGCCAGACAGTGCCTCTAAAATGAAACTATACAAACTGGACTTAAGTTTCTGATAGCACTGTGATTTTTATCTCCCATTCACAAAATTCTACAAAAGCTATATCAAACTTTATCAAGTGCTGCAATGCGCTGTAAAATAGAGATTCATGGGAATTTGATATCATTGTCTCCTTTGCACTGTAAAGTTCACAGATTGCAATCAAAAGTTTTGTTTTACTTGAATCTGGAAATATGGAGGAAGCCATACCATTTGTTTGAATCAGCTATTTTCCCTTTCATTTTGAAAGGCATTATCAAATCAAGGCTAATCAAGAGGAATCAAAGTTGCACGTCCTTTGAAGGCAGAGGCTACTGTCCATGCTCTTCAACAAAGATTTTGTTCCGTTGACAAGTTTTCAAATTTTATGTTTTGTGACTTAGTTAGTTAGTGTACATGTACATGTGCATTCTTGGATGGCGAAAAAAACAAGAGAAAAACAGCGTTCGTTTTCAACCATTAGGTGGCATTTGTTATAGCGCCTTCGTAAAATAATCAATTCTTTTGTAAATGGGATTGTTTTCAATTGTTCACATGTACAGAGGCCGAGCGGAACGTCCAAGATCCACTGCATGCACTGGTTACAACGCGTCGCTTTGGTACACTACGCTTGCGCCCGTTTTCGGATTGTTAACCCATTTTAGACAACATGGATTGACTACATTCGGTCAATAGAGGACAGTTTTACAACTACATTCTATACCTCAGAAGGGCACAATCTCTTCTAATCATCCTAAATGCAAAATTGCATCTTGACATTTATTAAGTACTTATCTAAACGTGGGTGGATTTTTTTTTTCATTGTGTCGCTGAAAAAGAACAACTTTTCTACTGCTTTAAAAAAGCAGCTTTAAGAAAGCAATTTGAAAAAAATTGTTAAGTATTTGGGGGGAGAATCTCGAAAAAAGCACAGACAGTGTACATGTTGTTTGGATTTTTATTGTAGAAGTAAAGCATTCAAGAAACTAAATTTTCAATAATTAATGGAATATAATTGAGAATAATCTATAGATCATGCACCTTTTTGAGCCATTTCATTTTTTTCATTTTATAGCTATCTATATTTTGTTTGTTGAAGTCGAATAAATAACAATACAAACACACATTTACAAGTTCGTGCTTTTACAAGTTTATGTCTTTGGTCACATAAACGTACAATTTACAAAGCCGAGAGAATTTCATAATTAGCCGAATCCTACATTAGCTAGCAGGTGTAGGTCCGTACATCCAGATATACCCTGAGCAAATGCATGAAAACTATAATTCAAATAAGTAAAATGTTACCAGCCACACTACTCATGCTGAATCAACATCCAGTGTGCAACTTTTGTTTATCTGACAAGAGAATACTGAACCAGAATGTACAAGAGCCGGGATTAAACATGTACGTGGACACGTCTCGCACACACAGCCTTCAAATGCTCTTAAGCTCTCTGCAAAGAAAATCTTGTTAGAGTCTCCATCCCCTGATGCGAGGACCAAAGAATATGGAAAAATGACACACGAGTATTGTGACCTACAATGTACATTGTAACACACAGTCCACACAAGGCGTTATGCGTGTACGTTAGGTATTTACTCTATCCGGAATGAACTTTCTAAAAATGAATGCAAAACGATAGGACTTTACATAATTTATTAAACATACATGCATGTATGTACATAATGTTCTTGTACTTGAAGCTCAATATTTGATTCGGAAATGCACAAGGAATGCATTTTTCAAAGGCAGCTAAACTGTTTTATTTCAAATGGGTACAATTTTGAGGAAATTCAGTGTCTGGGGGGAAAAAAACAGTCGGTTCAGTGCCAAAAGGTCCTTACAGCAATCACATTATTTTTGGAAAGTACATTGTAGCAGCTTTAAACATTAAGAAATCACAAGCCTAATGAGTAATCTCTAATGTTGAAATCTTACAATTCATCAGGCTTACACTATGCTGGGTTTCATATTGTGAACCGCAATCCCTGTATAACGAACACATGTACATGTACTCTGATATTCACAACCGGATTTTAAGACGGGTGCATGTTTATGATATATGCAATTCTTATGAGCGTAAGTAGTGAGTTGTGTAGGACTGGTAGTCAACAATATACCGGATACGGACAAGTATTGAGGCTGTTAACTATGAAATAGTCAATACATGTCTGAATGATACACACTTTAAATACGTACATGTATGAAAGAGCAGACAGTACTTTTATGGGAAAGATACTCAGCTTTTTAATGGGGGATTAACAACTAGAAAACTGAGTGGTCCATGTGTGACTCGGCATTTTATAGACTTCAATTTACCTGCACACCTCAGGTGTATTGAACATCACTGGTCATAAATTCACAAATGGTTTAAAGCATGTAATTTCTCATTTTCATTTTGCAAATCTGTTAAATTCATGACAGAAACCTTAAATGACATCAAAAGGTACACTGTACCCGTGCATAAATTTGTCAGGCTAAATTTAAGTATTTTTACATTCATCGTCAAACTGCGTGTTCATTCTAAATTGACGACGCAACCTGCAAGATTTCTTAAATCAGCTAGATAAAAAACATCTCAAGGAGTCTTAAATTTTTTCAAACTGACCCCAGTGTGCATTACATAAAGCACAACCCATTTGCCGGCTGTAAATACCCCGATATAGTTTCTTCGCTTCCTATTCTCATGATACCGGTGTGGCCAGCACCGTGTGGCAAATTCATGCAGGAATCTTTCTCAGATGATGCAGTCGCCCCCGGGCAATAAATATTGCATTTTATGGTGGGGCACGCATGGCCACTTCCCAGACGAATTGCTCAATGCATTTGCAGCCAAGTCCATGATAAATTCCATATGGTATGCCAAGCATGCATGCACATCTACACATGGTTGTGCAGTTTAATACGCAATGTGACTCGCCCGACACATTTGATCAACTCTGCACGACTCTTAGATAATCCAATATATGGATTTTTGTCTCTGTATTCAAAGTTCCTAAGCCAACAATATACATGACGCTGCTGTGTAAAACAGGCCAGGTATGATCCACTGGTAACCCAAGTGGTTTTTAATTTCCATCTCACATGGTTGGGTTACTTGGGTAAAATGAGAATATCAAAATGACAGACGCATGGTTTGGACTAATGAAAGATGAATATTGATATTTCTCCATGTACTACACCATATGGGTCATTATATAAATTTGGGTCCCTTTTGCAATTCATAATAATGCCTATCTCTAAGGGTGATTATGTAAAGCAAAGTACATGTACCTGCCAAACAAGTAAAAAATAGTGTGAAGTCAATGTTAATGATACTTGATGGGAAATTACAAGTCAGGTATAATAGGGACACCAAAACAATTTCACACTTTTGGACCCCAAATTTATAGAAGGACCCATATACAGTAGGACAAACAACCTAAATTGCGGCCAATCCCACACTTTTGTTGTATCCCTTTACATAGAGTGGCTTTTATTGTACTGGGCAACTTCCATAAACAAATATATTCAAATTCTGCCAGACAGTGCCTCTAAAATGAAACTATACAAACTGGACTTAAGTTTCTGATAGCACTGTGATTTTTATCTCCCATTCACAAAATTCTACAAAAGCTATATCAAACTTTATCAAGTGCTGCAATGCGCTGTAAAATAGAGATTCATGGGAATTTGATATCATTGTCTCCTTTGCACTGTAAATTTCACAGATTGCAATCAAAAGTTTTGTTTTACTTGAATCTGGAAATATGGAGGAAGCCATACCATTTGTTTGAATCAGCTATTTTCCCTTTCATTTTGAAAGGCATTATCAAATCAAGGCTAATCAAGAGGAATCAAAGTTGCACGTCCTTTGAAGGCAGAGGCTACTGTCCATGCTCTTCAACAAAGATTTTGTTCCGTTGACAAGTTTTCAAATTTTATGTTTTGTGACTTAGTTAGTTAGTGTACATGTACATGTGCATTCTTGGATGGCGAAAAAAACAAGAGAAAAACAGCGTTCGTTTTCAACCATTAGGTGGCATTTGTTATAGCGCCTTCGTAAAATAATCAATTCTTTTGTAAATGGGATTGTTTTCAATTGTTCACATGTACAGAGGCCGAGCGGAACGTCCAAGATCCACTGCATGCACTGGTTACAACGCGTCGCTTTGGTACACTACGCTTGCGCCCGTTTTCGGATTGTTAACCCATTTTAGACAACATGGATTGACTACATTCGGTCAATAGAGGACAGTTTTACAACTACATTCTATACCTCAGAAGGGCACAATCTCTTCTAATCATCCTAAATGCAAAATTGCATCTTGACATTTATTAAGTACTTATCTAAACGTGGGTGGATTTTTTTTTTCATTGTGTCGCTGAAAAAGAACAACTTTTCTACTGCTTTAAAAAAGCAGCTTTAAGAAAGCAATTTGAAAAAAATTGTTAAGTATTTGGGGGGAGAATCTCGAAAAAAGCACAGACAGTGTACATGTTGTTTGGATTTTTATTGTAGAAGTAAAGCATTCAAGAAACTAAATTTTCAATAATTAATGGAATATAATTGAGAATAATCTATAGATCATGCACCTTTTTGAGCCATTTCATTTTTTTCATTTTATAGCTATCTATATTTTGTTTGTTGAAGTCGAATAAATAACAATACAAACACACATTTACAAGTTCGTGCTTTTACAAGTTTATGTCTTTGGTCACATAAACGTACAATTTACAAAGCCGAGAGAATTTCATAATTAGCCGAATCCTACATTAGCTAGCAGGTGTAGGTCCGTACATCCAGATATACCCTGAGCAAATGCATGAAAACTATAATTCAAATAAGTAAAATGTTACCAGCCACACTACTCATGCTGAATCAACATCCAGTGTGCAACTTTTGTTTATCTGACAAGAGAATACTGAACCAGAATGTACAAGAGCCGGGATTAAACATGTACGTGGACACGTCTCGCACACACAGCCTTCAAATGCTCTTAAGCTCTCTGCAAAGAAAATCTTGTTAGAGTCTCCATCCCCTGATGCGAGGACCAAAGAATATGGAAAAATGACACACGAGTATTGTGACCTACAATGTACATTGTAACACACAGTCCACACAAGGCGTTATGCGTGTACGTTAGGTATTTACTCTATCCGGAATGAACTTTCTAAAAATGAATGCAAAACGATAGGACTTTACATAATTTATTAAACATACATGCATGTATGTACATAATGTTCTTGTACTTGAAGCTCAATATTTGATTCGGAAATGCACAAGGAATGCATTTTTCAAAGGCAGCTAAACTGTTTTATTTCAAATGGGTACAATTTTGAGGAAATTCAGTGTCTGGGGGGAAAAAAACAGTCGGTTCAGTGCCAAAAGGTCCTTACAGCAATCACATTATTTTTGGAAAGTACATTTGGGCCAGATTCTGAGCTTGGACAAAATATTTCATTGACTCATTTTATGTAGGAGAGTAATTCATTTCTAGCCTTTAACTCCACCATTTTTTGCTGCCAATTTGATGTTTAAAGAAGCCTTTTTTAGTGGAATTTCTCCTACAATGTATCGGGACCAAATAGTACTCGGCCGACGAAATAAAAAATTAAACCAAAGAGTTGAGTTAAAATCTTGTTTGTGTACATGTACAATGTACATTTAGGTATCAATGTCTTTTTGAACTGTAGAAACATAATGGGGTACCTTTTTGGACCCAAAATGTTTTCTAAAACTATAAAAAGTACAGTTTCCTTTATTTCCTGACAAAGGAAGGCACTGTTCCTGTTGGTTCAGGAATTCACAGAAGATTCATGTGTCCGTCATCCACGCATAGTGCATGATGAAAATGCTGCACAATACATTTGTACGTGTTGGGGTATTCAAACCGCGTACGAAAAATTATGGAGAACAAAAGTGAACAATATCGTCCGCGATTCCCAGCATACGTCCGCGATTGAGATCGTGTACAAAAACCTATAGGAGTCTTCTGAAAAAGTTAGAGTACAAACAAAAAAGGGAACAATTCCCATTAACCCCTTGCGTACGGATGACGCCATATGGCGTAAAAAAAAAAATGCCACCAGGCCGAATGACGCCATTTGCCGCCGTTTGTGCAGTTTCAATCCATTGTTGGATTATTGTTTATGTTACGCTTGACTGCACAAACACATTGTAGCGGTTCGCTTGGCTGCCAGAACCGCTGCAACACCCCGACGTCTCCCGTAAAAACTGTACTCAAGGGTTAATAAGGATTTGACCTGTATACTTGTGCCTCCAGTGTTAACTGGGGACTGGGGTGTTTTCTAAAGGTGACCGAAGTGTATTCTAAAAATTATAAAAATGGAACATTTTCTGCTTAACATCTTGACAGTTTTCAGCACTTTTAACAAAAAAAGTGTACATTTTGTATGCCAGCTGCTTTAACCCTAACCCCCTAGGCATTTTTACTAGGAAGTGTCCTCAACATGTCAAAATCCAACACTGTGCAGTATACCTACATTATGGCACATTCTTTGGACTTAGACAAATTGGGGCATCATAGTTCCATGTACAAGGCGCTACAGTCCTGAACCCATCAAAATTCGACACAACCTGCTGTTGGAGTTTGTAAGGATTGGTGTAGTTATTAGGGTTCAGGCAAATGAATTGTTTTTTAAGGAGAAAAAGGCCTTTTTTACTTCTACTTTTAGATCTTGGGAGGCAGTTTTTTCCCCCGAAGATGGCCACCCCCCTTTTTCCAAGATGGCTTCTGCTGATAGTGGAATCCACCAAATCGATTCCAAACAATTCAACAGATCGACTGGGAGTATTTCCTCTCTTCCTTTAACCACACATTAACAGTTTGTATGGATTATTTTTTTTTGGGGGGGGGGGGGGGGGAGGGGAAGGTAAAAAGGGGGGAGGAGGACATCTTGAAAAAAGGAAGCAGCCCTCATAAACTTATGGCAGAATAATTCCAAGAGTATTTATTCTATTGGCAATCCTTCAGTTCAAAATTTGACTTTTTTGTTTGTTTTTAAACAGCAAATACACATGCGATTTCACAAGCACTCTAAAGAAACGGCAGCCCTATTGTGTTGTAGTCATAGCATCAAACATTTAATTTGTGCATACCTATGTACATGTACGTGCAATCACTTTGCAAAAAAAGTCTGAACAAGACTTGACAAGGGTCTTTATTGCAACGAGCGATCATTCTCCATGACAACGGATATTTCTCAACCTTCAAATGGTCCACACCAGTCTGCATTACATGTACATTTACATTTTGGTCACATCACATTTACATTTTTGTCTGCAAAAAATCCAAAACAGAAGCAATTTCCCCCCCTGCCCGTTCAACCTTACCCTTGATTTCTCTCTTCTGCCTTTTTATCTCATTACCCGCAACTCAAAATGCCATGATGTCGTAACTCAATTTGTACGCCCTGTGTTGTAGCGGATGGCCTTATGATGGAGCCTGCACTATGCACTGCCCGCATCATTCACGTACCGACTTCTGGACGACTACATGTAGTCCAAGGTACTGCTACAATCCTTGCAATATCTGCACGATGTATACGCGCAACTGCACAATGTATACGCGCAACTGCACAATGTATACGCGCAACTGCACAATGTATACGCGCAACTGCACAATGTATACGCGCAACTGCACAATGTATACGCGCAACTGCACAATGTATACGCGCAACTTGCACAATGTATACGCGCAACTTGCACAATGTATACGCGCAACTGCACAATGTATACACGCAACTTGCACAATGTATACGCGCAACTGCACAATGTATACACGCAACTTGCACAATGTATACGCGCAACTGCACAATGTATACACGCAACTTGCACAATGTATACGCGCAACTTGCACAATGTATACGCGCAACTGCACAATGTATACACGCAACTTGCACAATGTATACACGCAACTGCACAATGTATACACGCAACTTGCACAATGTATACGCGCAACTGCACAATGTATACACGCAACTGCACAATGTATACACGCAACTTGCACAATGTATACGCGCAACTGCACAATGTATACGCGCAACTGCACAATGTATACACGCAACTTGCACAATGTGTACGCGCAACTGCACAATGTATACGCGCAACTGCACAATGTATACGCGCAACTGCACAATGTATACACGCAACTGCACAATGTATACACGCAACTTGCACAATGTATACGCGCAACTGCACAATGTGCGATTACAAAGATGATCATTTTCTGACATTTAGAAATTGTCCAGATTATTGTTATTTTTAGGCACACAATAGCAGAACTACACAATGTAGTACTTATTTTACAGTCATGGAGAAATAAAACACATGTGTTCTATTTCTCTATGTTACCGTGTAGTATTGTTCCATTCGGTTTGCAGTACATAATTTCCCCATTCAGGCACTGACTACTTGGGCCAAAAAAATAAATACTTATGTTTCCGATTCCCGACCGACCCTATTTTGACCCCCCCCCCCCCTGACCCTATTTTTTTGTGACCCCCTCCCCCCCCCAAAAAAAATTGTCCCGACCCAAATTTTTTACATTTAAACCTTGATGTTGCACGACTTTTTGCAGTGGTGCACTCACAGTGGTGGTACATCCGGTCGAATCGTTGACATAAAACAACGAAAACGTTGCCAATCGCCCGCAGATAGAACGCAACATCGCCACAGATATTTGCTAAAACCCATGGGCCAGCGTTCGCCATAAAGCATCTAACATACATGTAAGCCCTTCCACGTCCGCAATGCGACTTCGGTCATTCGGCGACCGATTTAGTGCAAACTGCTGCTAGCTTGGATTTTGGTGCATATGTTCACCATAAACGTGCAGCGGGCAGTGCAGCGCAGCAGAATATGGCCGGGTGAATGCACCGTGAATCTAGCGTGGAGTACGGCACCAAATACCGGCAAGGCCGGGTTAAGGCTGGAAAACACCAATATTTAGCCTTTGTATTATATTCTCGATGTGCCTGGACACTTCATCTTCATGGTCTAAAAGTTGCAAGGAATGTATTAAGCGGCCAGTGTTTAATATGTCACCGTAGTTGATGTTTACTATACTCTTCGTATTCCCGCATAATACTCACGTAATTGTGCCCTGGTACCAACTACACGACCTAAAACTAATAAAGTTTTCGCAGGCTCTGTGCAGCGCGTGTGGCATGCAAGTCGATCACCTACACGGCCTGCACATTCTTCGCTGTGCCAGGTAAAGATGTCAGTTTTATATGGTCATATTTCACTGTGATTTTGATAATTTTGTAACGATGTTAGATATTCAGTATTAGTCTCAGTGTGACCGCAATTATATATCGAGGCCTCTGGTTAATAGTTTATAAGATATTGCTGAGATAAAAAGAGAGATTTTCATGGTTTAAAAATGTAGCGTTCGTCAGACGAATGCAGAATCCCCGCCCCCCCCTACCAAACCCCCCCCCCCCCCCACCCCACCAAACCCCCCCCCCCCCCAAAAAAAGGTCCTACCAACCCTATTTTGAAGGGCCATGTAACCGGAATCTCAATTTTTTGTTTTTTTAAACCAACCAAAATTGCCCCTACTGACCCTATTTTGAAGGGAAGGCCTTGTAATCGGAAACATAAGTATATATTTGATTGGCCTTACAGATGATTCTTTCTTTTTTTCTTCTCAAATGTATGCATCTTGTAACATGAGAAACTACTCAAAGCTGCTGACGCTGTAAACTACATGTACCTACAGTAGCCCTCGTGGATGATTTCTTTCTAAAATCGAAAAACAAGTGCCACAAACTGACTAAAATGACAGTTAACAGAAGAAAAAAAACTTTGGATTTAAACATCTTGAATGTAGTGTACACGATTGGTAATCCTCCCAATTTTTTTTTACTGAATTATTACAAGATACCTTACCAGACTAAGTAAATAGCAGTCCCAAGCATCCTGTGAAATCATGGCACCTGGTGTGCTGTCATTTTTAAGAAAAGTGGAAATTTATATTGTTTTCCAACGATTGTTGGCTGACAATTTTGAAAATAGTCTAGTTCCCCAACCTGATAATTCTGTGACATCTATAAGTTGCTCCGTTTTGTCTAAAGTATGGTCAGGGAACGAGACTACTAGAACAGAATTTTTCTCTCTACGCAGACTACGGTTTTCCCCAGCATCTATGCACACAAAACTTTAAACGGGTCAGTGTTACAGTATTTGCTAGCATGCTATAAAATACTAACCAGCAAATTAATATATTTCTGAAAATTACAGCAAAAGCAAATCGTGTATACTACCTTTAAGATAATAAATGGGATAACAAGCCCTCATCCCCTCAAAAAGTCACAATTTAAGGTGTACATGTACTGTCCATTTCAAGTATCAGCCTAAAACAAATATTTTCATTTTTTTTAAATTCCTATATTTCTGGCAACACAAAAGTTTTTCACTTTGAATAGATAATTACATTGTACTTCAAATTGTCGAATTATTTTTTTGTACATTAGAGGTGCGAATGTAACCAAGAATTAAAGGGGGTTGCAGATTGAGGATTTTTTCGTTAAAATATACCATACAATTTGACAAACTGTAAAAATACAAAAATCTAATTTGTTTGATAGTAGGACAGTATCTTTAATACAATGTATGTTTACATTTCGTTTAGTGATTTAGAGGCTATTAGTAATACCATCCACATTTTACAAGCAATAATTCGGCTTTCTTAAACCCCTTGAGCACGGTATTTTACGGGAGACGTCGGGGTGTTGCGGCGGCTCTGGCAGCCAAGCAAAACGGCCACAATGTGTTTGTGCAGTCAAGCGTGACATACACAATGGATTGAAACTGCACAAACAGCGGCCAATGGCGTCATCCAGCCTGGTGGCACTGTACATGTAGATCATGCTTGGGTGTGTGAAAACAAGTTGCTCTTGATATGTGTTGCATGGTTCCTGCCATACAGTGTGCATGTAATAATTCAGCTTTCATTCAATTAATGTTAACTAGCAATATGATTGATTGGAAACGAATGGAAGCTTTGCATTACCCACACATGTACATAAATACCCACAAAATATTTGTCCCATTTTAAGGAGGTGGATGGGAAAGGAATGAAGGCTCCGATCAATTTTGTTTGCGTGTATTGTCATGTCTCCAAAATGAAAGAATCTAACTTGATGAAAAGTAAGACGAGCACAGATGCCCTTTCTTCAGTGGCGGCGGAACACTTTTGAAAGTGGGGGGGGGGGGGGGGCCAAAGCAGTGCTGGTGCTATGTTTTTCTTTATGCGGAACTGCCAAAAGTGGGGGGGGGGGGGGGGGGGGGGGGAGGGCATTTCCCCCAAGTGTAAAAAGTGGGTGGGCCAGTGGCCCCCCTGGCCCCCCCTGTTCCGCCGCCAGTGCCTTTCTTTGGACAGCACATGGTAACCGTAGTGTGCAAAAATGTGTACATTGTAGCACACTGTGCTAAATTGAAGATTTCAGAAGACACAAACGTAATTTTCAAAACTCCATTGAGAAAAATCACACACTTAAGGTAATTTCTGCGACACAGAACCTGCTTTCGCAGCTGCGGACTTTCCACCATTCCAAATCCTTAATTGATGGCGATGCATCCTCGGACAAAAATACAACAACTAAGAAAACACTCCTGCGTGCCGGTTTTAACACAATTTGTCATGTCCCCTGCGGGATCCCATTTTGCCCCTAAAGTAGTGGCAATCGATGCTGGGTTTAGATGCCTTTATCACATATGGCGTACTTATTGATTGGGTGCATTGTGGACGAGCACGGGCAGTTGCCATGGCGGCCACAGGTTCGACCTCCTTGATTAGGGAGCACTTCATCAGCGTACTTTCGTGAGCACAGCTACATGATGTATGCTGTACATACATGTATGTACAAAAATGTACATGGTGCAGATTTTGGTTGAGTCCATTCTGCCCAAATCCTTAGATAAATCCAAACAAGCTTTTATCACGTGGGCAGAATTATTGTGGCCATGATAGGGGGCCTTCCACACCTTCACTGTAAACTGTGCTTTGTATGACTACATGATTGCATTCAGTCACCAAAGCTTGGGAATGACAAAAGGATGGTAGGTGGAAGCCCGCAAGCTATACCTTCCTGCATCGGACTACTACACTGTACATGCTAAAACAAAGGTCTAGTGTTTAAATGTACAAATTTAATGTATTCGGAATTCTTGGTGAATATATACAGTCACATTTCACAGTATGAGTGACATTAATGATAATTCTGAACTTTTAAATAGGCAAAAGAAATCCAATTGAATGAAGACCATGACTGACTGACTGGACCATGCGTACATTATATGTGCATCTTCTGCATACGTCTGTGAACATTTACTTGAAAAAGCATCACTATATATATTCGCATACTTTTCGCATGCACTTACTCAGTGCATTTCTCTTGTTCAGCCTTATCTACATGAGATAAACAATGTTGTGTTCTTTAATGCATGTCACTTCACAGTGCAACAACTAGGCCCCGTTCCAACTAGATCCACCAATTGGGGGATCTGATCCACCTTTTGCCAAATTGCTGGATCAGATCCCCCAATTGGTGGATCAGATCCTGCAATTGTGTGTAGTGGGAATGCTAACCGTTATATGGTGGATCAGGATCTGATCGACCTTTCTTGATCCACCTTTGGACCAGGATACAGATCCCCCAATTGGTGGATCAGATACTGCAATTGGTGGATTACGATCAAGTGGGAACGCAAAAGGTGGATCTGATCCGGCAATTTGACCTGTCAATATCCGGCTGGTGCACGAGAGGTCTGTTTGCGGTCTGATGAACGAAGAAATACGTTTAGCCGTGTAGCTCATGTGAAAATTTCCCACGTGCACGACATGCACAATAAACAACTACTGAACTACGGGCTGTATACAAAATGTGTCATGTGTGCATGCATGACGTATGCAGCACACGTGTACGTCCTAGGCCTTTTACAATTTTCGTTGCGTAGTCGTCCGTTTATTCATTCGTATAATTTTACTTATTTTTCCATCCATAAATAATTCCGTGTTAGTGTATAGCCCGCAGCGTGTCATAGAATAACAACAACCGTTGCAAAGTTTGAAGAAAATCATACGTTTTACTAGGTTAAACGTTCGATCCGATTCGAGCCAGTACTAACAATAGTACTACTCCAGAAAATCTTGATACAATAAATATCTTGTAAAAACTAAACAGACATCATCTTTGCAGAAGTTAAATTTGTGTAAAAAGATGTTTGTTTTTTTACGCGAAAACTATGATTACTTAGGGAAGTGATATATATCGCACGTCGCATGTGCGGCATGTACGATTCGCTTGAGTCTGTCGGGAGATTGGTATTTGGCAGCTGATACGCCTCAGAGAAATATTTCTGTCGATATTCTTGTCATAGAGTACACTTCTTGCTCCATGTTGAAACTTCGAACATCAAAACATCGCACATGTACAATGTATGTGTACATATGCAATTTGACCCGTCCCATCATGCAACGCTGCCACAAAGCGCGCGCTCAGCAAGCAAGCGCATGCGTAATACCGAACTCGGTGACCTTTCGGACTCGACACTTCCGCTCGAAAAGGTAGATCAAGCATAATTAAGTGGGAACGCGACTTGCGGTTTCGTTGCGGTTAGACAACGATCACACCAAAATGCCGGATCTTGATCCACCTTTTCCTAATTCAAGTGGGAACGCGGTCCTACATGCACGATGTATGTCACTTTATGGTGCAACTGATCCACCAAACACTAATTAAGTGTGGTAGTTGTTCAGCATAGTGGAAAATCCTATGAATACAACAATTTCATAGTGAAACGCTTAGTATAACCATGGAGGAAGGAAAACATAACCAAGTTCTACTGTATGTACGTGTATATTTAGCACGTACACCAGTAGTCAAATTGTTAACAGCCAAAGTCCTGTGATTCGATTTTAGCTGGTATGAGTACATTGGGTATCTAGATGTATGTATTTTGAGATGTTTGCAATCATCATAACACAATCGTATTCTTGTCAAAACACCATCATCAAAGTGATACTAAGCATGGCCAGAGTGGCTCCATCTTCTGTAAGCTAAGAGCCCAAGATGCTGCACTTAATGCCCCATTCCCCCCCCCCCCCATGTCAGCTATGGCCGTATAAATTGCCCGGAGAGTCGTCCCACTTACATAAATCGTGATAGGCAGTAAACAGTCTTTGGCCAACACGACACACACTCCGAGCACCATCCATAAATCTGCCCCAGTCTTGGGAAATAATGAAATCTCATAAATTCTTGGAATAAAAAATTGTACGATACAAGCAGTACGTCACTGAGAAAAGAAATGCATATACAGTGAGCTAACGAAAATGAAGATGGTGGCATTATTACAATAACATGTACATTTTGTATGCTGTGTATAGAAGAGAACCACTGATTTTATAACATAGGCCTACATACAAGTAGCACAAAGAAATTTACAATGTGATTTTGTCCTTATTCCTTGCTGCATGGTCTGAAGAAAGAAAAACCCGGTACTTGGATTAAATACCTATGAAAACTGATTTTTATGGCAAAACAAATGGGACGTGAGCTTAATAACAAATCTGGGTTGCCGTGTGCATAGGTCCTCATGCACGCATTACGTACGGGTGGCCTTTCTTTTACCGGATGTACAGTGTACCTACATGTACCTACACGTTCATACACTTCATCTATGCATAGTTATAAGAAAAAGGACACAGAAAGACAAAAAGCATTAAGAACATAAAGTTATTTCATGTACAGGTACAATTAGCCTCAATTATCATATTTCTTAAGTCAGACTTGTCCTCAGTATGCCGGTGACTTCCATTTACATGTAATTCTTGAAACATTTAACCCCAATTACAATGTAGCAGAGTTTAAACATTTAAATGGAACTAGTGGGATGCACATTTAAAATTTACAGGACTATAGCGGACCAACACTCAGGTATTTAATTAATTCATTTAAAAAAATTAATTTCTGTTACTGATAAAAATAATATTCAACCCTTTTTGAAAACTGAAATCAACTTTCCAATTAAGTAACCTGTCTGTAGGGCCAATGATTTTCCGTTTTAGTGGAAACCAAACGGAATTAACGGAATTGGCCTCTTTCATTGTGCATTCATTTACATGTATGAAATAATGTCAAATGGAAATGAAACAGATTTGTGTACACTGTTCTAATGGGCGAAACGGAAATGAAGATTTGTCAAAACGGAAAATTGACTTTTCTGAAACGGAAAATCATTGGCTCTATGTCTGTCACTACGTAATACATGTACATCGCAGGAACGAGAAGGTTCGGCATATTACTTTGCAAAAAGGATGATACCCATTAACTGTGTAAAATGTTTCATTAAACATTCAGTCAATAAACCCCCCTTCAATCTCGACGGGGCCACAACTGGTAGGCAGCTAACACAACTTTCATGTACTGTACACATTTTTGCCACACGGCTGTGCCACCTGCTGCCAATATGTATCATGGTGTAGATATCATCAGCACAGAGTAATCAGGTCAATAATGTATCATCAAGTCATCACAGGTGGATTGCTCCATAGTGGGGAAATTAATCAAAATTATGTGTGGCCACCTGGTCTGAATGACCTTAATAAGTTGCATGTACATATAGGATGTAATCATTGATCAAGTCAGTGAGGGCACTGACTACTTCAGTAGTGGGTTGCAATAGCATGAATACAGTTGGTGGCATTGGTGCACGGTTTAAAGGTGATCTTGAGAAAGGCAGAGAACGAACCGGCATCCCTAAAATGATTTTCGTCAATGATCATGTCAAATGGCGCAGTTTCAAGAGATAGTTGTTTGTAATATTATATTCCACTTTTTAATGATCTTCCCCAACCAAAGCAATTTTAGGAAGAATGTTTTTTTGTCCATTTAACCTGGGAATCTCTGGGGTAAAATGTTTCCCCCAATTCAAAAATTTCCTGGGTTAATTAACCCTAACCATCCCCAACCTGCCAAAATCAAACACCCCATTTGTGTTGAATTTTGTGTGATTGGGTACTGTAGAGCCTTGGCACCATCACTTTGCATGGGACTTCATGCCCTGATTTTGTCTAAGTACAAAGAATGTGCCATTGGTTTACTACACAGTGTTGGAGTTTGTGTGGTTAGGGAAGGATTCTAGTAAAAAGCCTTGGGCTGTTAGGGTTAAGGTATATATAAAAAAGCTCTATAGGATAGTTGTGGAAATTATCTCAACCCAAAACTGAAACAAATTCAACCCAAAACTGAAACAAATTCAACCCGAAACCAACTTTGGTTTCGTTTGGTTTGGATTTGGCAATAGTGAAGTCAGATTGGTTCAAGTATTTTGTTTGCAATGTTCAAATCAGTTTGGTTCAGCTCTCTCTTTCTGTCGCTGTGGTTGGTCAACAAATCAAGCGGGCGGGGCTTAACAAATCGGCCTCTTATATGACTCCGTGCAGATCCAGGCTTGGAAAGGATTAAACATGCTCACGTGACAGGCTCTAGACCAATAGGAAATTAGGAATGTTGAAACTGCAGAGTTGTCTGAGCATTTGAAGTGCAAACTGCATTAATTAAAAGTTCCCTAACCTTCCCAAATCCTCCAAAATCCTCTTTGCAAAATGGAGGAATTTGGAGGATTGAGGGCACTTGGAAGTTGATGCATCGGAGGATTTTGCAGGATTGAGGTTACTAGGGGTTTTTGCCCCTGCAGGAATATGGAGGATCCAGGTTATCAGGCTCAATGTGATACATGAGGATTTTGGAGGATTGAGGTTACTAGGGGTATGCAAAAAAGACCTGGAGGATTTTGGAGGATTCGTGCTATGGTCCCCATAAGAGGATTTTGGAGGATTCAGGTTATAATGGAGTTTTAACACTTTGAAATCGGAGGATGTTGGAGGATTCAGGTTACATGGGGGGTAAATGATGTAGGGAGTTAGGGACTTTTAAACACGCATAAACACTGAACAGTCTGGTTCTTGCGGGTCCCAACTAACATGTAAATGTAACTCCCAGCACACACAACTTATCTTTAGAAATCACCCGCATATTTCATTGCTATTGCTCTGTACAACACTATATGATAGCGTACTCTATGTAGACAATACATTTATCTTTTTTAGTATAGGGCATGCACTTGATCGTTATAACTGTGTACAACTTTGCCCAAGCTAAATTGTTTGGAAATCTAAACTCAATGTTATCAAACCCGATACCGAATGCTGAACTTGATACATGTACATAAAACCCTGAATTACTTAAATTAGTGTACATGATTGGTCATTGTTGCAATTTTCAGAAATGGGCGGATTTGGGGGTTTTTATAGGAAATATCGTTCCACTGACCTGTTCAAAGTTTTGCGTTGTTGGATGGTAAAAAAAACGAGAGAAAAACAGCGCTCGTTTTTAACCGTCGGGCGGATGATAGCCTTTAGCCAAGGCGCGCGTAACTACCTAGATGCGTGACGTGCCCCGAATGCCAGCATGTCCGGGGCGCGCCACTTGTCAGGGTAGCCACGTGCACCTTGACTGAAGGCTACAGGGCAGTTTTCAAACGATTTCCAGCTGGAAAAGGTTGGAAAACGATACAAATTTCCACTTTTCTTGACGACAGCACACCTGGTGCCATCAGTTCACAGGATGATCGATTGAGACTACTATTAACTTACAGTCTAGTAAGCTATTTCGTAATAATTCAGTAAACAAAATTGGAGGGTTACCAATCGTGAACACTACATTTAACAATAAAAAGCAAAACTGTATATGTGACCCGCTCTGGAAAAAGGTATATTATGTCGCAAAATATGAAAAATTAGTTTGATGTATGTTTGGAAAGCCCGCAATAAGCTTTCATTTGGTACGTGGTTTGAGCTCCAAAGCCCTTTCCATTCGGGAGATATCGCATTGTTGCATATTAATTAGTTCTATGGAGTTCAAATTGCACAACAGAGAAAACAGGCATTGAAATAGCTAGTTCTAATACAATGCAATGCAACAATGCACTCTAAAAAGGTTATTTTTTCATTTTATTCACTGAAATCAACATTGTTGTGCACCAAACCTGAAACTTTTAAGATGTCATTAAAAAAAAAAAAATAAAAAATTTTGATGAACAATTTCACCCTCTCAACGTTTAAAGGGCCATTACACGTTATGCATAGCACGACTTATATCACCTTTTTCTGGAGCGGGTCACATATATGATCTGTACATGGCCGACTTTTCTTTGAGTGAACTGCTGGTAGATCGTAGTTTTAGCTCAAATAGTGTCATCATAGACTCTACCAAGGATTGGGCATTTTTTGTTTTTTTTCAATATTACCAAGTTTTTAATACCGACTACTAAAAACTGACAATTTTGGAATAGCAAAGTATCAACAAAGTCGGCTTCCCATTTCAACATGGTGTTTCAGTGGTAAATTCAGTTATTTCTAACCACTTGCGTATGGATGTACCACATTGTAGCGGTTCGATTTGGCTGCCAGAACCGCTGCAACACCCCGACGTCTCCCGTAAAATACCGTGCCCAAGGGGTTAAAGACAGTGGCAAGATGTTGATATACAAATTCTAATCACTCGATTGGTCAGGCTGATCAGATGGCCCGCAGCCAAAGCCTACATACTTTTGGAATGCCCGGGGCAATTGGACAGGACCGTAATCACAGTCAAGTTGTATCTGGGTCTAAAGTTGTTATTTCCAATGATGTAATGAACCAAAACTGCAGTAATATGGAGGTACGTTTTGTTAAGGCAATACTAATGAAATCTGAACAGTAGTGCACCCCTACTCTAAACATGTGGGCAGTTCACTAATTTCACTTTTAGTCAATTTGTCTTTTTGTTTTAAAATATTCTAACCAAGCCCTACATTCACAGCTGGTACTGCAAACAGGTTTCCAACTCGAGGCCTTCTCATAGTAGATGAATCACGAGGTTGACGAAAGCAAAAAAAGGTGACATTTCACACTTTGCGATTTTGCCGGTGCATTGCAAATAAATTCAAATGCACAATACAGAGTCGTTTGGGCCCACTTTTTCCTTCTGAATGTGCCTTTGGTACCTCTAAACTTCCCTATTGTATATATTCACTTGTGATATTAATAGAATTTTTGTTTAGGTATTCAGTCACAATTTTGGCTCCATACACAGCTATACAAAGGCTTTATACATGGTTGAATATGTGGCCAAGGATACAGCGCAGCTCGACGCATTTGTCCGATTGTATGTGTGGCATGGACTCTCATTGCGCTGTAAGCTTACACCATTCATTCAACCATGGGTATAAAACAGGTAAAGCCTATAAATCGCACTTGCAATTAAATTCAGATGCACACTACATTGTATATGATGAAATGTTTAGCCTGGTTTAGTGGTTTTGCCTTCTGAAGGTGTTTTGTGCTACCTCACTTAACCCTAACTCCCTACAGTGTGTGGAAAATCATATTAAAATTGGAGGATTGAGGACTCAGGACTGTTAGGGTTTTACCTTGCACACATACATGAACTTGTATTGTTATATCTCCCCCTCTTGGATACTGTATTTTGATTGGCCTAGAAGAGAACGATCACGTGTCCGGTCTATAAAAACGACTGGCACACTCCAAGCGTGATATCACATCAGCCAGCTAGCTATTGAGCTGTATCATTGGTACTCATGCAATTTTCACCTACACTCGACGGTAGTACATGTAAACTATAATGGGAGCAGCGAACTAGCAGTAAAGCAGACGATCAGCTGTATCATTGGTACCTACAAATGTATGTAATTTTCACCTACACTGTTGACGATAGTAAACAATAGTGGGAGCAGCGGACTAGCAGATGATCAGCTGTTTTGATCGCGTGATTTGTATGAGTTAATTTCCACCGAGCAAGGCTAAACTGAAGAAAAAAATGGGTTTTGCGTTTAAAGAAAACAATTGTTGACTGCTATATGTGGGATATGACGTTCGCCTCGGGCGCTATGCATCCCTCGGGCGCTATGCATCCCTCGGGCGCTATGCATCCCTCGGGCGCTATGCATCCCTCGGGCGCTATGCATCCCTCGGGCGCTATGCATCCCTCGGGCGCTATGCATCCCTCGGGCGCTATGCATCCCTCGGGCGCTATGCATCCCTCGGGCGCTATGCATCCCTCGGGCGCTATGCATCCCTCGGGCGCTATGCATCCCTCGGGCGCTATGCATCCCTCGGGTGCTATTCATCTCGGGTGCTATTCATTTTTTAAGCACAGCAAGTTGTCCCGCCCACTTCTTGTGGGGCTAACCTAGCCCAAATTTGTCCACACATCATCATAATGATTTGGACTATTGTTTTACAGCATAGCCTATACACCTTATCGCAAATACCACCTGGATGAGACGTCACAATGGTTACTAGGGATTTTGGAAAGAAACGTGCACAAAAATCGATCCCATTTCCGGCGATTGTGTAGTGTAGGTTAATGGAACTGCCAAACTAGTTAGCGACCTACATGTATGCCATAGCTAAGGGCAGGGTTTTAGTTTTTGAGGAAAATTTTGGGGTAAAGCGGCGATGATGACGACAAAATGCAACGCGAAAATAAAGATGGCGATCACCGCGACGCACAGTAAACATGCAAAACCGCGTTGATTCGCATGGCAACTACCGTAAAATTGCATTTTCTACCGCAATAAACTGTTCAAAATTACAAAAAAAGATGTCAAAAGAATTAAGATAAGTCTGCTTTAGGTTAAAAAAGTCATTTTGGAATGAGAAAAAAATTCCCTCGGCTCTATTTTAATCAAAACTAAAGAGGGGCCCTACACTACACAATCGCCCCATTTCCTTCCCACAATCCCTTGTGACCAATTGTGACGTCTCATCCAGGCGGTATTTGCGATAATTAAGGTCTATGGTCATAAGTTTCCTATGCTCTATGCACAGATGCACCAACCTTCCTAACTCCTTGCCAATCTTATACGCTTCCTCGAACGTCTCCACTTTGTTGGAGTCCTCGATCCACGTGTTGTTGATGGGCCTGGCGCTGGCCATGGCGAGTCGGCTGCCGCCGTCCGGTGTGGCACGGGTGGAATTCGCGGGCATCTCCTGCCAAGCTGATCGACCCGGCAAAACCTCGTCTCGTACTAGTACTACCACTGCGTCACCACCGAATCGATAAGAACTCGTGCCTGCTGTGTTTATAAGCCTCGACCAAGTTTGATGTTTGTACGAATCGCACCCTGCCCCCCGTTCAAGTGATAAATCGTAAACTTACAAGCTTTCCTCAACCTGTTTGTTGTCACGTCGGTTTGGCTTTTCATTTCTAATTCGGTGTCCCCGTAACGACGTGCTGACGTCACGACCACCTGCTTAATGTGACTGAGCCTGCGCACTGTGTTCGCCCTGCTACCCGTGTTACGCGCGGCGATATAGAGGGCGCAGTTTATATTACCCCCCGGCCGGACGAATTATAATAAAACCGTCCAATGGCCGACTTGATTTCAATTCTAATATCCCCGTGGCGTTCTAAAAAAAAAAAAAAAGTACGAAACTGTTATTAGCGTTCTTGTCATTTAAATAGCTCTTAGTTATTTATTTGAGTAAAAATCTATCAAAGTGCGAAGCAGTGGCGTCACGACAATGACCAACGATAGCGGACCCCCGACATTTGTCAACATGTAAAATTACGGGGAGAGGTTTTTTGACGTTTTTGGTAAATTCTTAGGTACATTTCCACTAGGGCTGTAGTCGAGTCCATCACCAAGTCCCTGCAAGTCCATCACGTGCACTCCGGTCCCAATTCCAATCACAACCTATTCAAATGAGTTTTGACAAAGGCATTATTTTGTTCATGCAGTTACTTGAATTGTGACCAGCTTTATGAAAGGACTTCTGAAAGGACTTCTGCGAAAGGACTTGTGAAAGGACTTGCAGGGACTCGACTACAGCTCTGATTTTCACACACACAAGACAGGACGAACTGTTCTTGAACCGCAATGCATTAATGTTTCCAACGCCGGGGAAAAACTGCAGTAACTGCTTCAATGACCTCACAGAAACCATGCACTCCTCCGAGCATGGTGCAGCGTAAATTTTCTACAGGAATAGTAATATTAGTTATCATCATTGACGAATTGCATGTTATTATAACCTGTCTATCTTTAACTGAGATCGGGAGGGGGACGGAATAAGACTACCCAGACACTGGTGGCGGCACACGGGGGGGGGGGGGGGGGGTTGGGGGGGGGGGGGTGCAGGAGGATCATGCCCCCGCCCCCCCCCCCCCCCCCACATTTTTCACATGGGAGAAATCCCCGCTCCCCATTTTCAAAAGTGTTCCACCGCACCTGCATAAAGAGACCTTTAAAAAACGCGGACAGAAAACTCACTTATGGAAAGCAATGTGCATTTTCATTGTCTAGCCTTAGCTACCATAATCACAATTACAGGCTTCAAGCCTAGACCACGCCTACGGCAGTACGGGATACTCGTCAACTCCAAACCACTCTGGGTGCACCACACTAAAATGCGCCAAACTGATCAGCATAAATTGTAAACCACAATCTTTTTTGAATAATAATCTTTTTAGGGTCATGCAATTGATAGATTGTGTAATTATGATCAGCTATCATACCCTGGGGGTTCTGTGCAAATTTTGTGAAGACTTGATAAATTTTGGCTTTAAAATTGGTCCTATTTGGCTTGGCAAGTGGAGGGATGCTTTATGAAAAATGGCAGCTAGCCGGTTTGGAAAAAAACACATTTTCGAAGGCGGTACTTTTTGGGGATATTTAGCAAAAATTCTCCAACGGCTGATCTGCCAAAAAATGAAAAGAATTTCCCACATTAAGATTCAAACTATAATTTTCAGTAGTGTCACAAAAACTGAGAGACTCCTGGATAAGGATTTTTTCACTAAATGGATTTTACACTAATGGATTATACACTGAAAAAACATAAGGTCAATGGGAGTTTATTTAGTGTGGTGCACCTGTGCGCAACTACAAACTGTCTAGCGCCCTCTGCCTTGCAAGAAAATCGCCAATCCGTTTGTTTGACTGAGCTAAGGGCGCCCCTTCGATTAAATGTTTCTCAGTCTAGTTTTTAAAAAAATCACCGAAAATTTTTTTTCAAACCTGCCGCGACGTTTGCCTGCCAAAAAACCCTACTACATGCATCGAGGCATTCCGATTTGGTCTGTATGCCGCCGTCTAACTCATCCAGAAACCATCCATCTTAGACTTACAAATTGAGATTTGATTTTTATGACATTCAAAATTAAGAGTGCATATCAGGCCTATTTAAAACCAGATAAATCCTACGGGAGTTATCCTGCACAAGGACTTGTAGAAATCTCCCCTGAAAATGTGCCAAGGCACATATGGTGTTGTGCAATAACCAGGGGTGAAATTGGCCGAAAATGAACAATTCACGAAATCTGCAGTGTTTTGGGGTCGCCGAGGTCCCCAGAGGGAATGTACGGTCTCTGCTGGCCCGTCGCTGGGGAGGGGGGGGGGGGGGGGGTCGGTCGAAGGGGCCAGGCCCCCTGGCAACCAATTGGCCTCCCAATAGCAAAAATCAAAAGCATCAACATAGTTGTGTTTTTTTTCTTGTGATGTGGCCCCCCTAGCTGGCACTGTGCCCAGTCCCCTGTTGCCTGCAGCTGGCGACGGGGCTGGGTCTATGGTTTGTATTTGCCTAAAGGCACGCGTTGAAATACCCGTTTCTAATGGTCTATATTCCAGATTTCAAGAGCTTCTTTACAAATTCCGAAATTTTGGCTTTAAAATTGGTCCTATTTGGCTTGGCAAGTGGAGGGATGCTTTATGAAAAATGGCAGCTAGCCGGTTTGGAAAAAAACCACATTTTCGAAGGCGGTACTTTTTGGGGATATTTAGCAAAAATTCTCCAACGGCTGATCTGCCAAAAAATGAAAAGAATTTCCCACATTAAGATTCAAACTATAATTTTCAGTAGTGTCACAAAAACTGAGAGACTCCTGGATAAGGATTTTTTCACTAAATGGATTTTACACTAATGGATTATACACTGAAAAAACATAAGGTCAATGGGAGTTTATTTAGTGTGGTGCACCTGTGCGCAACTACAAACTGTCTAGCGCCCTCTGCCTTGCAAGAAAATCGCCAATCCGTTTGTTTGACTGAGCTAAGGGCGCCCCTTCGATTAAATGTTTCTCAGTCTAGTTTTTAAAAAAATCACCGAAAAAAAATGAATAACCACTTTACCGATTTTCAAACCTGCCGCGACGTTTGCCTGCCAAAAAACCCTACTACATGCATCGAGGCATTCCGATTTGGTCTGTATGCCGCCAGTCTAACTCATCCAGAAACCATCCATCTTAGACTTACAAATTGAGATTTGATTTTGTTTTTATGACATTCAAAATTAAGAGTGCATATCAGGCCTATTTAAAACCAGATAAATCCTACGGGAGTTATCCTGCACAAGGACTTGTAGAAATCTCCCCTGAAAATGTGCCAAGGCACATATGGTGTTGTGCAATAACCAGGGGTGAAATTGGCCGAAAATGAACAATTCACGAAATCTGCAGTGTTTTGGGGTCGCCGAGGTCCCCAGAGGGAATGTACGGTCTCTGCTGGCCCGTCGCTGGGGAGGGGGGGGGGGGGGGGGGGTCGAAGGGGCCAGGCCCCCTGGCAACCAATTGGCCTCCCAATAGCAAAAATCAAAAGCATCAACATAGTTGTGTTTTTTTTCTTGTGATGTGGCCCCCCTAGCTGGCACTGTGCCCAGTCCCCTGTTGCCTGCAGCTGGCGACGGGGCTGGGTCTATGGTTTGTATTTGCCTAAAGGCACGCGTTGAAATACCCGTTTCTAATGGTCTATATTCCAGATTTCAAGAGCTTCTTTACAAATTCCGAAATCGGGAAAAATTCTGACAAATCTCACCTCTGAATAACACCGCAGAAACAATCATCCCTCGTACCGATTGTGAAGCTACACGGCCAGACAAGAAACCGGCAAATTCATTAGTTGGGACTTCAGACACAACATAATAATCCACATTACAAAATGCAGTGTTAATATTAGTTTAAACCGTGTATGTTGCGTTGCCAGTGGTGCAACCATAAGACTTAGTGCAGAATGGCCTGTAGCCTACCCATCGGTGGGGGTGTACCTAAACCACTGCTACCCAACACCGCAAGATTTACTGATTTATCATTCCTTGAAAAAAAAGGGATAGGTGACCAAATTATGTACAATTGATTTTTGAAAAATCTTTCATCCCTTTTCATTTCCCAATTTAGTTGTGTGGCGTAAATTAATAAAGATTATTAACAAAAATCACGCTGGGTTGGGGTCATGTCTATGCACCTTTGTATGGAATTGCCCGTACCGACATTTGTTTTTAAAGGAACCATGCGATAAATATCCAGTTTAAATTGTTTTCGATTAGGCCTATACATGATCATGTCGTACAACAATACGTTCGTGATCTAAATAGGCCCTACTTGTTTTCATTTGAAGTAGTGGAACGCCGCTATAAAAAAATATACCGAACACCGCTATACCGAACATTCGGCTATACCGAACACTATCCCTTGCTCCCAAATTTTGTGTACAAAACGTACCGACCATTGTTGTTGAAAAAAAAGGCAACGGATTAAAAAAATGTACTGGGCATTTGGGCTGTTTGTAATTCCCAAACGGCCGCAGCTTTATGTTGAAGAGTGACAGGTGGCTATTATTTCCCCCAGGAATAGAAGGGAAAAGCCAGCTGTTTCTTCAGAATTCGGTAAGCCTATAAACATAATTTCATAATTCAATTGGCCGGCACATGTTTAAAAAACAGCGGCTGAAAATCGCTATACCGAACGATCGCTATACCGAACAAAATCTGTGGATCCCGCGATGTTCGTTATAGCGGCGTTCCATCTACGCTATATAGAAAGAAGATGGTGGATTTCAATGCTTTTAAAATCTTTCCAATTTAGTCACACAAGAGAGCGCCTGGATTCATTTTCTTATTGTACGGTAGCTCCGTGCCTCGAGTATGGCTTATAGCCTTGTTCGGGGCGAACTTGCATTAAAAAACTACATGATCCCTTATTTCACGGCCAAGTCGTGTTAACGTTTTCGCGTTTTGTTGGTCACTTATTAAGGGTAAGATATAGTTTGGGTAATGATAAAAAAAAAAAATGATAATGATTAGTTTCAATCTGAAAGCTGACTGTTTATACAGATGGTACCAGTATAGTACCAACTCCACTGAGAAGTATTGCCGTCTGAAATGCTGTCATCTTTGAGAAAATTGTATCTGAAGACTTCTCAAAACGCCGTGGCCTATTTCGATTTCAACGATACCAGTAAGGTAGCACGATAGCACACAATATGCACAAAGACTAGAATAGTTTTTCTCGTGGCATGGTCAGTGAACGAATTGAGCAAAAACTTTCACTGGTGTGTTTGTTCATGTGTAGGCTGAATCCCACAAAGTACGAACACTGCCTGCAACTATGCAGTACCGATGCTATATCGAAACCTTTGAGCAAATTCTGCTTCTTTAAGCGCACCCTTTCCTATGCATATTACTGCTTACTATATCTTCGTGAAATGGACGAACGTCCCGTCAGCTGAAAATCGTTGGCTTATGCAATGAAAATGGGCATGGATATCACACCAAAAACTCTTACCAAAAGTTACTTTTGTTAAGTTATATTTCAGAGCCACGATTATAGTTTCCCACGAACCGTTTCTATTTTAAAAGAAACTTTCATTCAACGTCGGTGGTTGAACCACAGTTGGGGGTCGAACTTTTAATTTCTCATCTTCATGCATCAGCGTGCTTCTCTTTCATACTCACCCGATTTTACCATAATTCTACCGTAAGCAGCTTCCCCCCACACTGTCCCCATTAGATCGTGTCTACAAAAAATTGTTGAGCGTGCCCCCCCCCCCCCCCCACCCAAGAGCGGATCCGGGGGGGGGGGGGGCCAAAGGGGGCCATGCCCCCCCCCCAAAAAAAAAAAAAAAAAAAAAGGCAGCACAATTTGTTTTAGCCCCTCAAAAAATTGCAAAAAAAAATATGTTTGGCCCCCCCAAAAAAAAATAATTGTGTTCTGGATCCGCCCTTGCCCCCCCCCCCCCCTCCCCCTTGCAGTGGACTAGTTACCCAACCCGACCCTATTCATGCTGTGAAGAGATTAGATTATCTTATTTCAGTGTGAGAGGCTGGTTCTTCCACATATTCTTAAGTAGCCCACACCTCGAGTGCCGTAGGGCTTGTGACGGGCGATTTGCATTTTAAAAATGCGGGGTTAGTAATATTATATATGCCTCGCCGTACTAATATAAACGATGTGCGTCATCTCAACTGAACCGCAAAGGCCTAAACTCAATTCCATTGACCCAACACATACAGTGTTTTATTTACGAACAATTCAAAATGGAAAAAGTACGAAAACTTGGTGCAATATGCCGGGACCCACCACCTCAAAACCAGATTGAAGTAGGTAAAACTTTTGAGTAGATAACGTGCAAGTTTTTTTGTTTTTTTTACTTCAGAGTGGAATCTATATTGCTTGTGTGCTATAATTTCATGAATAACAGTTAATTGTTCTTGGCGATTTCGGAATGTGAGCATAATACTTTATTCCATGTGTATTCTGTTACTTTATAGTTTCTGTCAATAAAACCACATTGCCACCATCCCCACGCAGTTTTATTTCCAGTCAAAGGCATGGACGATTTATACATCGTGCCCGTAGCCTAGCCGACGGTAATCAGCCCTTCAACCCCTGTGTCAGACCATTCTCCCCCCAACAATGGACCTCCATGCCCCAACCAACCAACCAACCCCGCCAACTCAAAGCCAGTAAAAATCTGGATGGACATCATGCGCAAACGTTGGCATGGAAATGGTACACACACGCTCGCCTACCGCACAATGCACTGATTTGGCTATGAACGGCAGAGGACGTATTTCACAATCCCTGTTGCGAAGCGATGGGAGCTCTGGCCATGTCTATTATCAGGCACGTATCGCCTGAAGCGGAACTTCACTCACTCACCAGCAGCAACGATCTCACCACGCACGGTTTGCGCCTGTAGTTCGTCCTTCCCGGACTTAAACGTATGACAAAGGGGAAACACGGGAAGTTGTGTGGCTAATTACCCGAAACCTGCTGATTTGTAAGTCCATTTTCCTTCTATTTTCTTTCTTTTTGAGTTAGTTTATTAAACTAAAATTGATCTGGGGGTGCTTTTCTCATTCGTAACGGTTTGTCCATTGTTGAAAAGAATTCGTGATGTGGGGTTTAGACGGGGGCCATCGTTTCCTTTATGGGATGTCAAGTTAAACACTCCAATAAGACTAGATAAATTCCTGCCGAAAATGTTCTGAACAACTCGATCTTTTATATATGCGAAGTGAGTCAAGACCGATATCTTAAAAAGTTCACTTCTACGAAAAGAACAGAGCCAGCAGACTCGATGTTTATTGGGAGACTTTCGAGACGCTGGTTTCCCAGTTCTGAGCATGCATTTACTGCGGTTACTGCGGTGGCACCACCCTCGCGTGCGTGTCATACGCACGCGCTCGATGCAGCTTTGACCAACAGGGTGTTTACAACTTGCCGAAATGCGCACGCGAATCAAATTAAAGAACGCGAGCGTGCAGTACCACCGCAAAAATTGCTTTTAATTTTGTTGTCGGTGAGAACAATGGCAAATGACCGGGATGTCTGCCACCTCCAGCGTCTCAAAAGTCTTCCATTGAAAGCCTATACTCTCTTAATGTAAAAAAGTGAAAAACTCACTCTGCAAAAGAGTGAATCTCTTATAAAAACCACTCAAAAAGAGTGAAATGTCCACTCTTTCGAGGAGCCATAATTATAAGGGACCACTCTTTTTTAGACTGGTCCCTTATATGGCTCCTCTAAGGAGTGGAAATTTCACTTCTTCTGAACTGTAGTTTTCGTTCTTTTGGAGTGGTTTTTATCAGAGATTTACTCTTTTGGAGAGTGAATTTTTCACTCTTTTACATTAAGAGATTAGGTCTTCGTCAATACTGGGTACTAAAGAAGAATCATTAAAACTGATTGACTATTAAAAGAAATGTTTAATTCGTCAAACAATCCACAAGGGAAACTGACTAGGTAAATCTGAATACATTTTCAAAGTGAACAAAGAAACTGGCAGAAGCGGGATTTTAACCTGCGACCTCCGGGTTACCGTATATACCGGCGCTCTACCAACTGAGCTATCTTGCCCTATGTTGGCGGTCTCCCAAATTGTCAGCATCTTTGTTCGGGTGGGCGCTAGTCAGAAGGAAGGCACTGTTTCAGAACCACCAAAACGACATCGTCATGTATTACTGAAAGCGCATTGGGCCTTACTGAATAGGCACAAGGCCTTATTGAATAGGCACAAGGCGTGACGATGTCATTTTGGTTGGTCTTTTTAAGTGCTTACCTAGTCAGAAGTCATAAACCCAGAATGCCGTATAGCCAGGGATCACACCCAATTTTACGATACAACCTGGGACAAAGATGCTGACAATTTGGGAGACCGCCAACATAGGGCTAGATAGCTCAGTTGGTAGAGCGCTGGTACGGTAACCCGGAGGTCGCAGGTTCGAATCCCGCTTTTGCCAGTTTCTTTGTTCACTTTGAAAAAGAAAAGTTTGTTAATGGGCGCTAGTCAGAAGTCATAAACCCAGAATGTCGTATAGCCAGGGATCACACCCCATTTTACGATACAACCTGGGAAGCGACATTGCGGGGATCACTCAATGAGGATACAACTTTTTAACTTTATAATTCGTCAAACAATCCACAAGGGAAACTGACTAGGTAAGATATCTCAGTTGGTAGAGCGCCGGTACGGTATTCCGGAGGTCAGGTTCGAATCCCGCTCCTGCCAGTTCTTTGTTCACTTTGAAAATGTTTCAAATTTACCTAATTTCATTTGTTTGGAAGGTGTCCTCACGAGTAAACGTGTGCTTAGTCTATGGGGATGGGTTAGTGTGTAGGAACAATAGAAAGTCCTGACCAGGATGGTGGGGAGAGTACCACTGTATCAATAAAAATATGCTTGTCCTGCCTGCATGAGGGCTGAATCAATGACGGCTTTTCTCATCATGCATAATGCATGAGGCTTGAAAACCGTTGCTTAGGACGCTATGACGTTGACTTTCCGGGCAGGTGCTCTTCCGGTCACATGCTTGTTTCATGATAGAGGAGCTTTTGCTTGACCATGGGGGGGGGGGGGGGATGCTTACCGTGTTTATCGACTCATAGATCACGTCGTCTACTATTTTGAGGTCGTTTTCAACTGAATAATTTCCGTAGTAATGAAATTTTTAAAGCATAATTTCCTGCGTAGAATTTTATGGCTAAACGAATGATAAAAATGTACGCTTTGATTTACACGAAATTATACAATTTGTTATGGTAATAAAAGGAATAATCTTTAAAATGCGTCATGAGTTATGACGAATTAAATATGTGTGTACATGTACGTTAAAGAAACCGAGTTTGTACAAAGACAATATTTTACCTATACTAATACCAAAAAGCAACACTTCTTCAGCTAGTAAACAAAAAAATTAACACACAAAAACACGCAAGAAACATGATTACTACCTTTGGGTGAGTATTCATATTTTAATATAGACTTGAGATAATTTATTAGAAACGTACTTGACAACAGGTTGCAAATAATTCCCACAATAGGCCAACGTTGTCGCGACACATGAAATCGTTAAGTCATGCAGGCCCGCGTTTGCGTATAATTAACTAAAATTCACCACACGCTCAACAGCACCACAAACGGCTGAAAGCACCCTAGTGTGGGCAGTAGCGTATCCAGCTTTTTGTGCCAGGGAGGGCAAACAACGTCTGAATCGTCTTAAAATCGTCTTAAAAACACTATTTCTTTTTGCTTTTTATGACGCCTCAAATGCCGCCGGGGGGGGGGGGGGGAGTTGCCCCCCTGCCCCCCTGCCCCCCCCCCCCCCCCCCCCCCCGCTGGATACGCCACTGAGTGTGAGATAGGCCTATTGCACATATATAATTTAATGAATAAGAAGCATTTTTCATCAAAGCACAATTAGTGGGCTCAGCATATATAGCTAATTGCAACCCAGTACATATCAACTGCCCACAATCTTGGGCAAATTCTTCCCAACAATTGGACCATTTTTAACTGAATTAACCAACAATGTGGTAAATTAATACAAATGTTGGGTAAATAACACTTGCCCAATTATGTTTTACCCAACGTTTTTACAGTGTACTGTTTTATCCGGACAAAAAATACGTTTTAACGAGTTCCTTGCCATTTGAATAACCGACTCCTTCCTGTATCTACGGCTGCCTGGAAATCAACCCACCCAAGTCATAACAGTATCAGATTAGGCTAATTTCGCTGTTTTTCGTTACTAAATTATATTTTGTCAAACAATCCACAAGGGAAACTGACTAGGTAAATTTGAATGCATTTTCCAGGTGAACAAAGAAACTGGCAGGAGCGGGATTCGAACCTGCGACCTCCGGAACACCGTACCGGCGCTCTACCAACTGAGTTATCTTGCCCTATGTTGGCGGTCCCCCAAATTGTTAGTATCTTTGTTCGGATGGGCGCTAGTCAGAAGTCATAAACCCAGGATGCCGTATAGCTAGGGATCACACCCAATTTTACGATACAACCTGGGAAGCGACATTGTGGGGATCACTCAATGAGTGATACGACTTTTTAACTTATAATTCGTCAAACAATCCACAATGGAAACTGACTAGGTAAATTTGAATACATTTTCAAAGTGAACAAAGAAACTGGCAGGAGCGGGATTCGAACCTGGAGGTCGCAGGTTCGAATCCCGCTCCTGCATGCCAGTTTCTTTGTTCACTTTGAAAATGTATTTACATTTACCTTCAGTTTCCATTGTGGATTGTTTGACATAATGCAAGAGGCTTGAAAACCGTTGCTTGGGACGCTATGACGTTGACTTTCCGGGCAGGTGCTCTTCCGGTCACATGCTTGTTTCATGATAGAGGAGCTTTTGCTTGACCATGGGGGGGGATGCTTACCGTGTATATCGACTCATGTATCACGTCGTCTACTATTTTGAGGTCGTTTTCAACTAAATAGTTTCCGTAGTAATGAAATTTTTAAAGCAAAATTTCCTGCGTAGAATTTTATGGCTAAACGAATGATAAAAATGTACACTTTGATTTAACACGAAATTATATAATTTTTTATGGTGATAAAAGGAATAATCTTTAAAATGCGTCATGAGTTATGACGAATTAAATATGTGTGTACATGTACGTTAAAGAAACCGAGTTTGTACAAAGACAATATTTTACCTATACTAATACCAAAAAGCAACACTTCTTCAGCTATAGTAAAAGAACATAAATGAACACACAAAAACACGCAAAAACCATGATTGCTACCTTTGGGTGTGTATTCATATTTTAATATAGACTTGAGATAATTTATTGGAAACGTACTTGACAACAGGTTGTATATAATTCCCACAATAGGCCAACGTTGTCGCGACACATAAAATCGTTAGGCCCTAAGTCATGCAGGCCCGCGTTTGCGTGTAATTAACTAAAATTCACCACACGCTCAACAGCACCACAAACGGCTGAAAGCACCCTAGTGTGGGCAGTAGCGTATCCAGCTTTTTGTGCCAGGGAGGGCAAACAACGTCTGAATCGTCTTAAAATCGTCTTAAAAACACTATTTCTTTTTGTTTTTTATGACGCCTCAAATGCCGCCAGGGGGGGGGGGGGGGGGCAAGTTTCCCCCTGCCCCCACGCTGGATACGCCACTGAGTGTGAGATAGGCCTATTGCACATATATAATTTAATGAATAAGAAGCATTTTTCATCAAAGCACAATTAGTGGGCTCAGCATATATAGCTAATTGCAACCCAGTACACTGTAAACAAAGTTGGTAAAAATGGGTTGGTATTTTGCCCAATGTTGGGCAACATATCAATGTTGCCCACAATCTGGGGCAAATTCTTCCCAACAATTGGACAATTTTTAACTGAATTAACCAACAATGTGGTAAATTAATACAAATGTTGGGTAAATAACACTTGCCCAATTATGTTTTACCCAACGTTTTTACAGTACTGTTTTATCCGGACAAAAAATACGTTTTAACGAGTTCCTTGCAATTTGAATAACCGACTCCTTCCTGTATCTATACGGCTGCCTGGAAATCAACCCATTCAAGTCATGACAGTATCAGATTAGGCTAATTTCGCTGTTTTTCGTTACTAAATTATATTTTGTCAAACAATCCACAAGGGAAACTGACTCGGAACACCGTATCGGCGCTCTACCAACTGAGCTATCTTGCCCTATGTTGGCGGTCTCCCAAATTGTCAGTATCTTTGTTCGGGTGGGCGCTAGTCAGAAGTCATAAACCCAGGATGCCGTATAACCAAGGATCACACCCAATTTTACGATACAACCTGGGAAGCGACATTGTGGGGAGCACTCAATGAGTGATACGACTTTTTAACTTATAATTCGTCAAACAATCCACAATGGAAACTGACTAGGTAAATTTGAATACATTTTCAAAGTGAACAAAGAAACTGGCAGGAGCGGGATTCGAACCTGCGACCTCCGGGTTACCGTACCGGCGCTCTACCAACTGAGCTATCTTGCCCTATGTTGGCGACCCGGAGGTCGCAGGTTCGAATCCTGCTCCTGCCAGTTTCTTTGTTCACTTTGAAAATGTATTCAAATTTACCTAGTCAGTTTCCATTGTGGATTGTTTGACATAATGCAAGAGGCTTGAAAGCCGTTGCCTAGGACGCTATGACGTTGACTTTCCGGGCAGGTGCTCTTCCGGTCACATGCTTGTTTCATGATAGAGGGGTTTTTGCTTGACCAAGGGGGAGATGCTTACCGTGTATATCGACTCATGTATCACGTCGTCTACTATTTTGAGGTCGTTTTCAACTGAATAATTTCCGTAGTAATGAAATTTTTAAAGCATAATTTCCTGCGTAGAATTTTATGGCTAAACGAATGATAAAAATGTACACTTTGATTTAACACGAAATTATATAATTTTTTATGGTGATAAAAGGAATAATCTTTAAAATGCGTCATGAGCTATGACGAATTAAATATGTGTGTACATGTACGTACAAGTTTGTACAAAGAGTTTGTACAAAGACAATATTTTACTTATACTAATACAAAAAAACAACACTTCTTCAGCTAGTAAACAAAATAATGATGACACAAAAACTCGCAAGAAACATGATTACTACCTTTGGGTGAGTATTCATATTTTAATATAGACAAGAGATAATTTATTGGAAACGTACTTGACAACAGGTTGTATATAATTCCCACAATAGGCCAACGTTGTCACAACACATGAAATCGTTAAGCCATGCAGGCCCGCGTTTGCGTGTAATTAACTCGAATTCACCACACGCTCAACAGCACCACAAACGGCTGAAAGCACCCTAGTGTAAGATACTATGTTGGCGGTCTCCCAAATTGTCGGTATCTTTGTTCGGGTGGGTGCTAGTCAGAAGTCATAAACCCAGAATGCCGTATAGCCAGGGATCACACCCAATTTTACGATACAACCTGGGAAGCGACATTGTGGGAATCACTCAATGGGGATACGACTTTTTAACTTATAATTCGTCAAACAATCTACAAGGGAAACTATATGTCGCTTCCCAGGTTGTATCGTAAAACTGATCCCTGGCTATACGGCATTCTGGGTTTATGACTTCTGACTAGCGCCCACCCGAACAAAGATACTGACAATTTGGGAAACCGCCAACATAGGGCAAGATAGCTCAGTTGGTAGAGCGCCGGTACGGTGTTCCGGAGGTCGCAGGTTCGAATCCCGCTCCTGCCATGTTCAACTTGAAAATACATTATATTTTGTTAAAAACAAAATGCTGGCAGCCATATTGGATTCCCATAATCCAGCGTGAATGCGCATGGCTGCTTTATGTACACTTATATAAGAATATTTGCAAATTGAACTGAACTGGGATTCGGAACCGAGACTTCTAGACTTCTGTTCTAGCGCACTACCAACTGGGCTACTCGGCTCCATGTTGACATTAATTCCGAATGCATATACCCAAACAGTCGGTGCTCGGTGTTGAAGTCAGAAGCCATAACCCATCAGTGGTAGCAGAGGGTCACGGTTATCAGGCCTAATGGTGCAAACAACAGGAGCCAGTTTCACAGAGCTGCTGTGCACACAATTTTGCTTACGATGGTTGCCACGGCACCAAGGACATGTGGCGACATAAACATACCGGTTGCTATCGCAAAAGTCGATACTATTGCTGGAGGTAACTGGTGTGGAAGTATCCTGATTAACTGATCGGTGGCGCGGTTTGCTTGTGGTTGCATGCATCGTGGATGGAGTAATTCAAAATGTAAAACATATATACAACACTGAAACATTTGGTAACCTATGACTGCGTTGTGAAGGAGCAAAAAACCTTCCATGTCAGGGGCTGGTGCATCCAGTGTTTTAACTGTGCTTGTATGAAAGACCCCAAATGAATATAATTAAAACATACAGTTACAACATACTAGTACATCCAATGTATAATCGGGTTTACATCTATTTTGCCGTTCTGTTTCATGACCCTTTCACAAATTTCTTGGAGTTAATTTATGCTAAATATGATATTTTATCACATTCATGCGCAAAAGCAATGGTGTAATCTTAGACAAATTTGAGCAGTTACTTTGTGGTTTTTGTGCATTTAAACAATCTCGACATTTTTGATTGTCCAAATGTTACTGTGCTCTTAGTGCTTGTTAGCCGGTCATGGGAAAACGTAAATTTAATACACAAGATGCTAGCTACCTTTATATGAAAACAAAAAAGTGAACAGTGAATGCCTAATTTTACAACGAGTGCATACATGGACATCACACCAACGGCACTCTCACGATTATGAACGGAAATAGCATGAACATTTTAAACAAACCCAGTTCAATGTATAGCGGACCCCCACAATAAATCGCCGTATTAGTCTTTAAACTGCCTCAAATCTCAGCTCATGTTTGTCGAGATGGGCTTGTGTAAACGACGCGGAGATCCTAAGTTGTCTTGTCTTGAGGATGTTGTCGGGACTACGTCATTTTAAATTCAAAGAGCAGTGTCAGCTAAAAAAATTATATTAAAAAAAATGGGTTGTTATTCTGAACCATTTTTCCTGTTTCGCAAAAGCTTATTATGTATGTAAATGTATGTACGTGACCCCGTGACGTACACGTGTAGAGTCGGTTCATACTACAGTCAAAACACTATATGCATGTACGTACGTGGAGTTGATGCTGCTGGAAGAGTTTTGGTCGACATAACTCTTCCGTTTTCCCGTCTATTTTGTCTAATTTTGATATTATTTCAGTATGAGCATGGTTCTGAGATGGTTCTGTAGTTGGGGGTTGCACGAGGAACAGCGACAAAAACCCTGACCTAACCTTCCTGCGATTCCCAGTGCTGAATGGAGTTCAAAGGCGACAGTGCGGGTCCGCTTTGTAGACAATACAATATCTGATTTTCGGCTGTCGAAATGGTCGAAAATATGTGCAGAACATTTCGCCAAAGACTATATTGATGATAGTGTTAGTATGAAAACTCGGTCAGCTGGGTTTGAAGGCACAATTCCGTTTGAAGGCTGGAGCCATTCCAACTCTAAAGGCACCGAGCATTCCAATCCTGTCCCGGACTCGACGCGCCCAGACCACAACGACGTTCCCTGCGGTTGCCGGCTCGAGCAGCCAGAGCCCCGGCCGTCTCCCTGTCCACGCTCGCTTGACTCAACATGCATTGTACACGCACGGTACCGCATGCGCTGCATGCGATTGAGTCTGGTACCTTATAACAGAAATTGTGTGTATGAGAAGGTGCGGGTCCTTTGGGCTGCATTAGCAAAGTCGCCAGATTAGAGTATAGCATCAGCTCACACACAACTCACCGCGCAGGTCCCAATAAAAGCCGACTGCAAACAAAGGAAAATATGACTCATAACTAGCTTTTCAACAAGAACAAGCCTACAACCCGATTCTAAATGTGTCTCACAAAGATGTCAACACTTTAAAATATGTTTACCGTAGTGTTACACCTGAATCATGTGCAAAAAGCACAGCAACTTATACTAGCCTTAAGGGCCTGTCACACCTAGCCGATTTGGCTCGCCGGAGCTATACCGGAGCACAAATTTGGCGATTTTCGGGGATCGGTACTAGTACGGCAGCGCAACGGTATCACATCGCTGAGAACGGTAGTACATTGTCAGGACATCGTCAGAACATCGGCGAAAAATTTAGCAACGGCAGGCGACGATAGAAATTTTTGAACATGCTCAAAAATTTCTAACGTTGCGCTGCCGGAGCGAGCGACGGGACTACAACGGCAGTACAACGGCAGTACTCCGGTATGGCCTTGTTTATGTCGGTAGAGCACCGGTTGCGGCCCGTAATGGAGCGGCGGCTCTCCGGTGGCCTCAATGTGTACCGTACTGGTACCGATGTGATACCGTATAGTATACTACCGAATACCACCGAAGTAGTACCGATGCGCCGCCGATGTGATACCGGAGCAACGGTATCACTCCGCTATAGCTCCGATCAACGGTGGCACATCGGTAGAACAACGGCGGCGCATCGGTATAACATCGGCGGCGCATCGGTAAAACTAAGGTGACAGAAAAGTGGTATTCGGTAGCACATCGGCTCTTATATCGGTAGGACAACGGTAGAACAACGGTATCACAACGGGAACGCCGGTACTACATCGGTATTGCTACGGCCAATTTTGATTTTTCAAGTGCTTTCTCGCCGGAGCTCCGCCGATTTTCTCGCCGTTGTTAATTTTGTGCTCCGGTTTAGTCCCGGCGAGGTACATCGGTAGTGTGTGACAGGCACTTTAGACAAAAAAATACGTACAGACTCTACGTAAAACATTGTCGTATAATACAGTGACGTCATATGTTTCTACACGTATACGTCATCACTCGGCGATACGGCACGCAGTTGGCTCAGAAGGAAAAGGCTCAAAAACATTTTTTTTTGCTTTTTCAGAATCATGAAACTTGTTACATTAGTTTTGGGGAGGCATAAACTATCAGATAAGTCCAAAAAGTCAAAATGTTTTGTTCGTTTTAGTTGGTGTTTAAGACGAGCAAACTAATTTAACTTATGAAAGCTTCTGCGGCGAGTTGGTTCGACAAGCGGCGAGACTGATTTTTTTGCTTTGTTTCTATTTTCTCTGTGCATAGAGTTTTCATTGATCTAAGTGGACAGCGTTCAAGATATTACATCAAGGGGTTTTTGAGGACGCCCCCCCCCCCCCCCCTCGCCTTTCCACGCAGCTTTGGACTGACGCATAAGCTGGTAGGTGGGTAATATAATTCCATGTCATGATGGCCCCTAAAGTGGCCGGGTTTTGCATCCTGTTGGTTGTATTCCTTTTCGGTGTACGGCCAGGAGAACAGACAACATCCTCACCTGCCGACGCAGACGTCATTCCCGCGGAACACTGGGACGTCCAGTGGAATAACACCGGTAGTCTCGTCGTAGGCGACGGTGATATCTTCGCCGTGGCCGGTCAAATTATACCCGGCGTTGAGGTGTCAACACTGATCGGCGTGGCAGTTCAGTCGTGGAACTCTGGCACGGTGAAGCAGGCGGTCGGCGAGGTCTGCGTGGCAGTTGGACCTCTCGCGTCGCAGTTCCTGGGGGACACAATTCGAGAGTTATGCGACCCGGTACTGGAATCTCTGCACACCGGCGAACCTGTTCAGGGTATTTCCGATGTCTGCCAGGATATTTGGAGAGGGTTAGAAGGAGATACGGGTGATTCTTCTGGAGGTGCTTGGAACGAATTACCTATGTCACCCCCAGACAGCGGTTCCGGCTTCAGGGATTTCTGGAACATACCAGGGAGTGGTTATTTCTACCCAACGCAGTTTCTAAAAGAGATTCTTGGCTTCGCAGAGAACATTGCTGAAACCTGCAACATCCTGGGAAGCATTGTGTACAACCGATCTCTCTCCGGTCGTGAACTTTTGCGAAACTTCACTTTCACGGCTCTGAAGCAGTTGATTCCTCTTTCTCTCCTGTCTTGCGATGAATCTGATGTTTTTAATGGGGAAGTGCATATGGGAAAGTTGCTTCTTCGAGTATTCAGCATGTTGTCCGGGCTTGAAGATACTCAGCAGTTTTGTAGCGCAGCTGCTGGACTGACAGCGCACAACGGACTGGGAGGAGACCAACTGGTTAATGAAATCACTACTGCACTATTGAGAGCTATCATCGATGACACGAACATGTGCGTCGATGTGATCAGTCAACTTGAGGATCATGGCGTGTGGATGGGTTTCCAGACAGCAACTGGTTTTCAATCCAGCGAGGGAATTTGCGCCCACATTCAGGAAATGTTGCAGAATCCAGATCCAAACTTTCGATTCTCAGACGCAGATGAAGCTGGCATTACGACAGATGCATCAGCTGTGATGACTGGGGTCAGAATTATCAAAATTGTCCACGCTGCAGGTAACTTCTTGAACAGCGGTACGATCCGTGAAGGTTTTGTAGCGTTGTGCCAAGCTTTAAGCCAAGTATCAAGCAGCACTGATGAAATGATGTGCGCAGCATTAGACATGGACACCCCAAATGAGCTCATCAGACAGTGCCTTGCTATGTGCGGTCAAGAACCTCATACAGCAGAGCGTTCTGATGATCCACGAGATCGTGTACATGGCTCTGGAGATTTTTGGAATCCCATGATGGAAGGTCATTCTGGCAATGTCTTCTCCGCTCCAGATGAATTTCTGGCTTTCTTGAGAGTATTCCTGCATGATGAAGACCTCACATATTGGGAATTTGTAGCTTGGGTGGAGGAAATGTTTGGATTTGACATTCCAACAGATGAACGGGTGTGTGAGCATGCCAAAGGAATTATTTCAAACGAAGACATGTCAGTTCCCGTCATTGTTGATAGTGTCATGGACGTTGCCCTGAGACTCACAGCGCATGCATCACCCTGGCTTTGTAACAGCGGATCCGACAGAACAGATGAGCCAACTCCAGCCCCACCATTCAATTCTACTCAGATGCCACTGTGGGCAGAAGCAATGATGGGAAATGCCTTCATTGGCATGCCTGGAGTAGATCCTTTCAAAGTCATAGGAGACATATTCAGCTTCCTCGGGCACTACGAGAACAGTGATGAACTCTGTCGGGATACACTTACTGCAGTTACCGAAGGGGCGGACCCTGCTCTCTTGGACGGCATAGTCAATACCTTAAAAGAGTCCATGTACTCTCTTCTAAATGATACTGATCACTGTTCATCTTTTGTTGACATAATACAAGACTCTCTTGAACTTCCATTCTCAATTGGTGACATCACAGGATTCGGAAGCAACCGTGGATTATGCGAGGCAATCGGCCGTGCGTTCGACCCAGCAAATGACGAAGTGATAGATTTATCAGTTTTACGCATGCTCATATATCCAGATTCAGATGATTCACAAACACACCCCGATGCAACACAACAGCCATTTGGGTCATTCCCTCAACCTGAAGATCCTCCTGTAATTCCTGAAGAGTGGCAGAACTTCATCAGAGAGATGATCAAGGTTGCTGGGCTGGTTTACCATTCTGGAACAATCACGGAGGCAATCGGTACGAGCTGTGACCTCCTTGATCAAGCCGACATTCACATTGATGTTTTGGTACCACAACTGGGCCAAGTTTGTGACTGGTCAATAAGGGGTTCCGATCTTGGTGAATTCTACCACCTCTGCCTTGATTTTGTCGAACTACCTTGGGATAGCGAACCTGACCCGTGGGAGCCTGATGACGAAAGTCAAGATGAATTTTTGTCTTTCTTGAGAGTATTCCTGCATAATGAAGACCTCACATATTGGGAATTTGTAGCTTGGGTGGAGGAAATGTTTGGATTTGACATTACAACAGATGAACGTGTGTGTGAGCATGCCAAAGGAATTATTTCAAACGAAGACATGTCAGTTCCCGTCATTGTTGATAGTGTCATGGACGTTGCCCTGAGACTCACAGCGCATGCATCACCCTGGCTTTGTAACAGCGGATCCGACAGAACAGATGAGCCAACTCCAGCCCCACCATTCAATTCTACTCAGATGCCACTGTGGGCAGAAGCAATGATGGGAAATGCCTTCATTGGCATGCCTGGAGTAGATCCTTTCAAAGTCATAGGAGACATATTCAGCTTCCTCGGGCACTACGAGAACAGTGATGAACTCTGTCGGGATACACTTGCTGCAGTTACCGAAGGGGCGGACCCTGCTCTCTTGGACGGCATAGTCAATACCTTAAAAGAGTCCATGTACTCTCTTCTAAATGATACTGATCACTGTTCATCTTTTGTTGACATAATACAAGACTCTCTTGAACTTCCATTCTCAATTGGTGACATCACAGGATTCGGAAGCAACCGTGGATTATGCGAGGCAATCGGCCGTGCGTTCGACCCAGCAAATGACGAAGTGATAGATTTATCAGTTTTACGCATGCTCATATATCCAGATTCAGATGATTCACAAACACACCCCGATGCAACACAACAGCCATTTGGGTCATTCCCTCAACCTGAAGATCCTCCTGTAATTCCTGAAGAGTGGCAGAACTTCATCAGAGAGATGATCAAGGTTGCTGGGCTGGTTTACCATTCTGGAACAATCACGGAGGCAATCGGTACGAGCTGTGACCTCCTTGATCAAGCCGACATTCACATTGATGTTTTGGTACCACAACTGGGCCAAGTTTGTGACTGGTCAATAAGGGGTTCCGATCTTGGTGAATTCTACCACCTCTGCCTTGATTTTGTCGAACTACCTTGGGATAGCGAACCTGACCCGTGGGAGCCTGATGACGAAAGTCAAGATGAATTTTTGTCTTTCTTGAGAGTATTCCTGCATAATGAAGACCTCACATATTGGGAATTTGTAGCTTGGGTGGAGGAAATGTTTGGATTTGACATTACAACAGATGAACGTGTGTGTGAGCATGCCAAAGAAATTATTTCAAACGAAGACATGTCAGTTCCCGTCATTGTTGATAGTGTCATGGACGTTGCCCTGAGACTCACAGCGCATGCATCACCCTGGCTTTGTAACAGCGGATCCGACAGAACAGATGAGCCAACTCCAGCCCCACCATTCAATTCTACTCAGATGCCACTGTGGGCAGAAGCAATGATGGGAAATGCCTTCATTGTCATGCCTGGAGTAGATCCTTTCAAAGTCACAGGAGACATATTCAGCTTCCTCGGGCACTACGGGAACAGTGACGAACTCTGTCGGGATACACTTGCTGCAGTAACCGAAGGGGCGGACCCTGCGCTCTTGGACGGCATAGTCAGTACCTTAAAAGAGTCCACGTTCTCTCTTCTAAATGATACTGGTCACTGTTCATCATTTGTTGACCTAATACAAGACTCTCTTGAACTTCCATTCTCAATTGGTGACATCACAGGATTCGGAAGCAACCGTGGATTATGCGAGGCAATCGGCCGTGCGTTCGACCCAGCAAATGACGAAGTGATAGATTTATCAGTTTTACGCATGCTCATATATCCAGATTCAGATGATTCACAAACACACCCCAATGCAACACAACAGCCATTTGGGTCATTCCCTCAACCTGAAGATCCTCCTGTAATTCCTGAAGAGTGGCAGAACTTCATCAGAGAGATGATCAAGGTTGCTGGGCTGGTTTACCATTCTGGAACAATCACGGAGGCAATCGGTACGAGCTGTGACCTCCTTGATCAAGCCGACATTCACATTGATTCTTTGATACCACAACTGGGCCAAGTTTGTGACTGGTCAAGAAGGGGTTCCGATCTTGGTGAATTCTACCACCTCTGCCTTGATTTTGTCGAACTACCTTGGGATAGCGAACCTGACCCGTGGGAGCCTGATGACGAAAGTCAAGATGAATTTTTGTCTTTCTTGAGAGTATTCCTGCATAATGAAGACCTCACATATTGGGAATTTGTAGCTTGGGTGGAGGAAATGTTTGGATTTGACATTACAACAGATGAACGTGTGTGTGAGCATGCCAAAGAAATTATTTCAAACGAAGACATGTCAGTTCCCGTCATTGTTGATAGTGTCATGGACGTTGCCCTGAGACTCACAGCGCATGCATCACCCTGGCTTTGTAACAGCGGATCCGACAGAACAGATGAGCCAACTCCAGCCCCACCATTCAATTCTACTCAGATGCCACTGTGGGCAGAAGCAATGATGGGAAATGCCTTCATTGGCATGCCTGGAGTAGATCCTTTCAAAGTCATAGGAGACATATTCAGCTTCCTCGGGCACTACGGGAACAGTGACGAACTCTGTCGGGATACACTTGCTGCAGTAACCGAAGGGGCGGACCCTGCGCTCTTGGACGGCATAGTCAGTACCTTAAAAGAGTCCACGTTCTCTCTTCTAAATGATACTGGTCACTGTTCATCATTTGTTGACCTAATACAAGACTCTCTTGAACTTCCATTCTCAATTGGTGACATCACAGGATTCGGAAGCAACCGTGGATTATGCGAGGCAATCGGCCGTGCGTTCGACCCAGCAAATGACGAAGTGATAGATTTATCAGTTTTACGCATGCTCATATATCCAGATTCAGATGATTCACAAACACACCCCGATGCAACACAACAGCCATTTGGGTCATTCCCTCAACCTGAAGATCCTCCTGTAATTCCTGAAGAGTGGCAGAACTTCATCAGAGAGATGATCAAGGTTGCTGGGCTGGTTTACCATTCTGGAACAATCACGGAGGCAATCGGTACGAGCTGTGACCTCCTTGATCAAGCCGACATTCACATTGATTCTTTGGTACCACAACTGGGCCAAGTTTGTGACTGGTCAAGAAGGGGTTCCGATCTTGGTGAATTCTACCACCTCTGCCTTGATTTTGTCGAACTACCTTGGGATAGCGAACCTGACCCGTGGGAGCCTGATGACGAAAGTCAAGATGAATTTTTGTCTTTCTTGAGAGTATTCCTGCATAATGAAGACCTCACATATTGGGAATTTGTAGCTTGGGTGGAGGAAATGTTTGGATTTGACATTACAACAGATGAACGTGTGTGTGAGCATGCCAAAGGAATTATTTCAAACGAAGACATGTCAGTTCCCGTCATTGTTGATAGTGTCATGGACGTTGCCCTGAGACTCACAGCGCATGCATCACCCTGGCTTTGTAACAGCGGATCCGACAGAACAGATGAGCCAACTCCAGCCCCACCATTCAATTCTACTCAGATGCCACTGTGGACAGAAGCAATGATGGGAAATGCCTTCATTGGCATGCCTGGAGTAGATCCTTTCAAATTCATAGGAGACATATTCAGCTTCCTCGGGCACTACGGGAACAGTGACGAACTCTGTCGGGATACACTTGCTGCAGTAACCGAAGGGGCGGACCCTGCGCTCTTGGACGGCATAGTCAGTACCTTAAAAGAGTCCACGTTCTCTCTTCTAAATGATACTGGTCACTGTTCATCATTTGTTGACCTAATACAAGACTCTCTTGAACTTCCATTCTCAATTGGTGACATCACAGGATTCGGAAGCAACCGTGGATTATGCGAGGCAATCGGCCGTGCGTTCGACCCAGCAAATGACGAAGAGATAGATTTATCAGTTTTACGCATGCTCATATATCCAGATTCAGATGATTCACAAACACACCCCGATGCAACACAACAGCCATTTGGGTCATTCCCTCAACCTGAAGATCCTCCTGTAATTCCTGAAGAGTGGCAGAACTTCATCAGAGAGATGATCAAGGTTGCTGGGCTGGTTTACCATTCTGGAACAATCACGGAGGCAATCGGTACTAGCTGTGACCTCCTTGATCAAGCCGACATTCACATTGATGTTTTGGTACCACAACTGGGCCAAGTTTGTGACTGGTCAATAAGGGGTTCCGATCTTGGTGAATTCTACCACCTCTGCCTTGATTTTGTCGAACTACCTTGGGATAGCGAACCTGACCCGTGGGAGCCTGATGACGAAAGTCAAGATGAATTTTTGTCTTTCTTGAGAGTATTCCTGCATAATGAAGACCTCACATATTGGGAATTTGTAGCTTGGGTGGAGGAAATGTTTGGATTTGACATTACAACAGATGAACGTGTGTGTGAGCATGCCAAAGGAATTATTTCAAACGAAGACATGTCAGTTCCCGTCATTGTTGATAGTGTCATGGACGTTGCCCTGAGACTCACAGCGCATGCATCACCCTGGCTTTGTAACAGCGGATCCGACAGAACAGATGAGCCAACTCCAGCCCCACCGTTCAATTCTACTCAGATGCCACTGTGGGCAGAAGCAATGATGGGAAATGCCTTCATTGGCATGCCTGGAGTAGATCCTTTCAAAGTCATAGGAGACATATTCAGCTTCCTCGGGCACTACGGGAACAGTGACGAACTCTGTCGGGATACACTTGCTGCAGTAACCGAAGGGGCGGACCCTGCGCTCTTGGACGGCATAGTCAGTACCTTAAAAGAGTCCACGTTCTCTCTTCTAAATGATACTGGTCACTGTTCATCATTTGTTGACCTAATACAAGACTCTCTTGAACTTCCATTCTCAATTGGTGACATCACAGGATTCGGAAGCAACCGTGGATTATGCGAGGCAATCGGCCGTGCGTTCGACCCAGCAAATGACGAAGAGATAGATTTATCAGTTTTACGCATGCTCATATATCCAGATTCAGATGATTCACAAACACACCCCGATGCAACACAACAGCCATTTGGGTCATTCCCTCAACCTGAAGATCCTCCTGTAATTCCTGAAGAGTGGCAAAACCTCATCAGAGAGATGATCAAGGTTGCTGGGCTGGTTTACCATTCTGGAACAATCACGGAGGCAATCGGTACCAGCTGTGACCTCCTTGATCAAGCCGACATTCACATTGATTCTTTGGTACCACAACTGGGCCAAGTTTGTGACTGGTCAAGAAGGGGTTCTGATCTTGGCGAATTCTATCACTTCTGCGTTGATTTTGTCGAACTGCCATGGGATGTCACCGCTCCTGAGTGCAGCGATGGTTGGTGGGCAAGCTTTCTCTTCCCAACCCCAATGGAGGGAAATGAAAGAACTGAATCAAATCCGAGTTGGAACACAGACATCTCTCATGAATATTTTAATCGTTTGTTCCAGAACGTTGCTGAATTGCTGTACAGACAGTTTGGCAGTGACCCTTACTCCGTGCGTGAAACGTTCGGATCTCTCCTCCAGACCGATACTGCAGATGTTTGGGAATTGGGGAAGTCTTTGGCTAGGACTCTCTTTACATCTTTTTTCTCGGATGATGCATTGACTGCTAAGTGCACGCAATATTACAGAAATGTGTCCTTTTCAGGGTTAAACCCTCAAGAATTCACAGTCTTTGATCAACTGGAAAGGCTCCTTTCAGAATTCACAGGAAAGTTTAGAAGTGGAAGTGATTTCTGCCATTTCATCTTAAGCTTTGGAGACGAAGAGAGAGAAGCTGCTGTTGTCAGTGCAGCTGTGGATGGCGCCTTTAATATCATGAATGATGTCAGTTTATGTAACTCCTCAATTCACATTCTTCTCGGAACCCACGGCCAAGCTACATTCAGGCAAATAACAGGCTTTACAAAGGTGGACACATTCTGTGTTTACCTGTTTGACAGTTTCAACGACCGAATAAATGTCACAAACTTTGAGTTACGGCTTCCTGCTGATTTCAGGCTGACCACCTACACTCCAGTTGAAGGCGAATACCTTCCCGGAATCACCTTCCGAGATGTAGTGTCTCTCGCGGGGGCTCTGCTCAACACCAACAAGTTCAGCGAAACTATGGCTTTGGCATGCAACAAGTTGGGCCCACTCTTTGATGATAACATCTTCCCGGGATTGGGTCATATGGCTACTCTCTGTAATGTTATCGGTCAAGGTGACATTCAAGGTGCGGTGACACAATGTGAACGGTTGATTGTACCCCTTGTGTACGGCGCCGATTATCCCATTGCACTGCGACATGTTGATTTTGGCCAACTGCTCCTGCAAGCTGTTCTTCCATACTTCGGCTATGAACCACGGTTTGAAATGGATGTCATCTGTCCAGCGATTGAAACCGTTCTTAATTCTGACATCAGCCCGGTTCAGCTGGCTACTGTTGTGATAAATGGCTTGCTGAGGTTTGGGATCGAATACGGCGCCGGTATCTGCCAAGACATAGAGGGGGTGTTCAACTACTTGGCCCCAAAGTTGAACATACCAGGGAATCCATCAGACCCAAATTACGATGCCGAGTTAGCACAGTACCTACTGCAATCAAGACAGGAATTTCGACGCAACTTTTACAGTCTTTTTGAATTCGCAAGCACACTTGCCGGCTTCGAAAGTCATGACCTCATGTGCAGTGCACTCGTTGAAGCAGTCCAGGACCCAGATACGTTAGATAACTTGATCGATCTCATTAGGGAAAGGGCATTCTCATACCTGACTGACGAAAACGAGTGTAATATAGCAGTAAAGGCCACGATCAAATACATCAACTTGGTATCTCAGGATGTGGGATCCAGTAACCTGCTGTACCAAGCAACTGGCTACCACAGTGCACAGGCTTTCTGCAGAGCGACCACGGCTGCATTCCGCGGGGAGTCAATGCCTGAACAGGGTAAGTCGTGAATTTTAGGACTAGTTAATTTCAGGCTGATAATTTCCAAGTATTACGGAGGATATTATCATCTCCAAACAAAATTACATCCGGACAAAAAGCATTTCGAATGTACTTGATAAGGCTGATGGTCTTCAACTAACGCAGGAGCCTAACATCTCAAAAATTGCAAAGTTAAAAACATTTGGAATGCATTTAATCAAGTGAAATTTTCTGACTGTAAATGCTGCTAACATCTTTGATTAGTGTATAATTTTATTCATGGAAATACTGTTGGCAACACATGAAAAACAAGGATTTCATAAGAGAAATTTTGAGGTCGGTCTTTAAAAATAGTTTAAATGTCAACTCAGAAGGTGACATCATTTTGTTGCACCGGATTGGAGGGTATAGATTTGCACACAGCAACCTCTGAAAAAACTAGCAGTAATACACTAGCATTTTACTCACGCGGGGGGGGGGGGGGGGGGGGGGGGCTGCACTTGGTATTATAGGGCAAACAAATTGTTATGCTTCCGATTACATGGTATTTGAAAATAGGGTAGGTAGGTAGGTAGGTAGGTACAGAATCTTTTTTGGCAATTTATTTTGTGACGTGTAGTCATATAAAGGTAGTAATAAAACATTTTTTTAAAAGGGACAGGCTGTTCGATATCTATTTATTTTGAAACCGAAATATTGGCCAAAAATTCGATATTATTGTGATGACGTCACTTTTTCTTTAACGGAAGAATGGAGGAATAAAAATAAAACGTGATGGAAGTCACCACGACATCGTGAGATCGGGGCGCGGCCACCGGGATCGGGCCCGCCGAGATTGAGCTCCGGTCCGCCGGGATTGAGCTCAGATCCGTCCACCGATGACCAAGACCGCAAATCGGGGCCGGCAAGATCGGGGCCGGCAGGATCGGGGCCAGTTTTACAAGGCCCCGTTATTGGAGTACTATACATTTATGCGCCTATCAATTGATTCCCCTTCCACCCCCCGGGCTACCCCACCTCTGAGGTGGGGATTTGGTCAAGTTTTTTAAGCCCCAGGGTGGGGATTTTGGTCATCATACACTGAGGTACATGTGTGTTGTAGTATATTAACCCGATGACATCTTTTACAAGCCCTACATAATATAGTGCGTAGACCTACGTGTTTGTTCGATCCTTTTGCAAGGCTTTTACAAAAAATCAAACATAAAGCATACATGACAGCATCAAAATTCTAATCCCCACCCATTTAGGTTGGGATTGTCGCTAGCTTTTTGCTCCAGGGGTGGAGATTTTGTCACTTCAAAAATGACAATCCCCACCTCAGAGGTGGGGTGGCCCGGGGGGGGGGGGGGGAGAGGTGGGGCCGGGACCTTCAGTTGGCTTCTTTACGGCACTCAAGAAAGACCAGTGTTTGTTTCTATTTCGTCATTGTTGATTAGTAACAGTTGATAACATGGACGATCACACGTGAGCTGTCAAAAAAAGGATCGTATTGTATGTATTGTGTAAACGTGTACGTACACACATAGAAAACAGGCATTGTACATGTAGAATGCATGGAACGCGCCCTACGTGTTTTAGTCTTTTTCTCAAGACGAATTTTGCTACACGTTTGCTGTGTGTACGTGCATTGTACACTGGGAATATAGACGGTAGCATTCAGTGCGATTGCTTGCACTGGACCAATGCTACACCAACAAGGAACGTGCGCTGTAATGAACGGCGCGGAGATGACGTGGCGTACGGCGACAAAGTCATGTTGGGGTTTTAGACGGGTCAATTTATGGGGGAAAAACACCCCAACCCCAAAAAATTGCAACAAAAGGTTTTTCAACGGTTTTTAGTAGTATTTGACATCAGGAATAACATACTAAAAATCTAAGAAAATTGGATGTCCGGAAAGCTGTTATTTTCAAAATGGCGTCCAAGATGGCCGCCGGTACCTAAAAATAGCCATAAATCATTAATTATCCATCCTAGAGATGTAATTTTGGTGTCTACCCCCTAGTTTCAGGGGTACAAAAATTCATTAAGACTACTTAAAATGTTCTTGAGTAATAAGAAAACCGAGAAATATAAGATGGCGTCCAAAATGGCTGCCAATTACACTAATGGTTACAAGTCAATAACTGCCTACATTATGGCTGTAATTTTGATGTCTATCCCTCAGTTTTTGGGATTAGAAAATCTACTGTGACTAGTAAAAGTGTTATTGAGTAAGTTGGTACACTATAAATCCAAGATGGCGTTAAAGATGACCGCCAATAAGACTAAAATGGCTATATAAAAGCCATTTACTATTTACTTTTTGATGTAATTTTGATGTCTGCCGCTAGGATGTAGGGTAAAAAATTATGAAATTAAGACCAGTGCAAGTATCAATCAGTAATCAGTAAACCTAAAAATCCAACTTGACATCCAAGATGGCCGCCAATACTCTGAAAAGGCTAAAGATCTCGTGTTATACTTGTTAGATATATCTGTAATTGAGGTGTGTACTCCTAGATTGTCAGGATCAAAAATTAGCTTTGCGTTGAATGATCGGGTTCTCAATAAATACACGATGGCAGTCATCTATATACCTGTATCCTGTTACTATTGATCGAATATTGGACTTTTGGGCAAGGGTATGGTTATAGTTAGGGTTAGGATTAGGGTTAGGTATTCGTTTGGGTGAGGCATAGGCGTAGTAAGGTCATTTTTATTGGGGTAGACGTGAAAAGGGGCACTCGATATATCGGAGGAAGAGGGGGCACTAACATTTTTCAGTGGGTGTACAGAGGTCACTAGAATTTTTAGTAATGGCACACTAGAGCCAGCAGCATGGTAGAAATTATTTTAATGTTGCGTTAATTGTGTACTTACGGGCTCCGTTCCTAAAAGTTTTATTGGACTTACCAAACTAGCTTGCGACATTAAACACCAACAGGTATGTTGTAGATAGAGAGCAGGGTTTCGATCTTTTTGTGAGACGGAAATTTTGGGGTACAAAAAAGCACCAAAAATAAGAAAGGGCACTCTGGAAATATGGGGGGGGGGGGGTGGTTAAATATCCCCCTCCCCCCGCCCCCGCTGGATACGCCTATGTGAGGGTAGGGTTAAGGTTAGGGTTAGGGTTTAGGTGTATCTGAATACACTTGTTCATTCCGACACGGTTCATTGGCCCTATGGGTCGTGTACTAATCTGAATGAACTCATTTTTAAACCTAAAAGAAGTGTATGAAAAGTCGAAAAGACACACACCATTTTGCTGCAGAGTGTCACATGGGCGGCTTAATAAGAACTAGTACAAATGTTTATCATTTTGTATGCCATTCTACTCGGGGACGGGTCGTTGGTGCTACGGGTCATTTGTCCTCCGTTTCATCGGTCTTACCTGTCGGATCGTTAGCCCTATTTCCATCTGCTTTGAAATACGACTGGTGGGGTTAAGTTCATTTAGGTAAGGAGTTAGGCTTAGGGTTAGAGTATATATAATTATCTGAATACAATTCACTAGTCCATTCTCACGGGTCGTTGGTCCTACGGTTCACAGACTGCAGGACCAGCGACCCGTAGGAACAATGAACCATAGGACCAACGACCCCCACGACCCGTAACTTGTTACTTTTAGATGCATTAATAATCTGATTAGCCAACGCTATGATAATCTGAATGTTCTTTGTGTAGTCTTGACTTCCCAGCAATGTTAGTGTAATGGCGGCCATCTTGGATGCCATCTTGATTCTAAGGCTTAGGCCTACTTAATGACACTTTTGCTAATTTTAGGTACCGGCGGCCATCTTGGACGCCATTTGGAAAATAACAGCTTTCCGGACTTCCGATTTTCTTAGATTTTTAGTATGTTATTCCTGATGTCCTATACTACCAAAAACCGTTGAAAAACCTTTTGTTGCAATTTTTTGTGTAAAACTGTATATTGACCCTACTAAATGGTCAAAGAAACGACACATACGTCAATACGTTATGTACTATTCTATCGTCGAATTTATTTGAAATAACTGGCATTTCGGGCAAGGTAAACTTGACTCATTCACTTAATACACATGCTGCGAAAAGCTACATAACATATCGCGATTCTTCGGTATATCATGGAAGAAGGAAAGTTCCTCCATGGGTATATCGAATTCCCCGATATTTCGGGGTTTTTTTAAGGGGCCGATTGATTTTCGATATGAACAAAAGAAAATATCGGTAAATATCGTCATATCGAACAGCCTGGTAGTTATAAAAAGTAAGTAATAAAAATAGTAAAGTCAAACAAAAAACTCTCGAAACAAAATTGGGTCGGGCCGTTAAAATAGGGTCGGTCTGGTAACCGGAAGCAGAACTTATTTTTTGGGCCTAAGGTGGATGTTTGGAGGATTCAATTACATTCGTATTCCTACCTCATCATATCAAGGCAGCTGAAAGCAAACTGCACAACTTACTCAAAATTGTTTACTTAATTAAGCAGGTGCATTCTTTCCTACATCACACCTTGCTAGGTGATGGAAGCGGAAACACTGTCAGAAAATATACTATAAATAATTGCAATGAAACAAAAACCCTCAATGACTTCACGCATGAGACGGTTATAGAAGGTGAATGAGTCACAATGCATTGCCAGGTGGTTTCAATTTTTTTAATATCAAATTCTCACACGACAGTGAAATCAAGACACATCTTCACAAAAAAGTCAATATGTGTATTTTCTTTTTAATTTGTCAGATTTTTGGGGGACAGATTTTAAAACTTTTAACCTTACCTATACAAAATGCACAAGCCTCTTTCTAATACATTAAACACAATATGTCATAAAAATCAGTGAAATATAGTTTCTTCAAAGTTACAATGACATTTTCTGTAGGAGGGGGGGGGGGGGCTGATACACTTTCTCACCGTTGGTGGCGCCATTTAACCTGTGTTTTGTTCTCACCCATAGGCAAAAATAGGACCTGAATTTGCAAGGCGTAGGCCCCTACAAGCAAAAGCAAAAAAGACAAAGAAGAACAAAAAAACAACCCAAACCCCCCCCCCCCCCCCCCTGGATCCGTGCCTGACTGTATGAGAAGACAATGTGAAGCTTGAAATTTGCACACGAAGCCAGTGAACCTAACCACTGGTGAAATTACCACAATTATGTTCGCTTATATGCTACATTTTCTACATTTTCTGAGGTGAGCTGGTCTCACCAACAGCGGAAGTTATCCCCGCCTGGGTCTATTGGCTTAATTTCTCTGGCATTTGTTCAAGATGTATCGTCTATTTTAACAATGTAGGTTTGGGTGCAGTAAAGCCCCAGTCCCATACAGTACGGTTCATCACGGACCTACACGGTTCACCCCGGACCATGAACCGTGGTGAACCGGGACCACTTGGTCAAATTTTGAAGAAAATCACGACCGACGACCGTCGTCCAGGTTGCACCACGTTTCTTAATTGCCCCGACAGCGCCCCGACAGCGCCCCGACAGCGCCCCGACAGCGCCCCGACAGCGCCCCGACAGCGCCCCGACAGCGCCCCGACAGCGCCCCGACAGCGCCCCGACAGCGCCCCGACAGCGCCCCGACAGCGCCCCGACAGCGCCCCGACAGCGCCCCGACAGCGCCCCGACAGCGCCCCGACAGCGCCCCGACAGCGCCCCGACAGCGCCCCGACAGCGCCCCGACAGCGCCCCGACAGCGCCCCGACAGCGCCCCGACAGCGCTACGGATGAACAAGGTTTCAGTACGGTTTAGCTACGGTTCGCCCCGGACCACCACGATTCACCACGGTTCACCCCGGCATCGTTACGGTTCTCCCCGGCATCGCTACGGTTCGCCACGGTTTGTCCCGGCGCCACTACGGTGGCGAACCGTGTTGGGTCCTGGGTGATACGTAGTTGCACCGTGAAGATCCGTGGCGTTGATGGGGTTAAAAATAACTCCCGGTTCGGCACGGTTCTACCTGGACGACCCTGTTGCCACTACGATCCCACTAAGGCCCACCCCGTTGCACCCCGGCACAGCGACGGTTCACCCCGGTTCAGGTGATCGTCCCGGTTCACCCCGGCAGTTTTTGACATGTCAAAAACTGCCGGGCAGCTTTTGACATGTCAAAAACTGCCGGGGCAGCTCACGGTTATTCAAGGACCATCACGGACCACCACGGACCATCCAGGCATTGCTACGGTTCGACACACGGTTCACCCAGGTTCACCACGGTTCATGAACCGGCATTAACCGGCATGAACCGGGGGCCCTGTGGGACTGGGGCTTTTGAGTGGTAAGGTTGGCAACCCAAAATGTGGCCATCCCTACTAGTACTATACCTGTGTTTGTAGCCCTTGACCACTAGTGACTTGTAGCCTTGTATTGGGCGACTTCCAGTTGGCAGAATACATTTTGACAATTGCAATAATTTAAGATCTTCACCAACTGTTCTAAATCTATAGGCACCTGTTTGGGCATCGTGGATTGTGCTGGTGTTTGCAACGGCGACACCATGCCCGACTGTGCCGGTGTTTGTGGTGGCAGTGCGACCTTCGACTGTGCCTATGTCTGCAATGGTAGGGCCACCATGAACAGCTGTAACCTGTGTGTCAGGGGCATCACCGGGCGCCGGGCTAAATTTGGACAGGACCGCTGTGGCACCTGTTGGTCGGATCCGAACTACCGCATCACCTGGGACTGCTACGGCACGTGCAATGGCACGGCATTTTTAGATGACTGTAAAGAGTGTGTCGGTGAGTTTGTTTTTGGTGGACGCATGTTCACAACCATAATTATTCAATGGGTTTTGTAAGAAATCCTGAGGTCATTGAAGGTAGCCGAAGTAGCTTGAGGGAGTTTTTTTTGCATTGTGCTTTATAATTATACTATCTCATTGTATTTCAGTGAAACCACAAAGGAATACAAATTTTGAATACAAACATAAAAACAGTGCAATACTTTTTTAGCCAAAAGTATATTATTAAAAGGTAACCATATGTGAGGCTAGAAAGGTTGTAAACATCTACCTCTTTTCAATTTACATGGACGTAAGTTATGTATACTCTGCCTCCCCTCTGCTAAGGTGTCAATTGCACTATCCTTGTTCAACTTCATTGTACATGTACGGAGCTCTATAAGTGCCATCCGACTTGTTGAGATCCTGACATATTTTATCTCGGGATGACGACATAAGATGACGACATGGCACTTCCAGAGCTCCGTATACATGCAATCTCACCCGAGTCATTCTCTTCTGAAATCCCTCCTCCCAGGTGGTAAGACGGGGAAATCGGCCAATTACAACCAGGCTCGCATTGACTGCCGTGGCGTCTGTGATGGCAGGTGGGTGGAGGATGATTGCGGCTTCTGCGAGCCCCGGGCGTCCTTTGGAGTCATAAACAAGTACATGGATTGCAACGGGGACTGTTTCACACCTGGAGGTAAGTGGAAAAATCATTATTTTCAGTAATACTGAAAGCAGATTTCGTCAATAAAACGTAAAGATTTTCTCCTTTTTTTGGCAGAGGAACAAAGGACCTTCTGTTTACAACAAACCCTTCTTTTTATTATTTTTTTCTTCAAATGATGTCATCTATTACGATAACAATAAAAGGAAGTCCACCGATAGAGTGTCGATGGAGATGCATACATCAGCAGTGGCGTATCCAGAAATTGATAAACAGGGGGGGCGAAATGTACCTGGGCTGTCGAAGGCAGCTCCGCGTGCCGTAGCCCACCAGCGCTACGACGTCGCAGTAGGCCTACTAATGAATAAAGTCTACGTGACGTTACCCCTGAAGACCCACTGCTACTATTTTTTTATATAAGTTTTATTGATTTTTTCTGGGCCTGCAAACGGGGGGGGGGGGGGGGGGGGAGGGGAAGGGGGGGGGGCGTACGCCGGCTCTGCCCTATGCTGTATACGCCACTGATCAGTTGGTTGAGATTTAAAATTCTGTTTAAACCACATTCAAAACTTGTGAGATTATGTTTGTATCATACATTAAATGTAAGAAACATCTTCAATTCTTGGCCCCATGTTGACATTTGTATTTTTGGTGACAATATTGATTAGTTCAGCTAATTAACACATCTGTTCAGCTTGGTGAAATATTCAGTATTTTTAGACTTTCAGTTATGAAACACTTAAGAGCTCATCATACATATTGAAACATATTCATCTTATGAGATGATTGATAAGTCATACCAACTGAGCTAAGTACTGCAAAAAACCAAGACCAAAAACAAACAAACAACCCCTCCTCCAAACCCCACCTCCCCCCCCAAAAAAAAAAAAAAAAAAAAAACGGAAAGATTTTACTTTAATACCCCCACCAAAATGGATCAAGAACAGCAAACGCGTAGAAAATAACCAACCCTCCTTGATAACAACGGTCTAAACATGTGGCACAACCTGTTATTCCAAGATTTATGTCAGCAAAATCTGTAAAAAACGAGGCAGAAATCAACATATATGCCAACACTTTAAGTGACCATACACAGAAAACACAAACTTTCTTCCCCTATATTTCACGAACATTTCCCAACAAAATTCTCAAATTTAAAGGTTGTGCCAAGTGTGTATACAATTCTGAACACAGGATGGATAGTTATTTTCTAAGATTTTGCTGTTCTTGATCCATTTTGGGTGGGGGGTATTAAAGTAAAATCTTTCCAAAACAACAACACACCCACAAACCGTTGGCAGGCCATGTTTTGCTTCAATCATTTCTTTCAAACTTCAGCTACATCCAACAGGGCCGAGTACAACCACTGCGGTGTATGCTACGGAGGCAGCACGGATTTAAATGAAACCAGCGGAGTCAATGCATGCGGGCAGTGCTTGACCGATTCCTCTGCAGATGAATCCACCTGTGCAGGATGCGATGGAGTGCCCAACAGGTGAGTGCGACAATCAGTGACATGTATTGTGCGGAGTATATTGTGAAGGTGAGGACACTTCCCAATCTTGGCAAATTTTCCATCGAAAATCTCAGGAATTCTCACTCTGGCAGAAATGTTGGATAGTTTTTCCGAATTTTTTTTGTGGACTTTTTTTTATTTTTGAATCAATTTGAGACCAAAAAAATCGAAAAGTTAAGGATTTTTTATTGAAAATACACAGATTAAGATATTTTTAGATTTTCAGAATAACATTCAAGAAGATTTCAAGACAAGTGAAATGCAATGCCTTAAAATATAAATTACACCTTTAAAACTTATTTATAATTTTTAACCTTGGGCTGAAGACCGCATCAGCTAGTGCCTTATTTTTTTAACTAATGTAAAAGTTCCTATATCATTCACCAGTGTTTCCTTAAATGTCCTTAAATTCCTGTTAATTCCCCAAATTCCCAATAATTTCCATTAATTCCGTTGAAAATTTTACAGCTCTGAAAATTCCAAGGTATTTTGCAACACTTATTCTTGTTTGTTCGGTCTTTTTATATCACCACAGGAAACCATCAAGATCTACTTTAATTAATGATTACAGTTTTTTAGTTTCGTTTAATTGCTATAATACAAACAAGCTGTTCAGTTGCTTTTATTTAAAATACATTTGTACATGAAACTACCCCACTTATTTTAACATTTAATTTGTTATACTACAATGTCGTCTTGGTCTTTTTCAAAGTATACTTCTCTTTTTTAATGCTGAAGTGGATTGGGCATACATATTCAATAGTTGTTCAAGTTTTCTTAATTTCAGTGAAAACGACTTATGTATAGCTTAATGTGATCAACAAAGAGATTGTTACACAGTTAAATCAATCATAACATTTCTTAATGAAACATGGTTTGATTAGTTGGTTTTCTTGCACATTTTTATTCTGCAGCGGTCTAGTCTATGATGCATGTGATATCTGTGGCGGCACTGGCACAACCTGTTTTGGTGTTGGATGGGTCGTCCCTAGTCTGGTCAATGAGAACTCCAACACACAGGTATTGAATAATCCACTCTAAATCCAACAGTGGACAATTTGTGTTGATGACAATATTGTTGATCCGAGCAGGATCAAAAGTGCATGTTCTTGTACTTTGATTCTGTTGGATTTAGCAGGCTACTATCATTGGATTATGTGTGATTCAAAAGGGCATCCAGACGGAGGTATAGGTTCAGGTTTAGTTAATTAATAGGAAAGATTTTACTTTGATAGACCCACAAAATGGGTTAGGAACAGAAAAATCTATCTGTTTGTGTTCAGAATCATGTAAACACAAGGCACAACCTAAATAGGTTTGAGACTTACACTCAAAGGACAAAATTAAAAATCCCCACCCTCGGGCACAAACAAAATTACCAATCCTGACTTCCGAGGTGGGGGTTACTGGGGGAGGGGGACTAATTAATATGTACAAAAGCCTAAGGGTTTATGCATTCCAATTTGGGTGATTGTTAAGTTAAGGACCCTTTTTAGTTTTGGCCAAATGAGAGTCAAGAATTTTGTATCATTCCAAAATGACTTTTTTTCAACTTAAAGCAGCATTCTCTTAATTCCAATGACACTCTTTTTGGTAAATTTGAACAGTGTCTTAGCAATTTTCTGATGCAATTTAAGGTTGGTATCATGCGAATCTGTGTGCACATTCACTGTGCATGATCGTGTGTAGCTTGAAAATTCCAGCTCTAAGCTCATGACCTTGCCATTTTTTTCTAAATGGCGATAGAGCTTGAATTTTCAAGCTAGATCATGTGGTGATCACCACCTTTCATTTCTCCCAAAAATTTCCATTACAAAAATAAAACCCCTGCCATCTAATCCAAAAGTAAGCATGTACTCATCTCGACGTTGGTGATCTCATATCAACCATGCTTCCAAATGTTTCAAATCGGGGTTACTTTCAACTTTTAGCCCCCGACCCCATCCCAAGAAAGGAAACTTAAAAGTCGCTCAGAGATGTGCCCGTCACAGCAACATCACACTTTCGAACCAGACAATGTTATTTAGAGATAATTTCGAACCTTGCAATAGAACTAATACATTTGTATTTGGAGTTTTGCTTATCGATGTACCCCTTTCATACAGCTGGAGGTTTATGGAGCCGGTTTTGAAGAGGGTTCTACGCTGGTCTGCATCTTCGAAGACTCTTCTGGCAGCCAGACACAGAGCGACACTCAGTATGGCAGTTTCGTCAAGGTGACATGTAACGTGCCCAGTTTGGCCGCAGGTATGGAATAGCACATTGCGTTTTAGCATTATTCAAAGTTAATTAGATTGTAAATAGACAAAGTAATTCTAAAGACGGGTTAAGACACTAATGACAGAAAATAGTGGGGATTCTTAAAAACAATATCCACATTTAAGCTTTCATAAAACCCTAAACAAAAAATTGAATTTTTTAACAGGAATGGACAGGCAGTTTATCGCTTTCAGAAAACGTATTTTTCTTACATGACGCTTTAACATTGGCAAACAAAACCTTTATACAAAACTTCCCCTCTTGGAAGTCATCAGAATGTTAATATCCCATTATATAAAGGGATATTATTGTGCAAAATCTAGCTGGAAATTGCCACTGGGAGTAAACAGGTAGGTTTTCAAACTGAGATGAAACCTGGTTGAGGATGTTAAGAACCTGTGATAAGCACGTCTAGACTAATTCATTTTGATGCATAAATGTCACCAAGCTCTTCGTAGAATGTGGTAGAGGGTCATTATCATAACGTGGCTCGACAAAACACATATACAAGTCTTCTTACCATCTTTTATTCATCACAAGGTGATTACAAGGTCAAAGTTGAACGTGACGGGATTATTTCGGATGGCGTTTATGGGGACTTGACTGTCCAAGCTGGTAAGTCTACTTGTTGAGAAATGTCCATGTATGTTTTGGTTTTGGTTTTGCTCTTTATAATGCAATCCAATTCGCACACAGAGGGGTTTTTCGAAACGCTGGCTTCGGCTCGGCTTCGGCTTCGGCTCCGACTTCTGAATAACTGAGAAGCAAACCAAATGGAAATATTCTAAATGTTGGTACATGTTCTGCTTCAGGAACATTTATTCGGTTGATTATGAAAGTAAAAATTAGTATACTTACACTTTGTTTGCTTCTCAGATATTCAGAAATCGGAGACGAAGCCGAAGCCAAGCCGAAGCCAGCGTTTCGAAAACCCCCTTATATAGTGTTTTTTTCCTTTTCGATCAAAGGTTCAGGTTCATCCATTTATATAATTGTGAACAAATCCTAATGAATAAATTGTAAATTCCTATTCAGGTCCGTCAAAATAATTCCAATAATCATTTTTGTCTGCACGGTGTAGTTTAATTCGGTATACATGTTATATTCTCGAGTTTAACAAGTCAGCTCAACTTGAATTAGCACCTTTAAAAGGTCTTGGAATTAAATATATTTGAAGTTAAAAATAGAGTTCTTACTTCAATTTAGTTTCACTTTGGCGTATAACTTTGGCGCCTTTTCACCTTTGCAGCTATCGAGATCTTGACTGTGTCACCCTCTGAACTGACCATCAACAGCTCCGTGGATAGCATCGAAGTCACTGTCACGGCAGCAGAGGGGGCTTTCACATCATTGAAAGCTGCCGGTATAGTGCCATCCCTTATTGTCGAAGGAGGTTAGTTAATAGTTTATGTTGCGAAAGTCTCTTTAAAAGCGAATGTTCAGTATAAACCAGAGTTGTATTCGAGTCCCTGCAAGTCCTTTCACAAGTCCTTTTGCAAGCCCAGTCAGAAGTCCTTTCATAAAGCCGGTCACAAGTAACCCAATGAACAATGACAAAGGAATGCCTTTGTCAAAGCTCATTTGAATAGCTTGTGATTAGGATTAGGACTGGAGGGTTTGTGATGGACTTGCAGGGACTTGTGAAAGGACTTGCAGGGACTCGAATACAACTCTGGTATAAACCAAAGAGTTTATATTAGACCAAAAAAATCCATATGGAAAATGTATAGTAGATTACTTGAAACATTACGAATGCAGGATATCACTTCCCAATTGTTAATAATTGAGCGCTAGATTCTAAGAAAATCAGCACTTATTAGAAATTACAAACAACAGCATTGTGGACCCTACGATGTTTGGATACTTATCAGCACCCAAACAAGTACCGGTAATAAATGTTTGCAAAACTCACCAACAAATAAATCAGTAGGTAGTCGCACTAGTCGGTGAAATGTTCTGGTTTTGCTGCAATTCATATTCTGCATGCATCAAGTTAAAAAAAAACAGTGATATGACGAACCAGGTATAAACGTCGGTATACTATACTTTAACACGTCAATTTGCTGTCAGTTTTCATTTTGGGCAAATATACATGTATAAGAGTGCAATGTGTCCACTTTTCAGTATTCACTGAAAATCAATTGCCTGCGATATTATCAAAGATAAGACCTGCATGGAAATCAATGAGTAACTTTCTAATAGAAAGTGACCGATGAAAAACGATACTTTATTACATTACATTTCTTTACCCATATAGGGTGTGCCCAAACAGTTTAAACTGGTTTTCATTGGGGCCCTGCATACAATTTTGAATTTGAATTAAAATAAATTTTACACACATCCAAAAAAAATACAGATATACAAGAATATGTACACAAATACAAGAATAGTTACACATCTTATAGATATACGGTTAAGTTTTCAAATTAAGACTTTTGCTGATTTACAGGATCGCGAAAAACCCCTTTGGGGAAAAAACACGGGGAAATTTCCATCCGGCTCCAAATGACCGTGGCAACAACTTTATAACTCCGTAGATCAGCACAAATGCCAGAAATACTCTCAATGAACGTTTTATATAGTAGTTGGGAAATAATCGTCATTGTTTCAGCACTAGTTGGACATTAATTATTGTTTCTTCATCACTTTGCTTCATCACCTGCAGACTACAATGCCATTATTCCTGGATCGTTCGATGATAGTTCTGACAACACCATGCTCTTCAGTGTTCGAATGCCAAGGCGCTCTTTGCGGGTCACCGCCTGGCCATCACTGAACGGCGTGGAGAAGTTGGACACGCCCAGTGGCGCCGGCTTCGAGTTCACTGCTTACGCCCCAGCGCCGGAATTCACTGAGGCATACTTTGCAAGGACGGGTAGGTGGAGACTCCATCATTCGTTATATTTAAAATGAGTTACAAAAAACCACAAAACAAATTGAATTCATGGTCAGATGATATAGAAATATACCGGTACTGCTACAAAGTTTTACAAACTGCTTGTCAAATGGAGTGACGTGAACTATATAAATACATAGTTCGAATCCCGCTCCTGCCAGTTTTCTTTGTTCACTTTGAAAATGTATTCAAATTTACCTAGTCAGTTTCCATTGTGGATTGTTTGACGAATTATAAGTTAAAAATTGGTATCCTCATTGAGTGATCCCCACACTGTCGCTTCCCAGGTTGCATCGTAAAATTGGGCGTGATCCCATGGCTATAAGGCATTATGGGTTTATGACTTCCGACTAGTGCCCCGAACAAAGATACTGACAATTTGGGAGACCGCCAACATAGGGCAAGATAGCTCAGTTGGTAGAGCGCCGGTACGGTATTCCGGAGGTCGCAGGTTCGAATCCCGCTCCAGCCAGTTTTCTTTGTTCACTGTGACTTTTTTATAAGGTTAAAAGGGCCTGATGATGGCTCGATTCTAGCAAGTATAGCCTTTGAGAAACATTGTACGAGGATCAAACCTCAAGTCTTCCTAACTAAACAAATAAAACAAAGAGCGACATTAATACGGAATTCGATAGCCTGAAGTTCCCAATTTTCAACCCCAAAGTATAAAAATATATAAATAAACGCATACGAAAATTTAATCAAAGAAACGTTGATTAATTTTTCCTGATGCTAAAGATATACTGACTACATTTACAAAGACATCATGGAAACATTATATAGGTGAGATGTTCGTCTAGGTGAAAAATTACTGATCGACATGAAATCACTTAAAGTTTTAGTTAAGTGCGTCCTAAGTTGCATCCCAAGAATTTTATGTACAAACAAATACGAACAATCAAGCTAGCTTTTGCTTCTCAAACACCCGTCTTCTGTCCTTCACAGGTGCAGCGGTGCTGACCCGCTTCAGCTCTGGGGTAAACTTTCATGAGTTCAGTGGCTGTGAAGACGTGTTTGCGGATACCAGTAAGCTTGGAAGATCTGCCTCCTGTAGATGGGTGGGGCCAAGAACGATGTTCATTATCTTAGGCTTCGGAGATGATCTACTAGCTGTTGGTAAGCCGGCTTGGAGCAATTCAACAAGGAACATTGGTTAATCATTAGCAGAATCATGTTGTATATTACGCCTGAGCAATAGCATCCAGCGTGAACGATATCAGTCGAACTCTGGTGTCAACTCTCCCCTTTTCATAATGACGTCACCAGTCCATATTGAACTGCCTAGTGCAGTGACCATAATGAGGTGCTTATTTAACGAAACCAGTCAAGCATGCCGCGAAGTCTACTCTGGCCTGCCAAATATGTACTATGAATCATCACAAAGCTGTCCACGCGTGTTTTAAATCTAGCGCTATGTGGTCACGTGGGTGAAATTTAAATTGAAACGTCAAGTCAAACAAAATATTTTCAATTTTATGGAAGCATTTAGAAGAATATTGTTAATTATCCATGTCGGTGATACTGTAATTGTACACGGGGGTGGATCTCCCTGTAGCTACGTAAGCGAGCAACGTGTTACAACTACTTTAATATTAAAGTCGCGCGCCTTGGCGCACGGTGCCATCACATTAGATGGGGATGAAATTGGATATCAAACTCTTCACAATGAACGACACATAGTCAATCCTCCAGAATATATCCAACACTTATATTTGATGTGAAATTTGCACCTAATGTGGCCTGTTAAACTTGTGAAAACAGTGCATGACGAAATACAGCTTTGATCGCCCTAGAACCGAAGCGTTAACATGTGATTCAAAGGTCTGAACTTTTCCGTCTTTTTACAACTGTTATTTTAACAATGTCCGACAGGTGACGAGCTGGTGATCAAAGCAGACACCGTGAAGGCTTTCCGGGAGAGGTACTCCCGCTTCGTGGTAGGCAGCCAGACCGTCACCGGGCCTGCTAACCCAGTGGTCCCCACGGTGGTGTTACACGGAACACAGCGAGTGACGAGCTGCGGCACGGTCCGGATAAATGGACGGCAGACGCAGGGCGGGGCCGGGCGGAACATGGTGTATTCCTGGGGAGTGACCAGCGTAGGCAACACCACTGCAGTAAAAGCAGCAATCTCAAGTAGGCCTATATGACACAAATTTGCGATCACTTTGGCCCACAAAGGACAATTATTCACCAACAAACAACAACAGCAGCTGCAGCAGCAACATTAACTTTCGAACAGCAAACAGCATATCATAGTTTTTCAATATTGGGTTTTGTCCTTCACCGACGTATTTTTATAAACACTGTATACTCAGTGTTGTCCCCGAGAGATTATTTGGGAAAAACACTCGGGTCGGACCTGAACCCATGACCTCCTGCTTTCTAGTGCAGATGTCTTACCACTCGACCACGGAACTTGTCGGAGTCAGTTGGCTGGTTCAAATCTGATATAGCGGCGGGTACCGCAGCCAAACTATTCATATTAAAAGATGGAATTTGCGTCGGGGTGATGTAAATTCAATATTGGGTTTTGCCCTTCACCGACGTATTTTTATAAACACTGTATACTCATCTTATGAATAGTATATCATAGTTTGCTGGTTTATGCCTATTTGTACTTTTTTCAAAAACCTCGACAATGATAAGAATTCCAAAGAATTGTTTTTGGAAACACGCATTCCGGTCCTCATTAAAACGTTGTTCAGTGTTAGGAAGAAAAGCTCTGCGTGCTGTCGTCATCAATGGCGAAGTTACAAATTTGTTTGGTTTCTACTTTCATAAATTCAAGGCGAAAACAGAGTCAGGCTGGTGGTCCCTGGAAGTCTTATGGATGCAGAGACAATCTACACTTTCAGCCTGAGGGCAGAGAACTTCTTGGGTGAATCAGACACGTCCTACTTCAATGCTAGCCGGTCTGCCCTGGCCGTCCCGGAGGTCGAAATCACGATCAAAGGAGTCAATCCCGACAACGTGTTTGTCTCGGATAGGTAATGATAACACTACAATCATGCATCAGGGCCTATTTTATCGAAGCTTGTCATCCCAAATATCGCTTAAGTTGAGCACAAATTCGGCAAGAACCAGTTGCAACCGGCATGCATCTCGCATAATTTTGGCTTGTATCCTGTTTTTGCTAAGCGAAACTTTTCAGTACTTACTAAAATTTTGTGCCTAGCACCTGCATGAATTTGGCTCCCTGCCGCCACTTGCATGCATCAATCCATTTCAATCTGTAGTTCTCTTTCAGCGTTGATTTGAACTGGTTGTTCACATTTGTCTCTTTCTCCACTCCTTCCCCCCTTTTTAAGTTTTGACTTGTCGGCTGAAGTCACCTTCTACTCAGACTGCGTTCCCCCTGGCAATACTGTCTTCTCCTGGGAAGTGGATAACGAAGATGTCCCGTTGAACCTAAAGACGATCAACAGAAGAACACTTCACGTAGATTCCTACACACTACCAGGTAACCACAGGCTTTACTTTCAAGTGCAAGGTCGAGTTGACTAAATTTTACCAGACTTTTCACCCTAGTGAAATCAGATAATATTAGCGGAGTTTTTACGGTCATATTATTCACTGGGGTTCGCCTTTCACTTCTAAAGTTGAAGTTTAATTACTTTTCTTGTGTATTACCCAACAAACCACAAACTGAATTTAATAAGTTTTCAGACTGAACAAAGAAAACAAACGCCAGATTTGAACGTACGACTTACGGATTACAAACTGAGCTAGCACTTTCCCTATTTGTCAATATCTTTGTGGACAAAGGGGGCGTTGGTCAAAAATCATAAACCCATAATGCTGTATAGCCACAAATCACGGCCCAGACTTTATGATTGAACATATAAGGGTAGTGCGGAACACGCAAACTGGCAGTGCAGCACTGTTGAAAGTGCCACAATAAAACTTTGAATAGTAACACGAGATGGGAAAGGTTGGTAGATAGAGCACAGTGATGGTAGTCCAACTGTGTCAATTCCGAGTCCAGGGTCCATTCAGTTTTTCTTTCAAACAACGACATTCATCATGTTTCCATTTTCAACCTGTGTGGTTTATAGGAGACACAACAGTTACCTTTACGGTCACCATATACAAGTCCAGCGAGCCGGAGAGCAATGTGACCCAGAGCTTCTCCGTGCAGACCCGATACTCCGACCTGATACCCATCATCTACGGAGGCAGCGAGCTGACCATCGGCCGTGACAGCGGGTTGCTGATCCTGGACGGCTCTGGCTCCTTCGATCTGGACCAGGTGGCTTCTGACATGGAGTACAAATGGCTATGCTCTCAGGTAGGACGATAATTCAAAATGCAGAATTAATGTCTGAAAAACAGATGATGATGATGATGATAGTGATGATCGCTCCCTCCCACCCCAATTCATCATCTTCAGGTGACGGACAACACAGGCTGCTGGTCCTTCAAGACGGGCGAGGACGGCTCCCAGTTCCCGTCCGTTGAGGCCGCGGCCATGAGCGTCCTGATCATCTCCGCTAGCGCCATGGAAGCCGACAAGACCTACGAGTTCACCCTGGGGGTGTCCAAGCTGACACGATCAGCTTCCACGACGGTCCGTGTGACTGCATTGAACGGGAATCCTCCCAAGGTATCCTCATTACAAAAAGTTTCATTCAAATGGATTTAAGTGATACAAGTTTCAATAATTCCAGCAAGCGTATTACCCTTATTACAAGAAATATTATACAGAAAATGAATGGCTGTACAACCAAGCAGACATTATGCATCGCGGCCATCTTCGAGGTACATTTTTGTCATTTAATTTCTGTAACAATTTAAGCACAAAAGGTCTACCCGTGCCTGTTCCAGTGTAACAAAGACATTGACCTCAAATATGGCCGCTAAGTATAAAGTCTATTACTTTGGCATGTGATTGGAATTATAGATTTGTACAAAGCAAGTAGAATCAAGGTAACACTTTTTTGTGTCCCCATTATGAACAACTTCTTGGAAAGCTAGCTACGATGAAAGCGTATTTTTGAAATTGTGCACAAATCAACTATCCAGCTCTGTCAAATACTACATTGCTTTGTTGTTCATAATGGTGTCTTGGAACTAAAAAATGTATCAATGTTTCATGGATGTGCCAAAAAAAATCATGATATATGTAAAAAGTGTGGACTTGATCCCAAGTTTACCGTTCTTATTTGGCAAGTTCAGAGTGATCTGTTTCGAATGCGCTAAACAATAACATTAATGGACGGCTGATCTTCGCAACTACTCCTCTGTAGGTGGAAATCACTACGACTTTCAAAGAGCGAGTTCTGTCCGGGCATTCGCTGTCACTGTCAGCGAACGTGTACCACGATGTGCCCCTCACTAGCTACGTGTGGGAGACGGTGGGAACGGACGAGGGTGAGGCAAAATGGTTCAAATTCGTGGTTATTTTTCACTTAATATCGAAGCACACTTAATAGACATAACTCTAAATTGATAGACAGTTACAACAACAGTAAGTAAATGAATTGTAAATGAATGCAGGTATTAAATGAACCTGGCCTCGTATAAGCTCTTACTTCTGCCGTGTTTCCTCCATGCATCACATTGTGTATTTTGCTTTTTACGATTTTTGTGTGTGATAATTTGTTGTGATGGATGAAAAAATCAACCAATCAATAAATCAATCAATCAAATAGAAACGCACAGTCTGGTGATGAGTTAGTAATGCCACGTGCCGATTTTGATCACAGCCACTCCTCACGTCGCTGTTCGAGGTTTTTCTTAACATCGTCTTCCGCCCTCTGTTACACTAAAAACTCGATTGTAAAAAAATAGGCAAGAATGTTGTTCTTGCTTAATTTGAGTACGTCTTTTTCCCCTTTGTTTCAACAGGCCAATATGGCATAATTAACCTATAACCCTATCGAATAACCACACCCCTTAGCTGACTCTATTGGATTTTGTTTGGTATCTTTTCTTTTTCTCCTATTTTTCACCTTGCGCGTCAAATTACCTGAAGCTGAAGTTGCAAAATCCAAACAAAAAAATATCGCACAAAATTTCATCGGGTTGTCTAAGGGACGTGGTGAACTCGTAAGTCAGTGGCGAAGACACCGGCCATCAATAAGGCATTGCAACAGTTCCGAAAAGAACCTGTGATTTCAGTCCCAGGAAGACGAACTGTGCAACTTCACGTGAACTCGTCGAGTTGATTAGGTTTCTTGTAGACCATCTTAGTATAGACCTACAGATTTTTCAGTCCATTAGATAGGCACACTATTTACAGCCACGACAATCCTGATACAGATTAAACCAATGACAGTACATTTGTCTTTATCTATGTATTTATCAGGCTATGCCTATCTCGACCTGAGTGACGTGAACAACTTGGATGGCGCAGCCTCGTTGTATCCTTTCAGCAACTCCAACGGATCAATTTCCTTCCTGACCATCAAGGCTGGTAAGATCTCAAGACACTATCAACTTCCTGCAAGTCTACCCGCAAACCTACAAAACAGTTTTGAACTGTCCCATTTCCCTAAATTCCCTGCACAATTCTATCTATAAATGCTTCTTGTCAGAATCGGTTTCAACTACAACTCCTACTTCCCCGGCCTGTCTTTCGCATAATTGTGAAGCGCTTTTGAGACATACAGTGTAAAAGCATGTAGCACCACATACACACACATATTTTCCAGAATTATACTTTGTCCTCCACAGTCTCACTCTAAAAGGTTATCTGATTTCGTACGCAAGAAGTAATTAAAATCTTACACCTGAGGCACTTCAGACAACTCGGATCTCAAGTGCCTCAAAATACCAGATTTAATTACCTCTTGCCCACGATATCGGACACATTTTTTGCAGTTCTGTTCTCGCCAGCCGAGCTTTTGCAAGATATGAATACATATTCTCCTGGTTTTCTTTCCCCCATAGGCAAACTGACAGCCGGCTCTACGTACCAAGTCCAACTGACTGCGACCACCGAAGATGGGCAGTACGGCATAGCCAAGGTCCAGTTTACTGTCGTTGCCGGTGTGACGTCGTGCGTGTTCAGCCTAAACAGTGTGAGCTCGTACACCGAGCTTGATACGGTAAGCTAGGAGTGAAGTATCGCCGTAAAATGGTGTCTAGGACTTGTGGTCTGGAGCTGCATATTGTGGAATTTTACCTAACCTGCCGGAAATCATAAGATGACATTGAGCTAGACAAATTAATATTGCTTCTGTCAGGTCTAGAACATATTGTGTTGTTTCGTAAAAGCACTAAGCATACAGTGTTTAATTAAACAGCATGCCGACGTCACGTATGAACTGTTGCTGTCAAGTTAACACTCAGCCACAGGATTACGCACTCGAAGCACGAGGGGAAAAAAAGCAGATTTAACCCGTTTTAGGGTTTGTTTATTACTCCCTATCCCGTTTGCGTAAGCATCTCGTTCAATTCTTTGGCAAATTTACAGTGAAATTTCAAGTTTTTGGCGAGCGAAGTTCACCATCATTTTCCATTTACTGATCATGTTTTCTTTCCGAATGTGAGTAGCGAGAAAAGAATCAAGGCGCGTCGCGTTATCCCTACACGGAAAATCTTCGTTCAACCATCCTTAGAAAGCACACGAAATCCTCTTTCTTGTCAAAAAAAACCTGAGGCTATTGAACTAAATTTGTCCCCGTCAGTTTGCTGAAATGTAAGAAACACTCCTTGTGATTCCTCCATAAGGCCTGTTCATTGTGTGTACAATTCAACCCATGGCCGTCCTCGCTTGAATGATCTGCACCTACGAAGCTACGTTGGCCCGGCGTATAGCCTGTTTTATACAGGTTTCTTGGCTTGACAAGAGTTCATGTGAAATCCTGTTTAAATTTACATTATCCCCATTGCAGTGTATTAGCATACGCCCTAACGAAAATGTCTCTTGTTTCAGCACATTTGTCCAGACGAGTTGAATTATCCCGGATATTAATTCCTTTCGCAGGTACTATACACGATTGATAACTGCGTGGCTGACGAGTCTGCCTATCCGCTCAGCTACCGTGTCTTCCTGGTGTTTGGCACCAAGAAACGGACAGTCACGTCACAGTCCAACGACCCGGCCATCCGAGGTGTGGGCAAAGCCGCTACTGATAAGGGTTCCAGAATGAACACCTTCGTAGCAGAGGTGAGTTTGTGATGTTTTATATCAGCGTATGGGGCATTTCTAATGTGGTTCATCTTCAGTATATCAGTTTTAGTTACTCTTAGCCGGTTCATACTGTAGGCCTACTTCATGCGAATGCGAATCGAATTTGACGCCATGGAACATTCGCGTCGAAGATTCGCACAAGTTGAAAGGTGTTTAGCTTTTGCGAATTTCAACCACGAATATTTGACGTTGATGTCGCTTCGCATTCGCGTCACGTATGAATCGGCGTTTAGGCTGAGAATCAGACAGATTTTTAGAGTGTAGGGTGGTTATTTTTATGTGGTGATTCTTCCTCCACCTTTCACCTCTGATGTGGACTGTTCAGTGTTTACAAAAGGATTCGCATGGAGTCCTCTTTTGGGGGTTATGATGTTCCCACTGTCAGTTCCCAAAGATTTTTTGAAAAGTTCCCACAATACAAAATAAATCTGAATCCCTGCGGAAACATTACATCATTTTTTAGATGATTTCTAAGCGGACCCTAGGCAAGCCTCTTCTCTTTCACGACAAGCGTTCTGGGTTATTTTACGCAAACTGATCCAAGCACCCGTCCCATCCGAAGGAAGTGGCCATCTTAGATGATATACACACGAGTGCCTATCATGGCCCTGACGAACGCGCTCATCTCTGCCAGACACACAACAGTATGGGTCTCCCATGGTGTACCACTTGCTCTTTTACTGAGCTAACTTTTCGGGGCAGTAATGTTAGAATTTCTCTTTTGTGTTCTCTTTATACGCCCCGCAGGTATGTGATGCCTATGATAGCTGCAGTTACTTCTACCACACCGTGAATGTGGCCGTGATTGAGGAGTGCTCCGCGGAGTTTTTCGCCCAACTTCTAGAAGATCTCGTCACGGTGGAGAAGTACAAACGTGAGAGGATTTTTCATATTGATTGCACTTTTATTGGCCGTGTGCAAGCCAGTTTCATATCAAGCCTAGTAACAACGCCAACTCCATCCGTCTTTATACAGGTGACGGGTGTCTCTATTACTGCAGCAAGGCTACGGAATAGTCATTATATATGGACAAAAGTTGTTTGGCCAAAATAGAAACAAATCTTAACACAAGACAATACAGGCATGAAATTCCTTCGAAACTTATACCTTAACTAAACTAAACTAAGCCTCTTCGGAAAGACAAAGTTGAAAAAAGCACTGACTTATCGACATCAAAATGTATGCCGATATCCAACACATTCTGCTGTGTTAGGATGGGTACATTGTAGATTTTGATGTACAAACCACCATTAATTACACTAAAATTTGGAAGAAGGGGAGTACTGATAAGTGTTGTTCAAGAACCGATACAATTCTTGTTTATGGTAGGCTCAAGGCAAGAGGCATTGCAGTCCACGTGGCTGTTGATTTAAGGCCAAAACAGTTCTATATACGATTGAACCTTTAAGAGTCTGTGTACAATTCAGTTGCCGATTTCAGCTGATTGCGACAGAAAAATATTGTTGGAAGCCAATTCAACATTTTACACAAATTGAATTTCCATTTTGCTTATTCAGAAAACTACATCAGTGCCTTTGTCAACTATAACGAGGTCCAAGAAAAGGTAGGAGGTTTTGTCACAGTAAATGATTAAAGATGCACATTAAAACAGTCATCAAAACGCGTCAAAATAGAGTTAAACATCGGCGGTCCAAAAAATGGGTACAAATGGGCTCTTTACACTTATAAGACGCCCAGTATTATTACATGTGGGTGCCATTTTATGCACAACAGTTTAGGGGAAATATTCTTTGCAACTAGTATCTACGGCCTAGGAGAAGTTTTAGCAAGGATTGTCCAAAATCGTTGGACTAAAATCTTGGCTAGTCAACCACTGGTAGGCAGCATGACCATGTCCTGGTAGACTATCGGCAACAACGTTTTCGTACTACAGTGTGGTTAAAAAAAACCTACACACTTTTTTAATGGAAAATATCTCGGAATTGGGGAATCATGGTCAAATTATTTTAACATATTCGTCAACTGATCGCAATCCGAATTGTGCTGCCACCATGCTCCCTTCTAACATGTAGTCGTTACTGAAACAGCATGTTGATGCCTAAGGTAAACCTGACATGTACATAGAATATTCAAATTTGTCTAAATATTCCCTTTGTATTGTATGTGTGTCAATATTCATTTTAAAATAATGTATGCATGGCCCTAATGGAATCCTGTTTTAAACTGTTTGGGCGCACCCTGGGTAAAGAAATGTAATAAATAAATAAACAAACAAATATGTTTATTCATAAAGAGTAACCTACGTCTCGCTATACCTGACTTTGTTTTTTGTCTACCTGCTCGAACTCGCTCCATGGTTGTTAGCTGTTTGTGGTGCTTCGTCGGTTTTTACACGGGATGGACACTTGGTTTCGAAATATAATTTGTTTCATTGGTAAATTTTTTGAGCAGTGTGCCAGCGGCACCACCTCCCGTCGCCGCAGGCGTTCTGCCGTCACCGTGGAGACATCGGGGGTAGCCACTGAGCAACTGTCGCTGATACTCAGCAGCATAGAGGGCAGCGTGTTGGACGTCGCCTCGGCCCAGTTGCTGATCGATCAGTGTAGCTACATCAACACCGCCGACCTGACAGCATCTGACAAAAGTATGTATGGGTGCACGTATGGTATGTATTACGTATGGTGTCGATTTTACTCCTCTATTTAGTATTGAAGTCCAGACACCAAGGTCCAAAACTGTGTCGTGACGGAGGACTGAGGAGTTGGAGACCGAAACAAAACGTGAAGAGATCCAGACTGAGACGACACCGACATTTTAGAGTTCGAGACCGAACAGAAACCTGAAACGATTAAATGCTATAATGAAGTTGGAAAATCGATTGGGCAACTGTAATCTCCAACTTCTTAGGTTATGTTCTTGTTACTCCAAAGGCATCTTTCTTGGAGTGCTGGTCGACCTCGTGGCCGTCTTTGAGGCTGCCGGAGAAACGGTGCCCAACGACAGTGCCACCATCGTCCTGGACAAAGCTACTGAGATCCGACGCAGTCTGAACGCAACCCACTACGCCAGCGTCATTGCAACCATTACGTAAGAATTAGCTTTGGTTCACCAATAATTAACGATTTCAATGGGATTTGATGGTGGAGAGTACAAATTGAGAGACGTATACTAATACTCCGTGTGAGGTGACTAACGGTCGACTGCAAAACTCCTCTCAAGTTTACTATTTGTAATGGATAACTTCATCATCTTGCAAGTAGAATTTGTACTTTAGAAGAGCATTCAAAAGCAGCGGCTTACGGGAAAATGGGAACGCAGGGCTCCTACCATTCCAATTCGATGCCTCTGCTCTAGGGTGTCCCCTTCCCATCGACATGTTCGAGTATAGGGCAGGCCCGTCGCTAAGGGGGACTTAAGGGGCCAGCCCCCCCCCCCCCCCCCGGCAACCAAATGGCAAAAACCAAAAGCATCAACGTTATAGTTGTGGTTTTTTTTCTTGTGATGTGGCCCCCCTCGCTGGCACCGTGGCCCCCTGATGCCCGGAGCTGGCTACAGGCCTTGTAGAGGGTCCAATACTTCAAGACCGCAGTGTTGAAATACAACATTAAAAAGACGGTTGTATTTCCCAATTCTTTCCCTCAGAAAAGTAGACACACCCTTTGTGCCGCCCCACCTCCAAATTGGACCCCACAGTAACCTTGGCTTCCTCACATATTGATTTTTTTCTCAGTCCTTTTTCTATTCCTTCCAAACAGGACCCTGACCGATAGTCTGACCCAGGCGCAGTTGAGCCAGCTGCAGCTGGGTGCTGAAGCTCTGGAGACCTCATCGTCTGCCATGACCAGGTCTGTGCAGCGGGCCATACCCACTGGTGTCTTCTCTACCAAGTCTTCCGGTGGCAACACCATCGACTTCGGGAATACCCTCTCGTCAAGGTAAAACAAAAACTATAGGAGACCGTGCATTCGCACAAGCCGCTCCTACTTTATGGAACCAGCTACCAGCCGAGATTCAGTCGGTTCAGTCCTTTTCAGTTTTTAAGACCAAGCTTAAGACATTTCTTTTTAAAAAGGCATTTGAATAAGGTTCTAAATTTCTATTAGTGGTCTATTTTACATGTAGGTTTTTTTATTATTTATTGTTTTGTTAATTGTTAAATGTAATGCGCATTAGAACATGTTTATGGTTTCTGCGCAGAATAAATAAATCATTATTATTAATTATTATTAAAGGAAAAACCCGTATCACCTCACCCACTCTCCTTAAGACTGCAGCACAATAGCTTGATCTTGATCCATTCCATCCACCCTTCTCGCGTACATGTGCAGTTTGATTGAATTTCTGATTTGGCATCCCTTTGGATATCATTCAGAAAGAAACAAGCAGAAAAAAACCCAGCACTGGCAGAGTTTCTTACTTAAACATTCCCTCCTTCATTATCCTGGGGGTAGGTGTTGCATATCGTCAATTAAAAATCCTAAGAAATACATTTTGCGAAGCGGTAGGTTTGAGGGGATGGGGAGCGGGATTGTCTGTTTTGTTTCTTATACCACACTGTACCACAACAGCTGTTGTCTCATAGGGCCTGTTTGTTTCACATGAATACGGATCACGATCAGTGATCCAGCCGCTGGTTCGCTCCATCCACTAGGCGGAATCTGGTGTGTGTGAACCAACGCACGGATCAAGGCTGAGAAACGATTTTGGCATATGTTTTTCGTTGTAGTGTGAAAAATACTTTTATTCTAATCCCAAACAGAATTAATTATGTCGTCAGAAAAGCTGATGGTCATGCTTGACCATCTTGTCAAAATGCCTATGAGTTGGGGAGTCCGGCCTAGTGGTATTTTTCCTCGCCACACACTGCTGTGACGTACCCTACCTGTGTATTGGGTTTTCAGTCCCTGCCTGATTCTGTGGGTGTTTCCAGTAATATCACTCTTGGGTTTCCTCCCATCTCTAAACATGTGCATTTCTTTGTCTTCTCCTCACGTTTCTTCAGGCTTCTTCTTCTTAGCGAGTCCACAAACAGCAAAAATAAAGTATTTCTTAGATTTTGTTCAGCCGATGCTGAACACACAGTTGTCCAATCTGGTTATATTTAAATGTGTACAAGGCTGGTGCAGCAGCGGGCAACTCAGTGGATGCTGCATGGACTGTGGTTCAATTCCGCATTCGCAGAGGACATTCTCTTCACTGATATATCCCCACTTGGAAAGGGTGACCTTTGCTCTTCCAACTCCAGATCTCAATCTACTCGGGCATTTCCACTCAGCGTATCTTGAGTCTACATCCGGTGGGAGTTCCTCACTCACACCGAGTTCCATACTTGTAGTTGGTGAAAGGTTGCCGAGTCTTTCTTCCTATTGGCGGACTCTTTCACTGATTGTGCTAGATATTTCAAGGGGGTTTACACACTTAAGGAAACTCCTCCTAGATTTCAGACGGCTTTCTCAGTTGGTTCATGACCATAGAGAGGGTGTCTTTCCTCTGTAACCTGTCTCTGGCATTCTTTCATGCTTGCTGCGCTTCTTCGTATATCTGGTGGGGCAATGCCTGCCAGAATATACAGATTGTCAGTTGGTGTTGGTTTCAGACATCCTGGCTTGTGAGCTACAATGCAATATTCGCTTTTGAGGAATCCTTGGTTTCAGTACCAGAAATAAATAAAAGATGTGTGGTCAAAAAGGCACTATGCTTATGGCGCCTTATGTTTACAAGACAGAGCCTATTTGCGAACTTTGGGATTATTTTACACAAATCAACTTTTCCCTGACTCACCCTTGCAGGTTCAGCGCAGATTGGGCGTGTAGTAGCGGCAGGTGCTCCGGTGTGACCGTGAGCTTCGATCACTGGGAGACCGGGCAGGATGACTTCTCTCTCACTGCTGCGGACAGGGCCAACGTGGCCGCTGACATCACAGACATCAAACTGCTCGATCCGTCTTCAGGTAAATCCTCAGTCCAGAGAAATGGTCGGGACAACAGGGCTAGTACGGGGTTAATGTCCTCCAAAGTGACTCGCAGAAGGGAAGACCAATTGGAATTGCTCGATCGTTGTTCACGTCCATTTTGGCTTGAGTTTTATCAGGACGATAGGAAATTGCAGGTTCGAATTAGCTCTTTCTAGTGCATCCAGGAGCCGAATACAAGTCTATCAAACGTTCAGACTCATTTTTATAAGATCAGACTCATTTTTGTAAGATCAGACTCAGTTTTTGTAAGACCGCATAGGCCTATATATGGGATTTACACAGCCGATAAGCAATAATTAAATTGTCACTGTCGCGATCATGAAAAATGTGTCATCTACCTGTTTCTATTGACACATCTTTCCTCTTCCTTCTCCATTGGTAAATGAGGTTGACTTCCCTCTCGTCAATACTTCATTTCCCCATAGTCGATGTCCTATGAAACATAAATGAAGTGAGTTAATGCAACTTAGGAGCAGCATTTCCCGAATGCGGACGTGCTTGACCGGTCATTCTTTCATCATGATATCAGTACTGGACATAAACAGTGCCCCCATGCATGCAAAACCACACAAAAAGATTCACATAGAAAATGATGAAAAACGTGTTTATGTATTTATTACATTATTACTTTACCCAGGGTGTGCCCAAACAGTTTAAAACTGGTTTTCATTGGGCCCTGCATATATTTCTATTTTAAAATGAATTACACATGTATACAAAACTATTTACACATATACAAAATATTTACACAAATACAAGAATATATATATTTATACAAATAAATCTATATTTTCAAATGTCTAGAGAAAGGCTGTTGCTGATTTACGGTATGGGTGAAAAACCAGCGGGGAAAAAAACCTTTTTTGGGGAAAAACAAGGGGGAATGTTCAATAAAGACTCTTTGGCTGAGTCGTGGTAGCTGCTTTTTGGTCGCCTATTCTTGTTTGGCAGTGCAGTTCAACTCTCGGCCCAAAGGCATCTAACGGATCAAATTTGGGGAGTCTTGCATGTACATTTTCTCTTTTGCCTCCCTCTAGGGGATGAGCTCTCAGTTGCCAACCTGGCAGAGCGAATCTCCATCACCCTCACCGTGACCTCACCCCAGGCCGGCAAGTCCTACGAATGTCGGTACTGGGACACCGCGTCCGAGACCTGGTCAACCACTGGTCTGGAGACCGTGCCGGACCCCAGCAACCCCTCGCGGATCGAGTGCCTCACGGACCATCTGACTGCATTCACTCTACTCGCCGTTTACTCGCCCACGGATCTAGCAACGGGTGCCACCACCAACTCAGGTTAGTGAAAGCTGTGCACTTACGTTATTTTGTTAAGTACATGTATTTAAAGTTGGCAACAAGAGGGACTTTAAATGTATTTATTTGAAAATGGCATTACCCATAAATGTGCTGTCTTGGTACGGTTTCTAGTTTAAATGCTACTTTACACTTCAATTGAGATGCCATTTCACGAACATATGTAATAAATCTCGAGTTCGACTCGTTCTTAACCCTACATGTAAAAAATAAATATGTGCACGTCTGCTCGTTGTCATTTGAGATGAAAGAAGGTGATTGTTTTCAATTCATCTAACGTCTCTTCAGTTAGTTTATGCATGCAAGAGGAAGCAATTTTTGTTTAAGAATAGAAGGAACTCTTTGTTAAAAAGAGCATAGTAAGAGATCTAAAGTTATTCCTGAAAAATAACTTACCAACAAAGTGTTGAAGAAAATAATGCCCAGAAATGGATTCCAAACAATCTTTTTCATATGCAAATCCACTAATCCACTAAAACGTTGAACCGTTTCCAAGAAATCGTGGGGGAAATGGAATTTCTGTGCACAATGCTGTGGAGACACCGCAGGTGCCCTGATGACATCCTGATTTGACTCATGGATATGACAATTTGTTGAAATTTTGAAATTACTCTCAAGAACTGCTACAAAGCAACCGGCATTTAAACAACGCCGCCATACATGTATTCATGTCACAAAAATCCTATTGCATGGTCGCTTTGAACCCACACAGTATAGTAGACGTTTTAAAGGCTTCATTCTTAAAACTGTCGTTGATGCCGAGTGGCGAGTTGAAGTACATTTTATAACAGTTATCTCTCTTTTATTTCATCTTCAGTCGTCGCCACAACTGAGAAAGAGCCAGTTGGTAAGATGTTATCACGTTATCACACAGTATAGTAGACGTTTTAAAGGCTTCATTCTTAAAACTGTCGTTGATGCCGAGTGGCGAGTTGAAGTACATTTTATAACAGTTATCTCTCTTTTATTTCATCTTCAGTCGTCGCCACAACTGAGAAAGAGCCAGTTGGTAAGATGTTATCACATTATCTTTCTATGCATCTCGGTGTTTAAGAACAGTACAAAGTAATACACAAGGGGGCTTGGAACAAATAAATAAAAGTTTCACAACCCTCTTACGAAATACAAAATTTCATACACACCCTTGAAAAAATGGTGCAGAATTTCTGCCAGTCAGCCGTAACTTATACAAAGAAAAATCAGAACTCTATTAATTTTCACACTGACATTCTCCCTACTGATGTCAGATGAAGGTCAAAGTAACCCTATGCAAATGATGTTGTGTAAAGAGGGGAAAAAGTCGAAGTGCAAACAAAGAAAAACAACATCTTGAATTTGACTTCTGGTGGTACTGAATACACTAAATTTCAATGAGTGTCTACATGCACAGAATTAATGAAAAGGAGAACATCTAAGAGGATGATGTTATTGACAATTTTAACTTAACATTTTTCACCTTGTATTTTCCGTTGACAGAGAAACCACAAACCGATGCCACTGTCATCATCATCGTGGCCGTGTGTGTCGTCATCGTTCTCGTCCTTGTCATTATCGTGGCCGCGGTCCTCATTGTCAAGGCCAAGAAGAACGGCAAGGTCGCCGCCACGAACAACAAAGTGGCGGGTATTGAGGCTCCTGTGAAGAAGGTGGTGCCCGCCCACCAAGAGCAGTGGGCGACCCAGCGGTCCTCGAGCTCTAAACAGGCGCCACAGCAAGCTCTGCAGCAGCAACAGCTGAAGCCACCCGTCACCAACACTGTACAGATAGTGGCCGTACCTGTAGCACTGGAGACGGTACCCATCAACAGCTTCCCGCCACCGGCATCCTGGCACCTGATGCCTGACATAAACGAACCGGCCCCACCACCTGTCTACATTCCCCCGACCACTGATTACTGAGCTCACCATGGCCTATGTGCCCACAACAGTATGATCAAGATAAGCTAGGTTTCCATTCTTACAAGGGACCAGTCGGAATTAAGTCGCATTCCTCCGTTTTGAACTAGGCCTACAGGCAAAAATCCATTCAGGGTCAACATTTTCGATTTTCGTTTTATTGCTTAAAATGCTAGTTTAGGCTATGTAAAATAAAATCATACTGTGTTTTCGTTTTTGTTGTTGTAATTTTAGTACAATAAAATGTTTTTAAAAGAGATTTTAGCAAGGTAACTCACTGATAATCACCGGAATGTGTTTAGTTTTCTTCATAATATTCGTTATTTTTCGATTCGTGTACATCGCCATTTTGAATGCAATCAAACTTGTATCAATTTAAAACTTGTGATCTAAACTTTTCATTGATTGGCCGATCTGACCGATATTTCCACAAATAAACCAATGAGAGACACTTTTACCAAGGTACAATCAAGCAAAAGCTCGATAGCATTCAATATCAAGCCTTAAAAGTATGCACAGGAGCCATTCATAGTACCCCACTCTATAGACTTCAAACTGAATGCGGCGACCCTCCTCTAGAACTACGCCGACAGTTTTTGAGTAACCTCTACGGAATTAAGATAAATTCTATAAATAACCACCCAAATGATCACTTTAACCTCGACAACTGGCAAAAACACTATTTTGCTGATAAATGGAATTCCTCGACTCATAACACCCCCTTTGAAGCAAGGATTTCCCAATATCCTCTGACCATCTTCCCCCTAAATGATCCTTTTCCGTATTGGCATTATACTACATCTCCACAGAAATCCATTCTTTAGTGGCACACACTGACAGCATATACGAAAAAAGAAATATCAGTCTGGAAATAATCAACACTACCTGGAGCAACTGCCTTCACATCTACACAGACGGCTCACTTAATCCTACCAGCAATCCTACCACAATTCCTAATCTGGACCCCAAAAGCAACTTAAGATATGAGGCCTCCTTTTCTTTCACTACATGGGGCTTACAGCGTTCCCAAGAAATCATTATGCACAGACTACGCCTTGGTATATGCAAAGGCTTGAAGTCTTTCCTCCACAAAATTGGCAAACATCCTGACGGTCTTTGTGAAATGTGCGCATGTTCAGACGATGTTGCCCACTTCCTTCTCAAATGCCATAAATACAAAACCCAACGACAATCCCTCCAAAAATCACTGGGCTTATCACATGATCAAATGAACCTGACTCAAATTCTTGGACCTAAACATAACTGCAGTCACATTCTTCATTATGTTAGAAATTGTAATATTATGGTTTAACTTCTTGTCTTTCCTGATTACCTCTCGAATAACTTGGTATTGCAATAATGTTTGGGGATGGGAGGGTGTGAGTGATTGACTGGACAAGGCGTTGCAATTTTCGTCACCCGGGGGTACGGGTACGCAGACCTGCAAATCTACCGGCGGGGCCCGGGCCCTTAAATTGCATGGGACACGGTCTGGCCGGCCGGGAGCTCTCCGTGGCGCTTTGTCTGGGAGATTATGAATGCCTTCCCTTTCCCTTCGCATTACCCACAGATCCCCTAGACTATTCTGGTTTTGCTCGTTTGAATTTTGTATTATCGATTCCTCTGACGAATACTGCCTAGCAATTGTCAGTATCGATTAAACCTCTTCGCGGAAACCACGCACAGTTAATGGCGCAAAGGGCATATTCTAATGCCATAAGCGCCAACCTCAGTAGTACGACGACAACAACAACAACACTTTTACCAAGGCTACCTCCTAATCATGAGCCGTTCAGCGGTGCCGGGAAATGAAGGACAGACTTTATCGCTTGATTTCTACAATAGTGCTGGATCATCTAATAAAACTCACTTTTTGAATACTGCTCGGATTTTAATAATTCCTTTATCATTTTAAAGCTTATGATGTGTTCTCTATTGAGAGCGCCACATTTGTATACCAGCCAGTCTTCATCCATAAATGCATCACATCGTTTTAGTGTAGAATCCCGACTGTTACCAGACTATGTCGAGTGGCCATTTCTGGAAGACAAAGACGATTTCTGCAGGATTGGAATAATACGCTGGATGTTACACTCACTCAATCAATTAATCAATCAATTACACCCGGATCTATGCTATTTTTTTCGTCATTTTCGTTTCCGTTCACTGTCCATTACATTTAACAGCACTCATGAATTTGTGAAATCTACGTTTGTGTTAGCTTACATTGATTGGATTCGAATGATGTGCAACATTTACATAGATAGGCCCTATTGTAAATATGTTTATCTGTCCTATAGCTTAGATACGTTTTTATGAAACAAAATATTTTCTGGATAGTAAATGAAGGCTACAAGTTGATTAATACTAGATTTTTATGAATTCGACAATCTAATGAGCTTAATGAGAATTTTTATTTTCAAATACATGTATTATATTAAATTAGTTTTATTCCACACAATCATTTTGGTCAACACTTTGGTCAACACAGCAATTCAGTATAATTTAAGCGTGTGTGTGTGTTTCTGATCGGCGATAGGCCTACATTATAAAAGCATTTGTTTGGTATTTGTATTGAAGAGTGCGTGAAAATAAATTGCGTGAATTCGAAACGAACCAAGTGGGGTCGAACCTCATCCTACATTATTAACATTCCATTTTCATTTTGCTTGTAAACTGCAAAACCAAACTGGTGTAGCAGCGGGGGGTGGGGGGGGGGGGGGGGGGGGGTCTGATGGCTGCATGGGGAATTAATAAAACATGTCAACATTTTTGAAGAACAGATCGCAATCCGCCAGTTGCCACATACTTACTTGTTTTTGTTCAACCAAGGATCAGAAATTTCCTTGAAATATTTTCGTTCTTGAGTGTCGGAAAGTGGTATTTTTGTTAGGATAAACAAGAATTCGGGTAGTTTCTCTCCTGCGCAAAATTCTAGCTACGTCACTAATCCCCCAGTTGCGTGTTCTATAGCTTTAAGGAAAGCGCTTGAAGGTAGTTCGGAATGTCAATTCCCAAATTTGAAAAAAAAAGTGAAACATTCCCAAACGTTTACGATCGATATGAAGATGCAAGCGATTTCAGAACATTACCCCCAGGAATATTGAACCGTATGTGTGGTGCGGTTTGTCAAATGTAATATGCCTGTACGCACATAAAAACCCATGGGCAATACACATCGTGCAGGATTTCAAAACGGACATAATCCGTACTATCTGTTGTCAACAAATTAAAAGTAATTTTTCTCATATTTCTTCTTGTGTTATGTGAGAGAAATGTTATGAAATGCACAGTAATGACAGCTATACACGGACATTAATCTATGATCTTAAACGTAGTGTACACGATTGGTAATCCTCCAATTTTTTTACTGAATTATTACGAAATGCATTACTAGACTGTAAGTTAATAGTAGTCTCAATCATCCTGTGAAATGATGGCACCAGGTGTGTTGTCGTTGTCAAGAAAAGTGGACATTTATATCGTTTTCCAACGATTTCCAGCTGGAAATCGTTGAAAAACTGCCCTGTAGCCGTTAGTCAAGGCGCGTGTGCCCACCCAGACGAGAAGGGCGCCCCGACATGCATGATGGCGCCATGGCGTATCTGGGGCGCGTCATATAGCCACGCGCGCCTTGACTAAAGGCTATCATCCGCCCGACGGGTTGAAAACGAGCGCCGTTTTTCTCTCGTTCTTTTCGCCATCCAACAACGCAAAACTTTGAACAGGTCAGTGGAACGATATTTCCTATAAAATACTAACCCCCAAATCCGCCCATTTCTGAAAATTGCAACAATGACCAATTATGTACACTGCCTTTAAAGCAAAGAGCAAAGATAGGCGCAAAACAAGCCATTTTCCAATGGTGTGAGCTGCCTTCAAATTGTTTAAAGCATGAACTATTTCACTCAGGCTCTATGCTTTGTCATGTTTTTATTTCCAGTAAGAAGTGCCCCTTTATGTAAACCCGAGCTTTATATGCAGCAGCTTTAAAAAAAAAAAAAAAGGATATTGGTGTAAAAACGGACCCTTCGGTAACAAAGAGAAGACTGACTTAATTCCCACACTTAATTTCAATATCCAAAAATCACATCCCTTCAAGCAAATCTTGTATAAATCACATAAACGCAGCAAATATAAGTGACCCACGCACACCCCCCCCCCCCCCCACACACACACAAGTGTGTATATACCGGCAATCGCGGACCTCCTATTGTCCCTCTTTTGTTTCTACTTTTTCGGGTAAATCTGGACATCGTTATAATAATAACGATGTCCAGATTTATTAAGCAACTATTAAAGTCATGACTGAGGTCGGAGAGTAACTTAAAGGAACCATGCTTCTCAAATTGACCGGATCACATTTTATTTCATAAATAAATTCATTTATATGTATTAAATGTGAATTAAAAGCCAAACTGGTTTAAGAGAAGTTTTAGTGTGATTTTTTGCCGCTCAAAAATTGACCCCCCCTTTTTGAAATTTGTTGAGACTCAAATTGAGGGCGCTGTTCGTGACGTAGACCGAGGCACCGAAATTCATGAATCGACTCGATAGTCTGGACCCGGCCCGTATACACACACTAGGTCTACACGTGCAATTTCGTAAGTTGCAACAACAACTAACATCGAACTTACCCTGATTTTCTCCCTTTTAGCGAAGGCTCCTCGGGGAATGGGCCGTTTAACTGCTTTCGCCTTTATCTTACTCACATCTGGGAACTTTGTTGGGATGGCAGTGGACTTGAGCATATTTTTAATGGTCATCCCAAAGGATTTGAAAATACCAGTATCGAAACACGACGGCTCAAAGTGGTCGCTACGTAACGCTGAAAAGCTGCTGGTCCGGACCTCTTTGCTCTTGTCACCTTCACTTTCGCCGTCCGAATTCTCCGATATTTCGCTTCAGTTGGAAATAAATGAAGGCTTACTCCACCCGTCGTTGTTTTGCTGCACCCAGCAGCCACACACCTTGTCGGCATGGCCGAAAAACCACTATATTTTGCTTAGATTTTGGACGAAGAATTTTCGCCGTACAATGTACACACAATGCATACCCGTGATGAATGGGTAATGTGCCTCGATTACGTCACACACTTATGTTAATGAGGGTCCCACTCAGGGGGCGGAGTAGCTTGGACAAACATTTTCAATTTTTTTTTCTCATATATAATCTGGGAAATAATTGTCTCTGGACACAAAATATCATTGTCAAGATAATACTTTATTGTTTTAAGCAGGAATAATGCAATATAAATCCTATATCATGTTTCCTTTAAGAAAACTAATAATACAACACGTAACAAAAATGGCGATTCGCGCCAAAGCGTTGGCGATGGCCGCCATTTTGCAGCTCAGGAAATATACAGAAAAATTGTATTTCTAGTGCATTTTGCTTCAGAAACTGCGAAACTTTATAAACAAGCTCCCTTACTGAACAATGCCAAAAATGATTCACGCAAGATTAGAAGTCGAAGAGGATGAATAAAATGTAATGTAACTTCTAAACACATCACAAAAAGTAAGTTCCCCTCCTAAATAACTCCTCATAACAGTTTAACTTTAATTGTGTGAAAGGCATGTTATGTTACCTGTTGATGTTATTCGTCTTAGTGTTCGGTTGATGATAAGTCGATCCTCTGCAGCAGTCGTCACTTTGGGTCGTCCACTACGAGGTCTATCCATCACTTGACCAGTCTCCATGAACTTTTGGCGCAATTTTCTGATGGCATTTGGGCTAACACTCATCCTTCGGGCTACCTGTTTAACAGGGGTCCCAGCCTCTAAAAACCCAATTGCAATGGCTCTGTCTTGGTCAGATAATCTGGGCATGATTTGAAGTACAGTACTTCAGCATGCTTTTTGATTCCCAATGTTCTTGGTGTATGACTAGTGAATGAGGCTGGTCAGACAACTTACTGGACTAACATGTGAACTTTGACTTTGGGTGATTTTGTCTTCAATTTGTGCTCAGTCAACCATAAAGTCAAGGATGCCTCCAATCTTCACACAGCATTTTCCTGATAACCATAGGTATATTCTATGCTAGGTGTAATCTGTAAGAAATTTTTACTTTATAAATTATGAGGAGTTATTTAGGGGCGAACTTACTTTTTGTGATGTGTTTATATCAAAGTCTGATGTTTTAATCCGGAGCCTGAGTCTGTTAATATATTTACGCATTCAATGCTTCTAATTGGCAATGGGACTGGGGAATAGCTGGAGACGAAGCCGAAGCCCAAGCCGAATCCAGGGTTTGAGAAACCCCCTTATTTTACGTGTACGGGTAAGAACAAAACAAACAGGTAAAGTGGCGCCATCAACGTTGAGAAAGTGAGTCCCCCACCCCCTCCCCCTTGTAAAAATTTTGTTCGCAGGCAAAACATTTTTGGAGTAAACCTTTTTGGGAAATGTAGTACGAAAAAACAATTCAGAAACCTCCCCCTGCAAACAATCCTGGATCCGCTCCCAGTTAAGCACAGGAAAAGCCTTGCTATGATGACGGGCAGAATTTGCCCAAAACGATTGCATATTATCATTTACACGCATGCATGATTAAAGCCAGAATAACAAGATATACGTTTACACGCATGCAATAATTTTAAAGCTGGCTTTCCATAAGTGGATTTTCAAGGATATAAAACACAACAGACACAAAACTAACCGAAAACTATAGCTTGAAAATTCCAGTTCTATATAGGCTCATGACATGTGGGATTCGCCATCTCACGTCATGAGCCTAGAGCTGGAATTTTCAAACTAGCCGAACACGCACTTTTGAAAATCCACCTTACAATAAGCCAGTTCGGTATTTCAACTGCGCATGTGCACAGTGACAATTTTAAATCCCGAATGACCCGCATGACCTAACGCGCGCGTGTGTACGCAAAAGGTGGCCGCACAACGCGCACGTGTTAAATTCAATCAGAATGGGCGTTCGCGTAACATAGCCTGACATTACGTCAGCAATTTTATCCCGAATGACCTTTGACCTTTGAGATACCGAACTGGCTTATTATACCTTCCCCATGACACTTGTTCGAGATGTTCATGGGGAGCCTGGTTCCCGGTCATTCCATTACCTTTGTGACATTCAAGGAGACCAGAAGTGTATACTTATCATAAGCATTCCTCCAGATTTATGCTAATGAGTTGTAAAATTAATATTCCCATAATGCATTTCAATGCATAATGCATTCCCATAATGCATTGCGATGCTCTAAACCTCTGACATTCAATAAGGGAACGGGTAGTGTATACTTATCATATAATTAAACCCGGAAGCATTCCTCCCGGTTTATGTTAATAAGTTGTTATATTAATATTCCCATAATGCATTGCGATGCTTTAACCCACTGGGAAAAAAAACATGTCGAAGCATATATGCATTTAATAAAATAAAACTGTTTCGAACTCCAAACTTTTTAAACCAAATTTAAGAAAATGGAAATAGCACCCAACTGTAAAAATTTAAATTATTACTGCGCTTGCGCAACGGGGGCCAGTCAAAAGCGCCATACCGTAGCGGTTCCCACATTATATTTAAGGGGTGTGAAGCAGTCAAGTTCCTAGTTATCTACCCCCTGTCGTGGTCGACCAAGCTACAGGTCAGTTGTTCCACATTTCAGTACGGCGCGTCCGACCACTTTCCCCTTGGCGAGTTTCTCCATGATCTTGATGCCGTCTTCTAGAGGGTAAGCGTCATACCGGAGATTAGTGTACAGGGACTGGTGAATGAAATCAAAGAAACATCATGCAGCAAACATAGCGAATGCACTGACAAGGTCAGAGGGGCGTATCCAACGAGGGTAGGGGTACAACTTCAATATTCTTTTTAGAAACAAGCGCCGCCACATCATTTCGTTTTTGAAATTGTTTATCCGGTCGGAAGTGATTTTGACTCATCACTTTTTTCATACATTTTGCCACACCTGCAAGCAAAACTCGGATATCAGATTTGTTACTTTTAGCCTTAAAATGGGTCTCAAAACCCCGACTTCACCTAAAAAATTGCAAAAACAAACTAGGCTAGATCTGGAGCACCTTTTCCTGAATGTACATCAAAGTCTTTTATTTGAACCCGGATGCGGAGCTTGTTAATTTTGTTCAAGTATCCAATGCTTCAATTAGCCTGCGTTTGGGAGGAGTTATAGTCTAACAATTGTCAAGAGTAGTCCCTATATAGTCGAGCTCATGCCACAATAAATGCAAATAGTTTACAGAAACTACATAGGCCTATGTCCAATGACTAAAACAAACGATAAGTAAGTGGGACAGATCGAATAGACCAACTTACCGGCATGTTTGCCACGATCTCGACAAGTCGCTTCAGTTGATGGAGATTGCCTACTTTGATGCCCCTCATGACCATACATCTAAGCACCATGTGGGGCAATGGGAAATGCGCCTGCCCACCCAGGAGCCCAACGACGTGGTATCGGCCACGCTGCTCGCAAAACGAGAATTAAGCGATTGTAAAATAATATCACTGCGGGAGAAAAGGATCAAGTTTGCATATGGACAAGAAATAGATCGTAAAAATGACCTGAAAATCCAAGAGAGTATGGTACTTTCGGGCACGCAGGAGCTGCAATGTGTGCGAAGTTATTTTGGTTTCTGACTGCCCTGTGCTCAGAAACTACAGTAATGTGGTCTTCCGAAGAAAACATTTTCATTTACAACATTATTAAAATATTGCAAACTCCGATGACCAAATTGTATACCGAAAATTCTGGCATCAACCTCCTATCAATTTGTCATTCATGCAGCTATAAAGTAAAGACAGACTAGTCGGTGTTTGGTACAGCGACGTACACATAACAAGGTGGATCTCGAACCACGCGTCTCGCCTGCTTTCGTGATTACCCGAGAAGAATGCAGGGGCACTGATAACGGTTGAAGGAGCAAGGGTTAGTGTAAAAAGAGAACGAAATGGCAAGTTATCAAAATCAAGAACCGATGAGCATGCCTAAAACAATGGTAGGTGACAAAATCAATGTGGAAGGAAAATGTCCAAAGTTGTGAAAGTTTGAGTGGGGTGTGAAGGCTAGAGAGGATGAAAGCATGCATGGAGATTACTGACACGACCATCATAAGGTTACAATAGTGCATGCATGACCCAAGTTTGATTCCAATTGGACTTCCAGTTTTCAAATGAGACAAGTTGGACAATTCCAGCCTATTTTAGAACTTGACAGCAAATGACCTTTGACCTCAGTACTTGACCTTTGACACAAGCATCATATAAAGGTTGCAATATTGCATGCATGACCAAAGTTTAATTGCAATTGGACTTCCACTTTGCATATAAGACCAATTTTACAATTCCAGCCTATTTTACATATTTACCTCAAATGACCTTTGACCTCAGTATTTGACCTTTGACACAAGCATCATATAAAGATTGTACCATTGAATGCATGACCCAAGTTTGATTGCAATTGGACTTCAACTTTGCGTATACAGACCAATTTGTCGAAACTTTAACTTAAATGACACATACGGACTACGGACTATACGTACGGACTACGTACAGAAATAGTGATTGCATACTTTCTGAACTTCGTTCAGGCGAGACAAAAAGTGATTCTGAAATCAAAAGAATTGCACGCTCTTTTTTTTGGTTAGGATAATAGCAAGTCCATCAAGAACGTCAGCAAATTTCTGGGGTAATAACTAAAGCCAGAATATGTATACAAACACGTTCACTTTTTAATTGTGGTTTTTCAGTACTTTATACAGACAGTTGGAAAGTTACTCATGGCTTTGCAGACTTGTCTTTATTTATAGGGGGGAAATTGAAAGTACATGTACATGCAATGGATTTTTTCTACCTGAAAGTACACAATTGTGCTTCGGAAAAATCCGAAAATGGCCACTGATCCTCGTGGATTTTTTGTTACTAGTGGATTTTCCAACGAACCATATTTGCTAATTTTGCAGTCAGGAAAAAAAGGTATAAACTTGTGGTCAGCTTTGTCCAAATGGAACCCGGACGTGGAAATTACTTTACAGTACGGAAAAATCCGAAAATGGCCACTGATCCTCGGATTTGTTGTTACTAGTGGATTTCCAACGGACCATATTTGCTAATTTTGCAGTCAGGAAAAAGGGTATAAACTTGTGGTCAGCTTTGTCCAAACGGAACCCGGACGTGGAATTACTATACATAAACACAAATAAGGATGTGCCTTAAGATGCTACCATTCTCAGTGACATCTTGGCGATTTCGAAGGTCTGCGTCCCGCCGACGAAATCCAGCACGAGGTCCACGCCGCCTCCGGTGAGCGAGGCCGTCTTAACTTGCTGGGCCATGTTCTCGCTTCGCTGGTCCCGGGGCATCAGCAGGGATACCACGTCCCTGACGTTATTGGTCACCAAATCTAGCGACTCTTGCTGCAGGAAAGTACATTGTTATTTAAATCACCCGATACAAGACTAAAAGCCACTCTAGGTAAAGGGTTACGATCAGAGGTGGTAGGGTTGGCGACATGTTGAATTGCCAACCCTATCACCCTTACGATTTTCCTGTGCCCAGATCTAAATAGAGGATAATCTGCAAGACATTCCAGAGATATGATCCCAATTTTCAAACCTATTGACTCAGGCGGGTTACCTTCCACCGTCGGCGAGACCAACTCACCTCTCCCAACAATATCTGACATTTGTACAAACATGTATGAAGAGTTACTATCAGCGGCGGCGGAACACTTTTGAAAGTGGGGGGCCAAAGCAGCGCCGGTGCCATGTTTTTCTTTATGCGGAACTGCCAAAAGTGTGGGGGGGGGGGGGGCATTTCCCCCAAGTGGAGAAAGTGGGGGGCCAATGGCCCCCCTGCCCCCCCCCCCCCCCCTGTTTGACGCAGTACCGGTACTAAACAAAGGTTCAAGTCATAAAGAGTGAACATCTGCTTAGGGCGAGTACTAAAGCTAATAGGCCAGTGGTGTATCCGGGGGGGGGGGGGGGGGAAGAGGGAACTTCCCCCCACCCCGGCGGCATTTCAGGCGACATAAAAAAACAAAAAGAAATAGTGCTTTTGAGAAGGTTTTAAGACGATTCAGACGTTCTTTGCCCTCCCTAGCACAAAAAGTTGGATACGCTACTGTGATAGGCACACAAACTGTATGCGGGGTTCAATGGCACATCCATGTCTTGGAAGAGGTAAGGATTTGTATCGACCGAAGGGAAGGGGACTGGTACCCGTTGTGAAGGGGTGACGACTTCAATAATTTCGAAAGACAAAATTGATCATATCAAAGGGGTAAAATGTCGCTGATATCGGATTATGCCCAATTAAATGTCTTCATCAACGTCAACCTCCTCCTAACTTGCGGCTTTGCAGACCCGAAGACTGTTCGGTCTGCCTCTAACTAATTTGGGCCCAAAAGAACAAAACACGCTTGTACTAAACGGAAGGAGGGACAAACCTTGAGGTCTGAGCATATGATACGCGTTTCCGGGGGGAACAGGGCCCTGGCTAAACGTGCTCCCCACTGGCCAACTCCACCAACCCCAATTATCAACACGCTGCAACCACCTACAGAAAATTTAAAAAACACCAACAACTTTCTGAAACACTCAAGTCGCCCCGCCGGCGCATTCCCATTTAAAACATCAGAAAAAACGGGCAGAAACCAAAGAAACAAACAAATGAATGGGTTCTTATAAATCTGTGAGGTTTAATGTTGACAGCTTCAGGAAAAAAGAAAAAGAAAAAAAGTACTGCATTAAAGAAAGAGAAAATCTGCACGATTACCGTAGCTTTTTACGACAAAACGCAACCTGTGGTGGCGTTGCTTGAGCTGGACTACCGGTACTTTTTCTTCCTGTAATAGGTATACCGGTATTGTAAATGTGATTGGAGCGGCTGTATGAGAACACCTTGTGTATGGTGTATGTTTTTTACATGCATTTTCTTGTGCAGTCTACCTATTTGGATCAAAAGCTCAGATCGAATTCTAGAGATTGGTTGGGACTGGGGCTGGGACTTGGGGTTTGGGTTTTTGGGGGAGGGTGGGGTGGGGCGGTGGGGTGTTCGGGTTGGGGATTTTGGGGGCTGGGGGTTTGGGTTTGGGGTGTTTGGGGTGGGGGTTTCTGTTGATCCGCAGTCCTATGCCATCTTTATCAAATGGTTGGGCAAGTAGGTCTATACGGGGAACCGTTCCAGTTAAGGGGACTACCGTTCCTAACCTCTAATAGTTGGAAATATCTGGCCCCAGCCCTACCTTTGATCTCCGTGACATTCTTCACGTACTCAATGCCTTCCTCCACGGCGTGATAGGCTGACAGTCCACTGCAGGACAGAAGACTGGCAATCGGGAGTGGGATAGATCCAGGCAGGGGGACCACGTACCGCAGCTCCGGCACGGCCACGTACTCGGCAAAGCTAGGATGGAGTGTGAGCGGAAGGTGCGTTAATGCGCTCAAACTTTCAGGGCTCGATTCAGGATTGCTATGCACTGCTGGCGAAACCTTTGTCCATTTCAAAGAGACCCCAAGCAGTAAGCACGGGAAAGAGCAGAATTTGTCTGAAGTAGTGACACAAGCGTTAGCACGACTTGCCGTTAAGCACATTTTAGTCCTGCTATAATTTGCACAACTTTCCCGCTAAATGTTAAGCAACCCTATGAAATTAAACCCTGGACACGTAGGCCTACCTACATTTTGAGGTTTATTTATTCATTTTTGTTCTTACTTTATGGGAGATTCAGACTTGTAAAATCTATGTGACATCCAATACATCAATTTCAAGACAGTTTCTAATTCGTGCATCCCCACCTATCATTAATAAAACGAAATTCGTTGCATGTTATACATACTAAATAAGGTACAAATACAATTTGCATAAAAACATACACATGTTATTAACTTACAAACTGAAATATGGATCGAAATTTCCAATAATGTGCCTTCATTTTAAACTACACCCGAAAATTAATTGGAATGCCAAAAAGGTCTAGTCTGCATCATAAGCAAAGTCATGCATTTTAGAATCGAATGAAGTACCGGTAGGCCTACAACTTCACAAAATACACGTTCCTTCCTTTTATGGATGTTACAGTTAGTTTCACAAAACAAAAAGAGCCATTCATACGATTCCCATCTCTTCAGAAATCACCTATTTCGAAATTTGAGAAACCCCATGTGGCATGCAGAATTATACGTGAACGTATGTTTCACTGTTGTTGAAATTACAAAGAGTATAGTCGATCTTTAAAGCCATGTACGGATTAAGACTTTTCTTCCTTCATTTTATGGGTAAAAAGAAAAATCCGTCGGCCCTGACTCCTCACCCTTTTAAAAATTCCGGAATCTGCCCCTACTGGTGAATAAGGCATTAATGCATGTATAGAATAAAATCAACAAGGCGTTCAAAAAGTCCCGGGTCCCAGGTTATAAAGCATTGTCCACGACGAAAGATAATCAAATTGGCCAATCCCCATTATTTCTTACCCGCCATCTTGTGTCATTCCAAGGTAAATTGGGGGCGATCCATCACAGAAGGTGTTGTATCCCGCTTTGCAAGCGCTGCACGCATTGCAGAAGATCCAGGGGAAGACAATCACGCGGTCACCCAACTTCAAATCTGTCTCGCTGCAGCTCTTGGAGGCGCTCTCGCCCATTGAGTAAAGTACACCAGCTATTTCATGCCCTGACGTTAGATGATGAAAGGAAATTATAGATCGTATCAAATATAATGCCATGGCAGCCATATTGTGGGACACCCGCGTACACTAATACGTGCCGATATTATCACATGCCTGTCCCACAATATGGCGGCCTATTGTTGTTGCTCAGGCGATGCTGGTATTCGATACGGTCTATACAGCCATTTAAATCATACGTGTGTATTTTCCGATTATTCAGGGTGTCTCCCCAAAAGATATTGATATATTTTCCAAAGTGCCTAACACGAGTACTTCATATTGAGGGAGCAAATGAATCTTGCATAATCAGAGAAAGTTCCATGGAAATTCGTCTAATCAAACCATCAGAGATCTAACAGATTATGTGTGTTTGTTTGTTTGTAACCCTAACCCAGTATGAACTTGGATCAGAGTGACAAGGCCGATAGACTAGTCCAATAAGCACCGCCCCTTTAAATTTGACGTAGGCCTACATGTATTGACTAATCACAGCCGTCACTAATCACAGCCGTCACTAATCACGTCCGTCACTTTTCTCGGACCGTATATAGTCGCGGCTGTGATTAGTCTATTAATCACCAAATGATTGTGTAAATCCTATCGGAATGGTCGAAAAATCATTTTTATGTCTGTTATGTGTCTGCTGTAATTTATAATTTGCACTGATTGCACACAAGAGTATAATTAATTTATGCTCCATCGAGATGAAATACGCATGTTTGGTACATTTTAACTCAGAAACAAAAATAACGGCATACGCCTTTTTTTTTGGGGGGGGGGGGGCTGCATGAACCACGCCAGAAGCTGCTGAAATAGTTTGAGTTACTGAGGCAACCTAAAAGAAAATTATTATAACAGATGTAATAAATCCATATATGGTTTTGCATACATGTCTTTTGGGAGTCAAATTGGGGGCTGTGTTGCAGCTAATCTATTTTTGACACAAGTTTAATTTTTTTAAGTGAAAAGAAGTCATAAAAGGAAAATAGACAGTTATAAATTATCGTTTACTTCTGGATACTGATTTTTCCAAAGCCGGTTTTTAACTGATAATGCAGGCCAAAGGCACAAAAAGTGGGGTTTGTGTTTTTGCCGCAGGTGGAGTCCCAATTGCAAATGCAGATTTAGGCCTATATTTATTCACGTGTTTACCTGGAATACACGGGTAGGTAAAGCCTGGCCGTTCACGAAACTTCAGCACTTCGCCACTGCCCAAGGAGTAACCTCCTTCCCAGAAGTGCACGTCGGTGTGACAAACGCCACTGTAGGAAATCTTTAATAACAGTTGGGAAAAAGATCTTGTGATGGATGCTTTCTTCACTGTTCAACGATCCACTCTATTCAACATTTAATCGTCATGAACTTGAGGGCAGTAGAGAACAAGCAAACTCTATCTCATCGATTGAGTGAAACTGCACTTCCCAGCAAACACAAAACGTTCAAAAAACGTTTTGGTTAGGTTCTACTTACGTCTTCGTCTTAAAAGGACGTTTCTAAAACGCGTATAAAACGTTGCAGATTACGTACAATTCAGAGGTTTTTCCAGGACGTTCTAACAACGTTTTGCGGACGTTAGAAAATGTACCTACATGAAACGGTCTTTTGCGACGTTTGAAAAACGTTTTTCGGACGTCAGAAAATGTACATAAATTAAACGGTTTAAAAACGTTTTAAAAACGTATTTCCCCGAACGTTTAAAAAACTTTGAAATCAAACGTACAGAAACTATAAACACAAAACGTTTACAAAAGTTTTGGTTAGGTTCTGCGTCTTCGTCTTCAAAAACGTTTTTAAAACGTGTCTTAAACGTTTCAGTTTACGTATAATAACTCGGAGGTCTTCGGTACGTTTTTCCAGAACGTTCGCGTAACATTTTTTGGACGTTGCAAAATGTACCAACATTAAACGTTCTTTTGTGACATTTAAAAAACTTTTTTTTTCTGGACGTACCAACTGACCAATCAGAACTGAGGAAATTTGTGTTCACAAAAGTCATGTTAAATTTTGGTGTTTAGTCCAAAATCACACTTTCTTGACCATAATGTGTAGGCCTAATTATTCAAACAATTTAACATAGAAATATGGATTTTTTTGCAAACATAGGTGAACAATTGTATTAAATCAATTTTTGTATTCAAATATTGTAATTGTTCATGGAAAACCATGACTTCATCATGGCAGGAAAGGTTGAATATAAAGGTAACTCACGACAATGCCTAGTTTGTAGTGTGTAGTAGGTTATAGTATTTGTATACATTCGTAGCTTTATATATCATGTCTTTCCATATATAATCCCAACCAACAAGCCCAAATGGGGCCTTGTTGGGCCTTTGTTAGGCAATTGAGTGGTCCCAATTGGGTTGCCCATATGGCCCTATACAGTTTTGGCTGATGGGGCCACTTAAGGGCTAGCCCAGACCTGCCCAAAAGGGTCCCACATGGGTGTAATAAGTTACTTCTATTTAGTCTTAAATCCCATTGTCAGTTTTAACTGCAAACATCAATGGACGTAGTTTCATAGTTTGTTGTATGGCTATTCCATTGATCTCCATATAAAAATCGGGATAACTCATTGGTCATTGCACGCTGTACGAACAACTAAAGCCAGCAACACTGCTGCCTGGCCTATCCTAGCGCCTGCTTACTTCAATCATGGAGGAAGGTTCCTTCCTCCATGCTTCAATCAAGCTCGTATAGTTTGTGCGTATTCATTTTTCTACTTTTCTGCTTTTCTGCTAGCAGAAAAGCAGAATTTACTTTTTCCCCTACACTGGCGGTTCAAAAAGGGACACCTGCTTGTCTGCTTCAATGCGACCAGAAAAGCCGATCGAACATTTCGAGCAAATCTATTGTTCTACTTTTCTGCTTTCCGAGAGAGCAGATCGAACGTTGTAGCCATGGCGGTTCAAAAGTGGACATCTGCTTTCCTGCTAGCAGAAAAGCAGATTGAACGTTTTTGTCACGGTGGTTTAAAAGTGGACATTTGCTTTTCTGCCAGCAGACTGAGCCGATTGAACGCTTTTGATGCTTGTCGGCCACTCCAGTACCCGCAAAAAGTGGACGGTTCCACGTGACTCCGCCTCCAGCGTACGTCATCACACTTTATGGTCGTTTATCTTCTTTTTTTAAATTCAACGTGGAGTCACCACGTACATTTATTTCCATATTGGCAGCATCACATCGTCATTAACAGATTTAAGAAAAAAATATATTTGCTACAAATTATGTATCAATAATTATTGAACGCTTTACAATAACATTATAAACGCTACCGACATGTAGGGAGAAAGTCAAGCAAAAAAGCTTTTTTACTTTGTCCTTATGACAGACAAAGACTAGGACGTAAACACATCTAGACATATGAAACATTAGACAGTGACACAATCAAAAGCTAAATTTAAATTTAAATTTAAATGGGACCAAACTATATGAAAAAGATAATAATCAATCAGTACTGATATATAAGCAGTTGTTGATATATACGTGCAGTTGTTGATAGGTCTGGAAAAACGATCGTTTTAAATTTCTAGTAAAATATTCTATTGTTCGAGACTCCTTCAGCTCCACGTTAAGATTATTCCAAAATAATATACCCCGTGATGTTAGATTATTTTTGGAGAATGATGTTCTATTGAAATTAATATAAAAATCACCCTTTGATGCTCCACGCGTGCCAAAGACCGTGTTGGCGCCAGCTAAGAAGTTTAGATAAGACTTTGCCGACAGTGTGCGCTGTTATGACGCTGTACCCCAATAATTTTAAAACGATGCTTTAAATCATTAGAATGACAATCAGAAAAAGAAAAAAACATTAAAAAGGGAAGCACGCCTAGTTTTCCCACCATGCACTAGGACACCTGCACATGGCGTTTATATATTACAGGCAGGGCTGAATACTTTTGAAACTGGGGGGTGGGGGGGGGGGGGGGGGGGCAAAGCAGCACAGGTGCCGGCCGGTTTCCCCCAAGTGGAAAAAGGGGGGCCAATGCCTTCCCCCACGTTCCGCCGCATATGCATAATTATAATAGGCATATTTCCATTATTTCCAGTTTTACCGTCTATAAACTGACAAAAACCAACCAAAAAACAAACAAACAATCCAGCGAGGTTCTTAGCCTATGCCTAAACAAATGGATAAAAACAGTCAGACATCAGTTTAATCAGTTTTGGACATTCCCAAGACACTTCTTGAAAAAAGCCGAATTCTTTAAATTTGTGTTGCACGTGTTTGTGTCAAGGGTCATGTTTATGGTTCACATGCACGGGGCACACCTGCGGAGTTTCATTATCCAATCGAGGGCGATTTAATTTATTTGCGTACAAAACCAATGACAGGAACAAAGTCGCCAGGAGAATAGCGGACTATGTTGGATGAATATTTTATACGTATAGGGGAAGGGGAGCGGGTTGGTGGTGAACAATTATTAAATGGAAATCGGAGATGTTTCGACTGACATTTTGTGTGGGCTGAAAGTTAGGGTCCCATTATGCAAACAAAAACAGACAAAAATCCAGTCTTCATATCTCAAAAGAGAAGTGGACGTTTTCTTTTCAGAAATGTCATTGTCTATTCTATATTGGTTGTATCAGGAGCGGGTTGGAGCTGGAAACTGAAAAAATAAAAAAATTACATCCTCCCCATCGGAAGGACACCCCTCCTCAATTTTCCAAACACTACTCTCATCAAAATTGAAAAGAAAAAAAAACAGGGTACGGTGTCACAACAGCGCACTATGTCGGCACTTCAAAGTCTTATCCCCACTACTTGGCTCGCGCGTTTAAATGTATTCTTAGCTTTGATATTGTTAATAATTCCAGTCTTTGGATTGGACAGATAAACATCACACAGCGTGAGACGTATGTCGGAGGCGGAGTTACTTGGAACCGTCCATTTTTGGCGGGGTACTGGAGAGGCCGACAAGCATAAAAAGCGTTCAATCTGCTCAGTCTGCTGGCAGAAAAGCAGATGTCCACTTTTGAACCACCGTGGCAAAAACGTTCGACGCAATCGACGCAACATTAAAATAATTTTCTTCATGCTGCTGGCCCTAGTGTGCCCTTACTGGAAATTATAGTGACCCCTCTGCACCCACTGAAAAATGTTAGTGCCCCCGTTTCCCCACTGAAAAATGTTAGTGCCCCCATTTCCCCACTGAAAAATGTTAGTGCCTCCTGTGCCCTAAAATTGTTAGTTCCCCTGTGCCCCTGATATATCGAGTGCCCTTTTTCACGTCTAACCCCCCCTCCAATGACCTTGCCAGAGGGGTAGGGGGAAACCCTGTGGACATTTGGGATGTTTTCAAATTTTTAGGGGCTTTTGCCACGTCATCTGTAGTGTACAGTGTACAGGACTTGGGACAACCTAAGGGATAAGGGAGAACAGTATAACTGAGGACCTGAGCCTAAGTCCTCGGCAGTGTTCATGTACAAATCTTATGGAGCTTGTTGAGAAAACGTTGAAGTACAAACAAAGGGAACAGAAGAAAGGGAACAATAGCAGGTCCTTATAAATACCTGTATTCACGACTGTGTGCTGATATGTGTTCAGTTTGGACATAGGCGTATGTGTCAAGGCTCTTGAAAGCACCGTCCATTAAAAACGGGCCGCAAAAAAATCTGGGGAAAATTTCACCTACCCCCACCAAAATGGGTCAGGAACAGAAAAATCTGAGAAAATAATCAACTGCCCTTGATAACAACTGTCTAAACACGTTGCACAACCTGTTAGTTATTCATGTCAGTAAAATCCTCAGGGAAAAAATAAGTTAGAAATGAGCTTGGCTTTGAATACCTTCACGACGGCCCCGCCATCAGGGGCATCTGGGATTGGTTCCTTATCCAGGAGGACCAGAGGTTCATTGGGCGCAACTACACGGATGCACTTCATGGTTTAGACCTGGTAGACAGTAGACACAAATTCCACTTGCTGGAAAGCTTCCTGTGTGAAAATATTTTCGAACATGATACGTTGGTTGCGTGCGTGGTGATATTCAATTGCATTAACCCTAGACTAACCCTCATGCTTAAACACGTTCTTCCTGTAGCAACGTTCGCTCAATGCATATCAGACGTCACAACGAGCACATGACATAAGTAACCCCGACCTCGGCTAGGTCTAAAGGTTACTGAGCCTAGTTCTAAATTTAACTCCCCACACCTTTCTTATTATTTTGTTTTGTCGTTTCCACTTAGCATGGTTTAAATTTCCCTATTATTTACTTTTGAGTCTCTTCCTTTTCTTTTCTATTTCCCTTCTTATATTACTAGTATGGCATTTCCAAGATTTATAGCTTACTTTTTACTGTATTGTGGTTTGTGCTCTGTGGGGCGATTGGCCGCCTTAGCAGAATTTCCCCTTGAACAAGACCTCATCATGAATTTGCTGGCCCGGGTTTCTCATGCAAGTGCCACGCTGGAACCAGCATAATTTGGGTGGCCACAGAGTGGTTGCAAGGGGTAAATATTTGTCAGCCTCCCCTTGCCACATCACCAAGTGGGTTCTATCCCTGCCTCTCCATCTGGATGAAAAGAAATAGACAGTTTTTGAAAGTACCTCCTGGATACTGAACTATCGGAGAGTTCTTCTGTGTTTTCTAATGAGAATGAATGTTGGCTCTCTGTTATATAGGTGAATCTCGATATATTTTGTTTCTTTTTTACCTTTCTTACTTGTTGCTGTGAAGATTTATGGATTTGTTTCGTCACCAAGTTCAGTATTTTTGGCTCGACTGAACTTACGTAGATTTTCATGAAACACTACGGATTCATTATAATCTCATGATTTTATTGAGTTTTTGAGTGAGACAATACATGAAGGGAAATAAGCAGTTTCCAGTAATTGTATTCTCCAGTACAAAAAAGTACCAAAAAGCACGAAAAAACCCAAACAATCCCAATGTCTATAGGATGGGGGCGGCCCGGGAGGGGGATGCATAAGTAGAATTCACTTATTTAATCCCCCTAGTCCTATTTAACCCCCTGTTGGATAATAATTGCAGTATGACCGAAATTGAAAAAGAAAATGTGTGTTGTCCCCCACCCCCCCCCCCCCACGAAGTTCAACATGATCTTGTTTTAGTCATTCCTTTTTAATACTTCATATATCCCCATTCTTATTCTTTCTTGTTTTTTAATGATACCCATGTGCAGTGTCATAGTACATGTATGTCAGAAAACGGCATGTGAAATGGTGCCACCAATGTCAAAAAGAGTCCCACCCATCCATTTTTTGAAAATTCTGATGAGATTTCTAATTACCACCCCCACCCCCCCCCCCACAAATAACTGGATCTGTATGGACTTGCCCCTAATGTTTGTATTTACCCCCACAGCCGCTCCCTTCCTGCCTCCCCCTACAATCATATCCCCTACAATCATATCCCCTCTGTTACCCCTCCTCCTCGTGAATCCACACCCTCTTGGCCCATCTCCCCCACGAACACATCCTGTTTGGCCTTTTGAAGGATTATATACATTGGCTTTATGTCTGTATCCCATTACATGTCATGCAGAGCCAATTTTAAAAGGAATTAATTTACAGTGATCAATAAAATACACAAACATTTTACAAAGTTTTGACAGTGAAAAGGTGCTTTGACTTTATTTACAACCAGCACTCAAATGAGAAGTAAAAAAACCAAAAAAACAAAAACTAAGTTTTTGACAGAGCAAGCATACATTATTTGATTATTTCAATTCCAAAAAATGAATGAACTGGTTTTAGAGGTCCCACAAATTGTTGATAAACCTGCTTTAAAAACACGTTAAAAGCAGGTTGCAGCTTTGTACTGTACATGTATCCAAAACCAGCCCTACAAATAGGGCTGTAAATGGTTCTTGTTTTAACTTCTGTATTTTTACTGTCACTATTACTGTAATAGTGGCAGTAAAAATACAGAAGTTAAAACAGGAACCAATTACAGCCCTATTTGTAGGGCTACGCTGATCCATATCTTCTTACATTCAAGATAAACACGTACGATATTAGATTGTCAGGACAGTGTTTGATGCTGGATTTTGTTTAAAACCTGCCAAAAATGTTCACAATTTTGCATCTGGCATAACTTGGCTCCATTATTTAAACATCATATTAATTAGCCTTTTAGAGGTATGGGGGACACAATAGGAGGGCGCTATTTGATTTGGGTATACCTTTTGTGTCATACAAAAGGTATACCCAAATCAAATAGCGCCCTCCTATTGTGTCCGCCATACCTCTAAAAGGCTAATGCAGTTGTAACAAGGAAACAACATATTAAAGGTCATATTAAAGGTCAAAGGTCAACCTCATATTAAAGGCCAAAAGGATCGTTTCCATTTCTGTGGCAACACTATGATCCTTTTCACTTCCTAGATAAGTTTTGTGATGAGGCAATAATTTCCAACACTCTTCAAATTGAACAACTATTTTGTTCAAAATGGACTCACATCCTTCTCATCATTACTGCTTTAAACCACTCTTTTTGTATAATACGTGTATAAGTTTCACCCCAAAAAGTATTTTGAGACCTCCAGATTCAAGTCTCTCTCTTGTCAATGTTTTGTTTACTCTGAAAATTCATTCAACTAAACAGTTTCCTTTGTGTTTGTTAAAAAAATACATCTCATTCTCATCACACATACTGAGCTGAATCATTCAAGATATACGATTCAACATGCTCATCTCACTACAAAGCTTATAGAAAAAGAAAATGTAATTTGCAGAAAACAGATTTTATACATTGTCAATTGCAAATAACAATATTATATAATTCATTTATACATATGTAACAATGTCTTCAAAATATTTATATTAACTAAGCCTTACAAACTCCAACAACAGGTTGTTTAATGTTGATGGGTTCGGGACTGTAGTGCCTTGGCACCATTACTTATACATGGAGCTACGAAGCCCCAATTTGTCTAAGTCCAAAGAATGTGCCATAGGTATATTGCAGTGTTGGATTTTGACAGGTTGAGGACACTTCCTAGTAAAAATGCCTAAGTGGTTAGCGTTCATGACAAAGTTTTGGGAGAGAGCTTAAATGTATTATATTAGCATTTAGTAGAGTTGGCAACACTTTGCAGGCAATGTTCATACTTTGTGTGATTCACAAAATACATACAATAACAAACCTGTGACAGTTTCAGCTCAATCCATCATCTTTAATAGTCACGAGAAAATAATGAAAAACCACTTTGTATTAAAAGTGATTTTGATCAAACTCATATACTTGTACTTGTTTTGATTGTTGACATTTACATCAGCCACAGCCTTTTTGGAGGTCTTCAATTACAATTTTCACGAAGATGACAGCATTTCAGATAGAAATATTTATCAGAAAGACTGTTACTGGTACCATCTTTATGAAGAATAAGCTTTCAATTTGTTTTTATCATTACTAAAGCTACATTATACATGTACTTTTAAGGGATAAACAATTTCTATGTCATATCAATACCACACGTTTCTTATGGTGAATTGGAAGGATGTGGTTATGCATAAATCCAACTCGGTCTTTTATGATCTCTAATATTAGTATGAAGGCACAGTTACAATGATGGTAACAATAAAACAAAGAAACCAACAGTTGCTTCCTCATTCACAACATATGGAAACCTGTTTAACAAATTGCCAAAATCAGTTCTCAAAATCCGTTGACTATTAATATTACCACCAATATTTGTTTCAGCTCTGTATCATCCATAAGTGTTGGCAAGCTTCCAAAAATGTAATGACTTGTTACAAAAATAAAGGACTCTTGTATCTCTATACATCATGCTACTTACAATTGATACAAAAATATAAGTTCTTCCTTCCCTTCAAGAATTGTGATGTCTACTATTTGCTAACGACTAAAAAACAAATCTCAGAATAATGATCATATTACATAAAATTACAACTGTTACAACTGTCAAAGGCAAGTTACTGTCATGCAGTTATAAGATTCCTCATTTAGATTATAGAGAGTAATACAATCTCATCATAGGGTAATGATCATACTTATAATTAAACATTTGAAGCAAGATATGGGACAGAGGAGAACCCCTCCCCGCTGTGTTGGTCATTGTGTTCCCAGAATCTGAGGAATTCCTTTCAGATATCCGGGAGGGGGGGGGGGGGGGGTTAGGTAACAATAGTGTGTATATGGTATAGGGACAAGAGGGGGATACTCCCTGGTATTCCTACTTATAATTACAACTTTTACAACTGTCACAGACAAGTAACTGATATGCTGGGTGGCCTATAGATAACTGGATTTCTGTTCTTACCACTAAAAAGATCTTGGAACAACCTGCTGCTGATAAGGGCAATGCTATATAATTGTAATTCCAGTGTGTTGGACTTGCACTGATTTGCCACTCACCACGCAGCGGCCACATCGCCCCCGTGCATTGGTCCACTGAAAATCAGATACAGTCAAGCATTGGCGCGGCGGTGATTCCGGTCTTACCACTATATAATTGGGATGCTTGGACTTTTTGGGCCTGAAACAACTACTGCTAGTATGGGCATGCTTTGCAACTGGGCTCCTGAACTTTTGGACCTTCACTCATTTGCCAGACCCCCATACCTCAACGAGTACCTTCGGGGAGGAATTTAACGCAAACATTGCAAAGGTACGTGTAGGGCAAATCAGGCAGTGACTCAACAACATGTTTCACATCCTCTTCTATCAAAGAGCAAGCATGCAAGTTCAGCTTACGGAGGTGTCTCAACTGCTTTAACTGACCAGACCACACTGCTGCTGTGCCACTCAGGCTTTGGTTTCCAGAAAGATCTAATTCAACCAGGTTGGGCAGATCACTCAGTGACTCTGCAAGGTGCTCCACATCCCGAAATATCAGTGCGCACTGGCTTAGCTCCACCTTCTGAATGTTTTTCAGGTGCTTTAACTGAGTGGACCACAATGCTAGTGAACCACCTAGGTTATTATAAGAAAGAACCAATTCGACCAAGTTGGGCAGATCACTTGGCGATTCAGCAATGTTCATATCTTCGCCTGTTAGTCCGCAGTCAGAAAAGTTCAGCTTTTGCAGATATTGTAACTGCCTTAACTGACTGGACCACAATGCTGCTGTACCACCCATGCCACTGCTGCGCATGAGGTTCAAGTCAACTAGGTTGGGAAGATACCTCAGCGAGTAGACAATATGTCCCATATCTTCAGCAGTCAATGCACAGAAACGGAGCTCAAGAGACTCAAGGTGTGTCAAATGCTTCAACTCCATAGCAAACGATTCCCCTAAACCAACTAAGGAAGTCTCTAGAATGTGCAGATCTTTCAGCTTTGTTGAACTCTTCAATGATGACGTGATTTCCACAATACTGGCGGCAGTGAATGAGCAAGAACTCAATCCAAGCTTCTTAAGATTTGTCATTTCACTCAAGCAATATCCCAAATCTGAACCATACCTCCCAAAGTCAACACTACTGAGAAAGAAAGTACGTATCTGTGCAAGGTAAGCATCTCCGCTTTGTCTTGTGTGGTCGGCAAGACGTTTCAGAAAGTATGTGAAGGTGTCAATGCAACTACCATTGCCAATCATCCCTTCATGTACAAATGACTCTAAATATTCTATTCGAGGCAAACGGCTTGACTGACTCTCAAAGTAACAGTCCAGTGCGTGTTTCTGTTCCCTGCAAGTGAACAGCAATCTTGGCCATTGCTCTTGCAATGCTTGTAGAATCACATTTGTACATGCCTCATTGTCACCACAACAAAAGCGCAACAGAAACTGACAACCAATCAGTGTAACCAGATTTTCATTAAGAATTCTCTGGAACTCCTCCGTGTCTGCTACAAACAAACTTTGCATGTATTTAGCAGCACAGAATTCCTGAAACACCTGGTGAATAAACTGCACACTGCTGTGAGTGTCTTGCCACTTCAGGACTCTCTGTCTAGTGAGGATGCCTGCTTTTAGTGCCATATCGAGCACACCTTCCTCAAAGTCGCTTTCTTTAAAAGAGAGCACTTGATCTGGAGACAGAAGACCGCCTAAGCCAATCTTGCCTGTTTCAATCACAACCTTGTTTATTTCTTCTGGCAACATACCTGCTTTCCTTTCACAGATGTACTGAATTGCCCGACAGAACAAACGTGTTGCTGTTTCTGGGAATGTGGAATCTTCCTTCCACAGTGAACACATTAAAAGAAGCAAAACTGGACTCTTTGCCAAATCAGACAAGATACGTGAGGAGCAAATACTTCTCAGGAGCCCCTGAGCTTTGTCATGTTCACCACAGTAAAAATTATTTACATACTCACTGATCCTGCCTGCATCAAACTCTGATATGACGACATGTGAGAAGGGTTCTTGGACCAGTGGTTTTATATATGCTAACCGGTCATAGTGGGAAGGGGGAGTGGTAACAAGTACACAACAACCCTGAAACACCTGTCGAGTCAGAATTTTCAGGACGGAACCAAATGAGGATTTACAGAGGGAGGTGGTCATCAACTCATCAAAGCCATCCAAAAGAACAAGCAATTTTGCAGGATTGCTCTTGATATATGATTTCAATGAGGGTTTCTTTACACTCGTGTCTTCAGCTAAGAGCTGGTCAAAGATCGCATCGATGAGATCTGAGTGCTGCTCAAGTGCATGCATTTTCAGTAGAACAACAAGTTTATATTTTCGCAGTGCATGACATGAGTCATCTACCCAATCGCACACAATTTTGTCAAAAAGTGTGGACTTTCCTGTACCGGGCAAACCCTTCAAGACAACTATGTTGATTAGTTTACCCTTTTTTGTTTCCAGCAGGAAAATATCCTCATACGAGTCCAACACATTGCGGTGTATGAGCTCTGTAACTGATTCTAATTTTGTACAAACATCCATGACGTGCTTCTTGTCATCATCAACCCATGGGAGCATCTGTACATAGCTGCCTGTGCTCTTGTAGTGTGCCTTTAGTTCACCTTCACAGCTGTCAGCAACATCTTGGGTCGAGACATCAACTTTCTTTGAGGTAGTCCAATCTGGATATTATACAACATAATAAAACTTTTACGAATAAAAATACATGAATGAAAATCATTTAATGATTATAAAACATAGATGATGTTGCTGAGAATTACTTGCGGATGAGATTTGACGAGAGTCTCCCGACGACGGGCAGAGCATACTGCACGAAACGTTGAGTTCCCTCCGGTTCTTTTCAGAACCACACATACTCACAAAAGAGATTTAATTCACATGGTGTTACCGCAAACTAGTTACCTTAATTACTTGAGGAACATCAAAGTGTGAAAACAAAGAACTGTTGGGAAAACCTTTTTCCCAAGAACACGAAGAAGCATGACCTGCAGCTTTGTCACTCTGTGGCTGAACAACTGCGTATGTATAAATATAGATTAGAGATCGTTTCACTACCTTAACCCTGTTTGTCCCAAATTGAAATCCGCCAAAATCCAACACCATGTTGTATTATACATTGAAGGGTTCAGAACTGTATACTTTACATGGAGCTATGCCCTAATTTGTGCAAATATATGGGTACACTGCGCAGTATTGGATTTTGATTGGTTCGGGACACTTGCCAGTAAAACTGCCACAGTTTTAATAGGACTTGACAACAATGTAAGGTATGATAGCATTGGCAGTGTTCATACTTTGTGGGAATAAACTAATATACATGTACCAGAGAAGAAGAAAACCGGTCACAGCTTGATCTCAATCTGTCAACGAGTCGTGAGAAAATAGTGAAAAACTATTGGTTCAAGATGATTTTGTGGAAGATAAATATTTCGAATGTTGAAACTGAAATATGCAAAAGCATTTTTGAGGTCTTTTGGTACAATTTTCTTCAAGATGACAGCATTTCAGATGGAAGATTTTCTCCGGAGGATTAGAACTGGCACCACCTTTTTAAACAATAAGCTTTCAGATTCAAACTAACCATTTTGGTTTTTGATCATTACCAAAGCTGTCATACCTTAAAATGTGCAGCTTTGCATAGTGGAGAGCACCATGTGAAGAGAGTAAAATGGTAACTGTGGCTCTAAGATGAACCAGAGATGTTAACCTCTTGAATACTAGGGCTGGTGTTGACAGACCTTTTGTCGACAATGTTGGCGACAATGGCAGTTTTCCAACATGTTGCTATAGATGACTCATTGCCGAAAAAAAAAAAAATAAGATAAATAAACATTGCACGCAATTTTTGTGCGATAAAATGACGATTTGTTGACACAAGTTAATACACAAAATACACTAATGTGAGACCTAGCTTACTATAATGTTCTAGTATTATGCATTAACAACCCATGTTTTATGATGTGTTTTCTTGTCCAAAACGCTGACTTACTTGCGGTGTATTTAGCTCGTGATGAGTTTCTCCGGACATTACCATTTTCTTTACTTATCTTTCACTATGGTGGGATTGGTGGTGCACGACGATGAGCCATATGCATGTGTTCGCTAATTTAGCTTAGCTTATTTACAGGGTTCGGGTTATTTTTTCTTAATTATAATGATTGCTAAATGTAGTTATTAGTTGTAAATGTCGAGCAGACTGAATAAAAACCTACACTGTATATAAATTAGGGGTGTCACGATAACACTTTTTCATGATACTTCAGTTACGATACAATACGTATCGCGATATGTATCGTAAAAACAAAAACAACAAAATAACCCCCATAAAATTAAAAATTTAAAAGAACCACCCCCGCCAAATTTTTTTTATTTCCACACGATATAACAAATAAAAGCATCCTAGTAAGTTGCATGTTCATGTATGCTCCGTTTCAACATAATATAGTATGAATTTTGTAAGCACTAAAATACGAACAACATAAACGTGGAAACAAACTGAATGAGGATTTGTTTTAACTTGCGCTGAAAAAAATATTCCCGATGTGGGAAGAATTTATTAATGATCAACTGTGTATACAGCGTTTGGAGTGGGGTGATTTTGCCAAATTCTCACTACATTATGCGTGCCAATCATCCAGTAACCATGCCTCAAGTTCTATAAGGTCAAATAGGTAACCCGTTGTCCCATGCAATGCACCTACTACATTTTTATTGGCTGATAACGAACATGGACGATGCATATCGCATACACGTGGGTGCGGCGGGCACGCACACGTACAATATATTAAGTATTGACAAGACTCATCTGGGACACATCGACATTGAGCTTGAGCTTGAGCTTGATCGTGGATCGGGTTTTGCCAGCTAAAATAGAACTGGTTGTTGGGACAGCAAATGACTTTACAACGTATGTTCCTATGTCAGTAAGTCGGTCGGTCGGACAAATACGATACGTGGTTGGAAAATGCCAGATGTCCGATCGTAATGTCATCGCTACGATCTGTAACGTCCGTGAATGCAATGGCATTTGTTGCTTTTGACCAGTCCAAACTGATTTTTGCGCAAGCTTTTCTAATAGTAATAATAGCCTGGAGATTTTCTGGTCACGGCCCTGGCCTGTGCATGACACACGATAAATATAACATTGTCAAGAACGGGATCGGGGCTTGCAGAAGAACAATGTTTGTCGTTTTAAATAATACATTCACTTTACCTTGAACTATGAACGTCGAGATGACTAGGAATTTAGTTATATTCAACAATTATTATAGTAAGGAAGAAAGGTAAGAAATCGGACTTCACATCCGCGTTTCAGTAATAAACAGAAATATTTTACCTGTAGTAAATGCGTGATTTATTTAACTGACTCGTAACTTGCTTTTGTTGACAATTTGTCAATGTCGGACTTTTATTTGGCCGACATGTCGACAAGAAAAAATCGGCAACAGCCCAATTGCATACCAGGCTGGTTGTCATCTTTACATGCATTCATGTGCCTACTCAATCCATTGTTTAAATATTGTTTGCATTAAAATACGCTCGGCAGCACAAGCCGACCAGCACCCCATCAATAACAGCCAGACAGAATGGGTTAATTCAATGTTTTGGTCAGCATGCTGTAATGGTCATCCAGAGATGATGATTAATCACCGATTCTCCTGATGATGATGGTCAGAGCAGTGGCCAAAACATTGAGTTAATACCTCTGGTGCTTATAGAACCACACTTCTCCTTTTTATAGTGCTAGTCCCTTCACACGCATGGTGTATCCTCAAACATGATGACCATTTTTGAGTTCTCAATTGTCTGCTTGTGTTGTCAAATAGAAAACAAAATGACAAGAGAAACATGGTTTTCCTCTGTGCATTACAAACTACATTTATGGTTTTGAACCCCTTGCAGCTGGACGACGGCCATAGCCGTCGTGTAAGGCAAGACACCTGGGCCGGTTGACATGAATACCCACATTCCTGCTCATACACAATGTATTCATTATTCAACTATATTGTTCTTGAATGGGAGTGTAATGACTAGATGGGGCTTTTTCAAACAAAGCTTCCATTGACACGAAAGAGAGGGCTCAGAGTGAGATAGGAGCACTCTATTCAGTGTGGTACCCATTGTTTGCATTTACGCTCGGCTGCACAGCCCTTTCAGTGAGAGCCAGGTGCCCAAGCAAACCCTCAATAACAGCTGCTGGCAAGGGGTTAACATTTAAGCAAAATACTGAACAGTGAAGGATGTGTTACCTGTTCTTGCTGGGGGGTCTCGTTTCCAAAACTGCAGCTTCTTCAAGCAACGTGTCAGTTTACTTGGTGCCTGTGCTGTCGCACCCTGCAGGGTTGGTTCCTGTGATGTACCTGGCAGATTCTCCGCTTTACGAACTGACGGGTCACTGGACTGGGGTAGTGGATTCGCATGACCTTCAATCACAAAGCAAAAAGACTATGAGGAAAATAAACAAATGTTGTTTCCATTTCAAGGAAGAAGGCTGCAATTTTTCCCCTTTTTAAAATTTGGATCATGTTGGGCACATTTCCAAGATGGCTGCCACCATATTTTTTTTTAAGATCGCTTTATACTCTGATATTGGACTTCTCAAATTGATTCAAAATTTGCAACAGATTGACTAGGGGTATTTTTTTTCTCTTTTTGGGGAGAAAAGCAAACGTTCAATATTTTGCTCGGACATAATGGAATCAGACGACCAACCGTCCCTAAACATGAGGATATGTTGGGTGCAATCGGTTTATATGCGCGATAGCCATGTTGGATCTGCACCACACGCTTGATAGCTCAGAAACGCACTTTGCACGATCAGTCGATCCTGTAGGAAATCCCTAACCGATCGAGCGGATAGCACAGAGCCACCAATTGTGCCCAACATACATGTACATTTGTACATGTAGGTACGAGAGCCTCAAAAAGCTACCGGTCAAAAAACGGTACGTAACCAAAACATTAATTGTCCTCTGAAAGCAGAAAAGTAGAAAAATCTGCTTAAATTCCAGTATCCAAAAAGCAGAAAAGTAGAATGCACAGTTGTCAAAACGTTCGATCCACTTTTCTGTTTTTAAAGGAGAAAAGCAGATGGCCACTTTTCGGCCGCTAGAGTAAAATCTGCTTTTCAGGTGGCAGAAAAGGAGAATATGGAAAAGTCGAAAACGTTCAATCTGATTTCCTGCTACTGAAGCAAAAGAAAAGCACATGTCCACTTTTCGTCCGCCAGCAAATGGAGGAAAAGTAAAATCTGCTTTTAGGGTGGCAGAATAGTAGAAAAGTCGAAAAATTCATTTTACAAAAACATTAACCCTAACCCCTTGGGTAACTTTACTAGAAAGTAACCTGAATCCGCCAAAATCCACCTATTTTGTCATGCACAAAAAGTTGGTTTTGGTGACTGCTCAATATGGAGGTATCCTGAATCCATTAAAATCATGCAGTACCGCTAGGCTTACAATCTATCAATCCATCAAAATCCCCCAGTTTTCAATATGGAGGTATCCTGAATCCGCCGAAATCCTCCAAAACAGGGTTTGGATTTTGATGGATTTAGGTGGGTTAGGGTTAAATGTTTTTCTGCTATTCTGATAGCAGAATTTGCAGATGGCCACTTTTCATCCTCCATAGTACATACATGTTTTATCAATATTATTTACATGCACTTGGAGGACATGCTTGTACGTGTATTTTATTATTCCAGCCATTGCTTTGGGTGTGTTTTTTGTTTTCACTGAAAATCACTGCACACCCAAGGGCGGATCCGGGGGGGGGGGGGGGGGGGGGGACAAAGGGAGCCATAGCCCCCCCCCCAAAAAAAAAAACACCTGACTTTGCAAAAAGGCAGCCACTGGGTACACCCACCCACAAAACTCAGCCAAATATTGTTGGCCCCTCCAAAAATTGTGTTCTGGATCCGCCCTTGTGCACACCCTACATGTACAGTATGTAGAACAAAACATTAAGGGTCAGTCGGGGGGGGGGGGGGGGGGGGGGAACATGAGTGTACTGGCGTATTTTAACAGAGAGGATAACTTTATGTTAATCATTCTTCTGTACTTGCTAATGTAGTGGTTTTTTTAACCAAGCTATATTCTTGTACAGCAGCGTAGCCAGGGCTGTCTCCATAGGGTGGCGAGTGGTATGGGGGGCTGGTTGTTACAGTGGGGGGCGCTCACAGTGTTTTTTCTTCATAATACTATTATTTTCTGCGTTTGCGAAATTGTCAGTGGGGGGGGGGGGGGCGTGTTCTTGTACAACAGTGTAAATATGAACAAAGAGAAAAGAGGTCAACAATTTTATCTTGTGAGAACAATAAAACCGGGGGGGGGGGGGGGGGGGGGGGGAACATGAGTGTACTGGTGTATTGTAACAGAGAGGAGACCTTTATGTTAATCATTTTTCTGTACTTAGTGTTTTTTTTTAACCAAGCTATATTCTTTGAAAAGAATTCCATACATGGACATCACTACCATGTACTTGTTTCCTGCAGTACCCTATCAGCCATCAGAAAACGATAACATGTCCTAAAAAGTCATATTTAGCATAGAAAATATTGAATCATTTACTGAGAAAACACTTGTTGATGTCCATGTACTACGGAACTCTTTCCCTATGTGGATCCTTGGATTGAAACGTAGGGTACTGTGACAAACAAGAACATATTAAATGGATCACTAGACAGTTTTCCTTGTACGTTATACAGTGTACATATATCATGCAATAAAACAGGCTGACAGGAAAATGAGCGAGGATTGAATTGATCTGCTCCTCTATTGTTGCCTATCCCTGATCTTAATATGTTTTCTTCTTATTTTTAAATAAACAGTTGTCGTCTCTTTCACCTACATTTAGTTGATTGTTTTGTCGATCCTGTCCTCTTTGCTTTGGCAACCATTTCAGAATGTCATTTAGAATTTATTTCAAGTCACAATTAGCAGGATTTAAATTTGTTCCTTCAGCGCCACACTTAATAATCAAGTCTCCACAAGTCATGCCCAGTCTCTTGGTCACCATTCCTTTGCATAATTAAGCTTACAGTTATACTAGCCTATACTACATGTACTTACTTATGTTGGGCACGATCAGTAGATTTGTACGTGCTGTCGATGGCGCAAAAATGTTCTTGCGCAGTCGATCGATGGCTGCGCTATCGCCCGATGACTGTGCCATCAATTGATGGCTGCGCGAAACGATAGGTCACCCAATAGCGCAGCGTGATCGGGCTATCGGGAAGATTGACCGATCGTGCCCAACATGTACATGTAACATGTACAAAAAAAATGATGCCAGTTGGCAGAAGCAAAATCATGTGATGGATAGCACTTGTTCCTCACCTGCTGTCTGGTCCTGGTTGTCTGATATCCTTACAGCCAGCATTTGTTCCTCACCTGCTGTCTGGTCCTGGTTGTCTGATATCCTTACAGCCAGCGTTTGTTCCTCATCTGCTGTCTGGTCCTGGTTGTCTGATATCCTTACATCCAGCGTTTGTTCCTCACCTGCTGTCTGGTCCTGGTTGTCTGATCTCCTTACAGCCAGCGTTTGTTCCTCACCTGCTGTCTGGTCCTGGTTGTCTGATATCCTTACAGCCAGCATTTGTTCCTCATCTGCTGTCTGGTCCTGGTTGTCTGATATCCTTACAGCCAGCGTTTGTTCCTCACCTGCTGTCTGGTCCTGGTTGTCTGATCTCCTTACAGCCAGCGTTTGTTCCTTACCTGCTGTCTGGTCCTGGTTGTCTGATATCCTTACAGCCAGCATTTGTTCCTCACCTGCTGTCTGGTCCTGGTTGTCTGATATCCTTACAGCCAGCATTTGTTCCTCATCTGCTGTCTGGTCCTGGTTGTCTGATATCCTTACATCCAGCGTTTGTTCCTCACCTGCTGTCTGGTCCTGGTTGTCTGATCTCCTTACAGCCAGCGTTTGTTCCTTACCTGCTGTCTGGTCCTGGTTGTCTGATATCCTTACAGCCAGCATTTGTTCCTCACCTGCTGTCTGGTCCTGGTTGTCTGATCTCCTTACAGCCAGCGTTTGTTCCTCACCTGCTGTCTGGTCCTGGTTGTCTGATCTCCTTACAGCCAGCGTTTGTTCCTTACCTGTTTTCTGGTCCCGATTGTCTGATATCCTTACAGCCAGCATTTGTTCCTCACCTGCTGTCTGGTCCTGGTTGTCTGATCTCCTTACATCCAGCGTTTGTTCCTCACCTGCTGTCTGGTCCTGGTTGTCTGATCTCCTTACAGCCAGCGTTTGTTCCTCACCTGCTGTCTGGTCCTGATTGTCTGATCTCCTTACAGCCAGCGTTTGTTCCTCACCTGCTGTCTGGTCCTGATTGTCTGATCTCCTTACAGCCAGCGTTTGTTCCTCACCTGCTGTCTGGTCCTGATTGTCTGATCTCCTTACAGCCAGCGTTTGTTCCTCACCTGCTGTCTGGTCCTGGTTGTCTGATCTCCTTACAGCCAGCGTTTGTTCCTCACCTGCTGTCTGGTCCTGATTGTCTGATCTCCTTACAGCCAGCGTTTGTTCCTCACCTGCTGTCTGGTCCTGGTTGTCTGATCTCCTTACAGCCAGCGTTTGTTCCTCACCTGCTGTCTGGTCCTGGTTGTCTGATCTCCTTACAGCCAGCGTTTGTTCCTCACCTGCTGTCTGGTCCTGGTTGTCTGATCTCCTTACAGCCAGCGTTTGTTCCTCACCTGCTGTCTGGTCCTGATTGTCTGATCTCCTTACATCCAGCGTTTGTTCCTCACCTGCTGTCTGGTCCTGGTTGTCTGATATCCTTACAGCCAGCATTTGTTCCTCACCTGCTGTCTGGTCCTGATTGTCTGATCTCCTTACAGCCAGCGTTTGTTCCTCACCTGCTGTCTGGTCCTGATTGTCTGATCTCCTTACAGCCAGCGTTTGTTCCTCACCTGCTGTCTGGTCCTGATTGTCTGATCTCCTTACAGCCAGCGTTTGTTCCTCACCTGCTGTCTGGTCCTGGTTGTCTGATCTCCTTACAGCCAGTGTTTGTTCCTCACCTGCTGTCTGGTCCTGATTGTCTGATCTCCTTACAGCCAGTGTTTGTTCCTTACCTGCTGTCTGGTCCTGGTTGTCTGATCTCCTTACAGCCAGCGTTTGTTCCTCACCTGCTGTCTGGTCCTGGTTGTCTGATCTCCTTACAGCCAGCGTTTGTTCCTCTGTCATTTGGTGTTCTTCGTTATTAACCTGTGCCTGTTCCTGTGGCTCATGTAATGTCATTGTATCTTGAGGGCTTCCTTTTTTTTTTCTTTCATAATGGTCCGCCATTCTGAAGAAATCTGGTGGAAAGAATTGAACCATCAATACAAACTTTCCTGTAGGCCATTTTCTGCCAATTAATTATCACTGAAATCAACTTCTGTGAAGACAATATACACATGTAGCTACGACAAACCAATAAAATTTAAATTCATTGGCGATTGTGGAGTTTATGATCCCGTTCCTATAAGAGAAAGAAAATCAACTTATTTTTCACTTTCCAAGCGCATTTGTCCAAGGAACTGGCGAGTTGCAATTATACTGGATGTATTCGGTAATCTCTCAGCTTTTATTATCTGGAGTTTACATTAATCTTACATGTACCTCCAAATTTTCGAGAAATTTTTGCATCTTTTCTAGGCTTCATATGTATACGTACACACACTCTTGACGGCAGCCATTTTGAATGTAAGAAGCGAATGACCCCAAAGTTGTGACGTCGGGTTATGCAAATCTCTTTTGCCGCGCGACTTCACGAGTTGTGATGCGACGGCTGTTTCTTGTACAAGAAACTCACACGTGCACGGCCGGGCCCCGTACAATTATTGCTATCGATACTGTACGGATTGTCGCCGGACCAAGTCAGAAAACATCGTTTCTGTACCAAGGTTTGCGATGAGAACCCCAAAGCAACTCACGTTTGTCACTTAAAGTCAGGTATGTTAAATTCTTCCAAGAAAAGAAACAGCCATCGCATCACAACTCGTGAAGTCGCGCAGCAAGAGCGATTTGCATAACACGACGTCACAACTTTGGGGTCATTCGCTTCTTACATGGCTGCCATCATCAAGAGACGTTGTTGCGTTCGAGCGTGTTACTTGTGTTAGGCCTAACACGAGTATACTCTTGCAAGGGTGCGTTTGAGCGTGTTACTCTTGATACTCGTGGGTGCAGGAAAATATTGAGTGCGCATTACTCTCGAACCGCGTCGCGCGAACGGTCAAGAGCTGCGTTCCACTCACGCAAAAGTTGCCAACGTTTGCCAACTATACGCGAACAATCTTCCATTGGATGTGCACACAAATTTGAACATAGTTTAACATTTTCCCTTATGTATCATAGCTTGAAAATTCCAGCTCTAGGCTCATGACATTGAGATTCGCCATTTAGAGCTGGAAGGACTTCCATAGGGGGTCGATATACAACGGCTGTTTGCTGATCGCTGTCAGTATTTCAGCAAACAGCCGTTGTATATCGCGCCCAGAGGGGCGCGCAGTGCCGCTGGCCGATAATCGATCGGAAAACATCGTTCATGTTCAAAAATCCGCTCCATTACTTTGTACACAGCTGGTTTGTGCATGTACCGAGTTGCACGAAAAATTCTTTTTTTCGAGTTTAACTTGAGCATATTCTCATTTTGAGGGGATGACAAGCTGCATGAATTACTACTCTGCATTTTGGGTGAGTGTTTGGTTGATATATTCAGGGAAACAGAAGATATCGGCAATATCAAAACCGACCCTTGCGAACCCTATGGAAGTCTTTCCAGCTCTAAATGGCGAATCTCACATGTCATGAGCCTAGAGCTGGAATTTTCAAGCTATATGTATCATATTTATGACAATATATAATCCAAAGGTCAGTTCAACAATCAAATAACGATAACAAAACTTCATTGGGAAAGTCCGAAATAGACCATATCGGACTGGTCGAGACGTCACAATGGTCACAAGGGATTGTGGGAAGGAAATGGGAGCGATTTTGATGCGCATTTCTTTCCCACGTCCCTAGTATTAGTAACCATCGTGATGTCTCATCCAGGCGGTATTTGCGATAAGGTCTATGTTTACTTTCCGCCATCTTAAAATGTTAAAATTAAATAAAAGTGGAAACAATCACGTGACGACACCTCCGGTGCATGTATGCATGTAGCTTGAAAATTCCAGCTCTAGGCTCAAGATTCGCCATTTTTAGAGGAATCCTATAGGGTAGGTCAGGGTCGTTTAAGATCTTGCCGATATCTTCCGTTTCCCTGAATATATCAACTAAACACTCACATTGAACTGTAGAGCAGTCATTCATGCAGCTTTTGATCCCCTCAAAATGAGAATATGATCAAGTTAAACCCGACAAAAAATGAATTTTTCGTGCAAATCGGTGCATGCACAAACCAGCTGTGTACAAAGTAATGGAGCGGATTTTTGAACATGAAGATGTTTTCCCGATCGATTATCGGCCGGCGGCACAACGCGCGCCTCGGGGCTCGATATCCAACGGCTGTTTGCTGAAATACTGACAGCGATCAGCAAACAGCCGTTGGATATCGAGCCCTGAGGCGCGCGTAGTGCCGCTGGCCGATAATCGATCGGAAAACATAGTTCATGTTCAAAAATCCGCTCCATTACTTTGTACACAGCTGGTTTGTGCATGCACCGATTTGCACGAAAAATTCATTTTTTTTTCGGGTTTAACTTGATCATATTCTCATTTTGAGGGGATCAAAAGCTGCATGAATGACTGCTCTACAGTTCAAGGTGAGTGTTTAGTTGATATATTCAGGGAAACGGAAGATATCGGCAAGATATTAAACGACCCTGACCTACCCTATAGAATTCCTTCAGCTCTAATGGCGAATCTTGAGCCTAGAGCTGGAATTTTCAAGCTAGTTAGTAATGCAGGAGGACTAAGCGGGAGTATACTCTCGGTTACCCTCGGGTCATACTCCTGCCGTTCGTGTGCTCAAGAGGAGGCCTATACTCGTGTTAACACGAGTAACATGCTCGAACTCACCCGTATCACTTCTTATTTTGCGTCTGAAATTCAGGTTTTTAAAACGAATGCTTGAATAACGTCATGGCCTAGCCTGGGCGCAGCCATTACATTTGCGTGGTTGCCAGCGATAGATGGCGCCCTGGCCTTGCAAAGGCGTTCGAGTGGCCGGAACACGAACGAAGACGTAGACACGAGTTGTTCTCGAGCAAACAAGAACAACTCGCCCGAACTCAGCCAAGGCTGTGCCCATGTACAAGTACGTTATTCCATGGAGGTAGTACCTCCATGGTTATTCAAGCATTCGTTTCAAAAACCTGAATTTGAGACGCAAAATAAGCACAATATTTAGACTGCATTTTTCCCTAGAGGTTGTTCAGAAAAAGCTTTATTTTCAAAACGTTTGGAAGGGAATTTTAGGCAACATTACGCCGACTTTTTATGCTTAATCAAATCATGGAGGAACCCCTCCATGATCAAATCACCCGCCATTTTGGTCAATGTTCTTGTAAACCCTGACTGGCATTATATAGACTGGATAGGACACCGCGTCTAAACGCCGTCCTGAGTGTGCGTTTTTAACGAGGGTTTAACGAACGTGACGCGACTGCGTTGTGTGTACTTTCAACGGTTTTTTGAAAAAGTGGAAGACTTTTTTCTTTATTTCTTCATTTTCGTGGAAAAAAATTGATTTCGCAACCGAATTAAGGCCGGTTCATACTTCAAGCTAATTTGAGGGCGAAGCGAATTCGTCTGGGTCACACCATGGAGCTATTATAGCTCCATGGTCACACTGAAACAATCATTGTTGACGTCACAAAATTCGCTTCGCTTTCGCATTTGCGTGAAGTATGGACACCTGTCTTAAGTCAAAATAGACAATAACAATGGTTAACGTGTGCGCGGCAGTGAATTGCCCGGAGAAGGATGGAAACTTGAGTCGGAAAAAAGGAATATCCTTTCACAAGTAAGCTGATGATATTTATTTAACGTTGCGTACATCTGTCCTTGCTCTATGGTATAACGTTACAACTAAAGAAAAGGTTAATGCACAGAAACGAAACTTCTTTAATTAACCCCTTGCCACCGGGTGGCGCCGGGGCTAACACAATTAAAAATAAAGAAATGTATACGAGGGGCGGTCGCTTATTTTTATAACATACTTAATATTGGCATTCTTGATAGGAAAGGCCTGGTAACTACGGTAGCTGTGTGAGTTTGTTTTCGCATTCAAAAGGGACCTTTAACAAAAGAGGACAATATGGTCCCCGATTGAGAAAGGTCACCGTTTGAAAATCGTGTACAAAACCACGATTGCCGATATTTACACACTTGCTTGGGTGTGTGTGTTGGGGGGGGGGGGGGGGGGGGGTATTAAACCGTCTTCCTGTTTTAACAGCAGCAATCAAGGGAGACCGAGTGAGACATAAGCTCACCAAAAAAACACCCTGTTCAAAAATCATTCCCTGGTGAGTCTTTTAGTTGTGCCTTAGGATGGATTATTTATTATTATAGTTTTCCATATTTCCCAGCGAGTTTTGTCTTGACCTTTTACTTTCTAATTGTGCTCCATTTTGTAATAAATTTATGTTACATTTGAATGAACCTCGATACATTTTCTCTTTGTGAGTGTTCAGTTTATAAAATAATACAAGTAATGGGTGCTCAGAATTAAAAATACGATGTCATTTCAGAATAATATTCAATACGATTATTAAATTTGTATTATACAACTGCTCTAATGGCTTACACCAACAGGTGTGATAAAAATGAAACAACAATTCACGTTTTTTTAATGATTTTTGGGGAGCGCCTCAATAACGTTAGGCTAAGAATGTTTTCGATAATCCACTTATTAAATTCCAGACTGAGTACATAAAGCGAACACACACGACACACGTCACACAGTGCGCGTTTATACCCTCTCGCGGCCGCGCATTTGTGCACGAACACGACGCGGTGTCCTATCCATTCTATATAATGGAGATCAATGGATCTTGCATGTTCCGAGTGCAATGTTCTCGGGTCACGTTCTCGCCGTTCGGGGCGCAAGAAGAACAGGAAACAGACCGCCCGAACTCAGCCGTAAAATAGACCGCCCTCTCGTGACCAGTGCATCAATATTTCTCACTTCTCGAAAAAGCTCGCGCCGCTCGTGGGTTTTGATGCGAGAGTTCTCTCTTTTCCATGGTGTAGCGCTGGCGAAAGCAACCGGCCGCCATGAAGGTGATATTCTTCGGGAGTTTTTCTATAAAAACAGTTTTTATATTGTAAAAAATATACATATAGGGTGACGTTTGTAAACTTTTATTTTGTATATATCAGTATTTTAGGAGTATTTTGCATGCCTGTCTATGAGGATGATATGGATGAAAATATCAGTTTTCTCACGTTTCGATATCGTGCCTATATTTAACATGGAGTAGGTTGACTTTTCTCTCCGTCTTTTGCCAAGCAGCGTTGCCAAACATCTTTGTGAATTATCTTAAAACTCATTTTGCTGAGTGCCGGATACTACTGCCCTCATAGAAGTTTCTTTGAAAATCTAGTGTAAATATTTTAGCATCCCAAAATTTGGCGATTGTGAAGTGTAAAAAGTCGTTTTTAGGGCCTCTCTTTGATCAAAATAGAGTCAAGGGTATTTTTTTCTCATTCCAAAATGACTTTAGTTTAAGCAGACTTCTCTTAATTCTTTTGACCTTTTTTTTTGGAAGTTTGAACAGTTTATTGCGGTAGAAAATGCAATTTTCTTACGCGCTTTACAGCAGTTGCCATGCGAATAAACGCGGTTTTGCGTGTTTACTGTGCGTCGCGATGATCGCCATCTTTTATTTTAGAGTTGTGTTTTGTCGCCGCTTTACCCCAAAATTTCCCTCAAAAACTAAAACCCTGCCCTTTAAACGGCATACCTGTTGGTTTGTAATGTTGCTAGGTAATAGTCCGAGTAACTTGGACCCTTCATATCGCCTTTTTTAACATTTGGACATGATCTGGCGATAGTAGGGTCCAAGTCGATTGCACAATAGAGAATGGCCAAAAATTCAATCCCCCCAAAAAACATCAGAATTCAACCTTACAACGGCCACCAAAATACTAGATACGCCACCACCTGACCAAGTGGAGTTCCATGATCAGATGAATGTACCAAGGTTTACTTAACATCCAAATAAAAAGTGAAATTTTACCGTTTAATTCCCAGAGACCCCCGCAGAACATGTCTTTTCGCTTTTTTGAAGTTCAAAAAGTGACTCCTCCATCTTGCATGACGTACGTCACCCTGATGCGCAGCGCCCGCATGCACCGCCCGACAACCTGCCGGCGACTGTTTCGCGAGTGGTAAAACGGTCGCTGTACGTGTTCGTGTGTAGATCATAGAGTTATACATGTAGCATGTGTAGTATATTGATTCGAGGTTGCACGCGCGTCATGAGGTAGGAAATTCTTCACGAAACAGTCGCCGGCATAAACAGGTTGTCGCGCGGTGCATGCTAGTCTTGGTTCCAAGACGTCCTTAGCGCGGTGCGACGTACAGCGCGCACGGCAGCGCCCTCTAGCTACACAAACACAAACACACGCCTTGGCGAGAGGGTGCTGTCGGCCGGCCGTGCGCGCTATACGTCGCACCGCTAAGAACGTCTTGTAACCTAGACTAGGTGCATGCGGGCGCTGCGCATCAGGGTGACGTACGTCATGCAAGATGGAGGAGTCACTTTTTGAACTTCAAAAAAGCGAAAAGACATGTTCTGCGGGGGGTCTCTGGGAATTAAACGGTAAAATTTCACTTTTTTTTTGGATGTTAAGTAAACCTTGGTACATTCATCTGATCATGGAACTCAACTTGGTCAGGTGGTGGCGTATCTAGTATTTTGGTGGCCGTTGTAAGGTTGAATTCTGATGTGTTTTTGGGGGATTGAATTTTTGGCCATTCTCTATTGTGCAATCGACTTGGACCCTACTATCGCCAGATCATGTCCAAATGTTAAAAAAGGCGATATGAAGGGTCCAAGTTACTCGGACTAGCTAGGTAACTAGTTTGGCAATAACGGTACTTTGGTGAACGGTACTTACAGTACATTTGCAAGTCTATTCAGTCTCTTTGGACTGGTATTAACACAAAGAGACAAATGAAATATGCAGTCAAACGATTAGAGGAATTTGCAAGATACGCAGGAACAAAATGCTTTAAACTGATTCGGAACTGGACCACTTTTTGTCGCGGTTTTATGCGGGACTGAGAAGGTAAACGGCGCGTTGTACACCAAGAAATCCATGCATGCAATCTGTCGGATTTATTCAGGCGTTGTATAAAACAAATAATTAATGTTTCACATTCGTGCAATGGTAAGAATAATTTCATTCGGTGACAGATGGAATGTCCCATTCCACTCGGCTTCGCCTCTTGGAATGGAACATTCAATCTGTCACCTCATGAAATTATTCTTGCCATCGCACTCATAAACATTCATTATTTGTATAATATTACGATCTTTCCATCCAGTACATCGTAAATCATATTGCCTATAATGACATGGTGAATGTTTTCCTAATGGGGCCATCGTAGGCATTGGTATGTGTTACATACAAACTTGGACAAGTTGCACATTAAAGAGCAACTAAAACGCCGATTACAATTTTGACTTTTTTGACTTTTTAAATACTCTTTTAACTGATAGAGATTAGTTTGCAGACGAGAGGGATTTTTTATTTTAAATGGTTGTTATTCTGAATAACAACCATTTATCCTGTTTCGCGAAAGCTCATTATTTATGTAAATTTATGTACGTGACTCCGTGACGTACACATGTAGAGTCGGTTGATGCTACACTAGTGCATGTACGTACATGGAGTTGATGCTGCTGGAAGAGTTTTTGTCGACATAACTCCTCCGTTTTCCCATTTATTTTGTCTAATTTTGATAATATTTCAGTATGAGCATGGTTTTGAGATAATCATTATGCCTCGATCGTGTGTAGTTGGGGGTTGCACGAGGAACAACGACAAAAACCCTGACCTAACCTTCCTGCGATTCCCAGTGCTGAATTGAGTTCAAGGGCGACATTGGGTCCGCTTTGTAGACAATACAATACATGTATCTGATTTTCGGCTGTCGAAATGGTCGATAATATGTGCAGAACTTTTTGCCAAAGACTGTATTGATGATAGTGTTAACTAGTATGAAAACTCAAGCTGGGTTTGAAGGCACAATTCCGTTTGAAGGCTGGAGCCATTCCAACTCTAAAGGCACCGAGCATTCCGATCATGTCCCGGACTTGCGCGCCCCCAGACCACTATGACGTTCCCTGCGGTTGCCAGCTCGAGCAGCAAGAGCCCCTTCCGTCTCCCTGTCCACGCTCGCTTGACTTGACATGCATTGTACATGTACGGTACCGTATAGGCTGCATGCGATTGAGTCTGGTACCTTATTACAGAAATTGTGTGTATAGTTCTGAGAAGGTTCGGGTCCTTATGAGGGCTGCATTAGCAAAGTCGCCAGACTAGAATATAGCATCGGCTCAAACACAACTCGCCGCGCAGGTCCCAATAAAAGCCGACTCAATCAAAGGAAAGTATGACTCATAACTAACTTTTTAGCAAGAACAAGCCTACAACCCAAATTCAAAATGTGTCTCACAAAGATGTCAACACTTTAAAATGTTTACCGTAGTGTTACACATGAATCATCATGCAAAAAGCACAGCAAGTAATACTAGCCTTAGAAAAAAAAATACGTACAGACTCTACGTAAAACATTTGTTGTATGTGACGTCATATGTTTCTACACGTATACGTCATCACTTGCGCGATAAGGCACGCAGTTGACCTCTGCCTTTTCTGAATCGAGTCAAAGTGGCTCAGGAGGAAAAGGCTCAAAAACAATTTTGTTTTTTCAGACTCATGAAACTTGTTATATTAGTTTTGGGGAGGCATAAACTATCGGATAAGTCCAAAAAGTCAAAATTGTAATCAGCGTTTTAGTTGCTCTTGAACCTATTTGCTCCTATGTTGTACAGAAATGAAGTACTTTGATTTGTGTACATTTATCTGACCAGATAAACGTCAGCTACCCAGCCACTGGCTGTCAGAAGCTTATTGAGGTTGACGATGAGTTGAAGATGAGGGCTTTCTATGATAAGCGGATGGCCCAAGAGTGCACTGCAGAGAGCCTCGGTGATGAATGGAAGGTAAATATGCTCATAAGCTCCCCAGCGTTTGTGTTGAGGGTAGGGGTGTGCATTGGAACCGGGTACCCGACCGTTTATGTTGGGAACCGGTTCCAGATTATGGAATCAAGTACCTGTACATCTTTACATTATCGCATAGTTCCTTCCCAGACAATAAAAAAGAAAGGTTCCAAATGTTATTTGTCGGGAATTTTCAAAATTAAAACTGGACTAAAAAATGTGGGAAAACAGCACAGATTTCACGTTTATGACGCTCACGAAAGTTGACATTAAAGGGAATTTACTTGTCGTGGTTTTTGCAGTCTGGGTATATAAGAGCCTCGACGAGACATAATAGCATGCCTCAATCCACAATATATACAACTGTATATAAAGCTTCCAGACAAGTCTTTTGTGATGATGCCGGTGCATGCGCGTGCCGGCACACGCAAAGGTGGAGAAGTGACCATGTTTACTGGACAGGCATGACTGGAGATTTTCAGAATTTTGTCTGAATTTAGAGAAAGATATTACAATTTCCGGGATTGGAAGTTTTGAGTTGGGTTTCTTTAACGGGTACCCATATTTTGTTCAATCGGGTACCCGGTTCTTTTCATACCCGTAAATGCACACACCTAGTTGAGGGGTTGGTAGGCCAAAATGGGTTCTTAACCAAAACAGCCAAAGCAGATGTTAATTGCTGCGAGAAGTCTGCGTCATTTAAAAAGAAAATTGTAGATTGCGTATTGTAAAATAAAACAGCCACTTTTGAGAGCTATTTTTTCCAAGTTCATTTTAGCGCAGCACAGCCTGCTGGTGCAATTTGTCTAAAAGTCGTCGCTGTGGGCAGCAAACAAATCGATGTCATAAGACGAACTCCCCTTTTGTGGTACCCTAGAGAGGGGGCTTGAAAAAATAGCTCTTATGTCACTTTTTTGTTATTTCATGGCAGAAATAATTGGCTGTTTTATTTTACAATATGAAATCTACATAAAACTAGGATATGACGCAGACTTCTCTCGGCAATCAACAACATCTTTAACCCAAAGTAGTGGGTGGACATTATTAAAACTGATGTAATTAGGGTTTTCTACAAGGGATTGTTTCAGTAAAATGCGCCGTGGTCTACTGCTGCTTATGCTGGTGGTTAGGTTGGTGGGTGGGTTGGATGGATGGTGGGTGAGTTTGTTTTTGCATTCAATAGGGGACCTTTAACAATAGAGGACAATAGGGTTCCCGGTTGAGAAAGTCCCCGTTTGAAAATCATGTACAAAACCAATGAGGGTCCTTGCCAAGTATGAACAATACGAAGGACAATAGGAGGTCCCCGATTGCAGGGTAGTCTAATCAGTGCATTAGCACTGTTCTTCAGGTCCCAAGTTTGAATAACCAAGAAAATGTCAGGTTTAATAGAAGGAAATCCCCACAGATTTTTTCTGTGAAATCCCAAGCCACATATTGCACCTGGATGGGAGTCGAACTGGGGTCTGGAAGGCAAGGAAAGAACGACTATGCCAGCCTGACTGTCAAAATGTTTTTAAATTAACAAACAAGATTTATATCGCCACTTCATGCATAATAAATTAGTTGAAGGCACTTTGTTTTCAATCTATTAAGGGAAGTATGAATCAAAATAATTTTGTTGTTTGGCTACGGATCAGCTGCCTGAAATATGCCCAATTGTGGCCGCACAATTCACACAATGCTTACCGTGATTGGTCAGTGTGCAACATTTAGTGCATTTTTGTATTGGCCGGGCAGTGTCCATGCCAGTGTCCGCAATGCTGCTTTAACTGGTATTGATTGGACACTTTGCCATCCCCTATTATGCTTGGGGAAATCCTGATGATGTAAGAATGATCTGTGTGTTGTTTTAAAGGGGTACATCGTGCGCATCAGCGGGGGTAATGACAAGCAGGGCTTCCCCATGAAGCAGGGAGTCCTGACCAACAGCCGTGTGCGCCTCTTACTCGCCAAGGGCCATTCCTGCTACCGGCCCCGCCGAAAGGGCGAGCGGAAGCGCAAGTCCGTCCGTGGATGCATCGTGGACAGCAACCTCTCCGTCCTCAACTTGGTCATCGTCAAGAAGGGTAAGAAATAATCATTATTATTAATTTTTTTTGTATTGTTTTAGTGTGGTGTGAAAGGCTCTTGCTGCTTTGCAAATATGCAAATGAAATGATGACTGAAAACATTGAACTGGGGCAAATTTCATGGAGCTACTAAATCAAAGAATTTTGCTAAGCACAGGAACGTTTGCCTTTAACCAGTTCGCGTCGGAGGACGTGTTAACATGATCTGGCTGACTGGTTAAAACGTCAAGCTTGCCTCGACTCACCTCCGGGTGACGTCTCAACACGCTAATCCCTCATTTGTTTTGTACACACACACAAAGTCCGAGAAGTCTGACCATGTGTTGAACTTGGCCACTGTGCACGGCCTGTTCTACAATTTACGCTCCGGTGGGCGCACCCGGAGTATTAAAATATATGAGGTTTCGCCAAGAAATACTGTTGAAATGACTCTTGCAAATCAGTATTTGTGGCATTTGGCTGTATATCAGAAGATGGCTGCTATATTTTGCCTTTTTTGAAAAAAAATCCTCTGATTACCCTGCCCCAAAAAATGCATTCATCCTCATTAAACACCGTTCATCCTCAATCCTCCAAAACTGCAAGGAGGATTGAGGTGGGTTAGGGTTAAAGCTTACGGTCTCTTTGAAATGGACAGAGGGGTGTGCTGTAAAGAACCGTATGAAATTGGACCCTGGTGTTTAAAGTTTTCTCTTGACCCTTCCAAATCCCTCAAATTCCAACATCTGGTTTTGTTTGATTCTGATGGATTCAGGACTGTACTAGAGAATTGGCAACATTACTTTTTAACAACGGGCTTCATGTCCCAATTATTTAAAATTACAGAGAGTGCCACCCGTTGACCGCAGTGTTTGATTTGTGTGGGTTCGGGATGATTCCTAGAAGAAGAAAAAAGCCATCTATTTTAATATTTCACTGGTTTTCACTTTATATATCCAGGAGACAGCGACATCCCAGGCCTGACAGATAAAACCATCCCGCGCCGACTGGGCCCCAAGCGAGCTGGCAAGATCCGCAAGCTCTTCAACTTGTCCAAGGAGGACGATGTTCGCGGGTATGTCGTCAGACGTCAGCTCCCGGAGAAGCCGGACAAGAAAGGTCAGTGCTCCTTGAGCTGTAGACTGGGATTTGGAAACCCATGCCAAGCACAACAAATTGAGTCTGAAGTTGCAAAAACTACCTTTAAATTGAAGGCCTGAAAAAATCTTTACCAAAATAGAAATGAAATGGAACTATCCATGTCAAACAGTACATCAAAATGGACAGCCAGGTATGCTCTAATGTACGTAAATCTGAACTGACAAAATAGCAAGTGTATTGCCCATTTTGAAAAAAGGGTGTTAGGCTGCATATCTAACTTGCTTAGATATCTACGGTTTTATTGCCAGATCGAATTATTAAATTATCATTCATCCTTTTTATTATTTTACAGATCAGAAGCCCCGATACAAGGCACCCAAGATCCAGCGTCTGATCACTCCCCAGCGCCTGCAGCGCAAGCGACACAACCTGGCTCTCAAGCGCCGCCGCGCCTCCAAGAACAAGGAACAGGCCGCAGAGTACGCCAAGCTCCTGGCTCAGCGACAGAAGGAGAAGAGGGAGGCCCACCTCAAGCGCAAACGCTCCGCCTCGATGAGAGAATCCCACAGAGAGTCCACCAGCAAGTAAAGATATGCTGGGGCTGGGTTTATTGTGGGGATTTTGTTAGGTGGGCTAACTCAAACAGTGAAGTTTAAATGATGATTAACATAACGTTAACAAGTTTGGAAAACTATGTGTGCCAGTGGAAATATCAGGGATGGGCCAACATCAAAGAAGTACAAGTTATGTATAAAGTTGGTGAAACTACAAGTTCGGGCATTCTGTTTGTAAGTTTCAGCTGACTTGTGAGATTTATCACTAAACTACCGAGGAACCAAGTGACATAATAAAAAAACAAATCCTCAAGATTGAATTGCGTATGTGTGTACATGTATTTGTTTTATTACTGGTTATGCACTGTGGGTGTAAATGTATAAAGCAATTCCATTAGATGCACACCCCATTCCCAATATTTTACCTAGACCTATGAGCAAGGGGTAGCCAGCACACCAAAGCAATTAACCTGGAAATATAATCATTTTACAATCGCTTCCTTAAAATTGGTCGTTATTTAACAAGCGGTCCAAATTTCTCAGTTGTAATACTTTCGTATGCAAACATTATCCAAAATATGGTCAAATTGTTTTATTAACTACTACACCATCTTGGTGGTATATGTACAAAATTGGCAAAATGAAAGTCTATAGGAGTCGGGCACTACAAAGATCATACTCCTAGGTCCACCAAACCAAGCAACTGTTCTATTGTGTCGAATGCTATTCACTGTAAACACTTTTTTCATTGATAGGCCTACATTTATTGGAATTTGTGCATGCAGTGCTAAAATGTATTACCAAATTCCATTGACTTGCATGTACATTGTACAGAGGAAACCCCTCCCTCCTGGTCATTGTGTTCCCGGAATCTCAGGAATTCTTTTCAGAGGTCTAGGGGGATGTTAGGTAACAATAGTCTGGAGAGTGTATAGGGACAAAAGTGTTTTTGACCATTTAAAAAAAATAGACCTTTATTTTTAACACAATTTGCACCATATACATTTTTGTACAACAAAGATGTAGTTGAATGTTAAAACAATTTGACCATGATTCCCAATTCCGAGATTTTCCATTAACCCCTTGAGCACGGGAGACGTCGCGGCAGCCAATGTGTTTGTGCAGTCAGTGTATCATAAACAACAATGCATTGAAACTGCAAACGGCGGCCAATGGCGTAATCCGGCCTAGTGGCACTTGTTTGCGCCCTATGGCGTCATCTGTACGCAAGGGGTTAACCCACTGATCTCTATACACTGGATTGGCAGCGATTCAGTGATTGCGTGAATTGAAGCTACATTCAAAACAATGGCCGTTTTCCAAGCTCATTCATAAACTATATGCATGAATGCAGTTTGGCAATGGGCTGATTCGGACACAGAGCTGAAGCTAGGTAGTGTGACTCTTAAGGTAGTGGAAGTATGCCTTTTTTGGGGGGGGGGGGGGGGGGGGGGGCCACCCTGTATTATGAAGTCGTGTGCATACTTTGGGCAATGCATGAGAATTGTGGCAGAAAAATGGATGCTGGGGTTTTTAAGAAAAAAACTGTTCCAAGTGAGAGAATGGTGGCTACAAAAGCAACAGGCAATTTATTTTTCGGCAATTTGCACACATTTTTCTCCACCTCTGCTTACAGTTTCGCAACTTAAAATGAGCTCAACTTGCTTTAACTCTTTTTAGGCAGTATTTATGGGGAAACTGCAGCATTAACTCCAACCCCCTAGGCCCTTATTACTAGCAATCCTCCAAAACCAGCATGAGGATTGAGGAGGGTTAGGGTTAAAGGGGGTTAACTCAAGTCAACCCCATGGTAATACATGGTTTTTAAGGGTACATCAAGTTAACCCCCTTCTTTAATTCTGCATTTCCCCTTACTACAAGCCGTATGGTTATATACATGTATTGCTCTTTCAGCCCAAGGGTACTTGCTAACCTTAATCATATACATCACAAGACTAATTTTAAAAAAATTAAAAGATTTCAACTATTTCAAAATTTTACGACAGTGACATCACAAAATTAGAGTTGCATCGGTGAGATCAAAGCATAGTGGTGACTATAAAAATGCAATACACAGCCACACTTGTATCCAGAAAAGAATGCTTTTTTGTTTTGACCTTTACTGAAGTTTCAGTAAGGGTCATAAAACAGATCAGTTACCCTTTTTGATTTTGTAGCAAAATTTAAGCCCAGTTATTTTTTCCCCAACAGATTTGTCATTCTAAGTTAAAAATGTTGTGTTTACAACTGACTTTGTTTAATCGTATTATAACTCGTGAAGAACATGCTTGCTATTAGTGTATTACATGCATACCAAGTTGTACAAGCACAGACATCCAAAACAATGCATTCCTAGAAATCAGTTAGTAGGTACAAGAACTATTTGAAGTGTTTCCCTGACAGGTGCAGTCATGTACACTTCCAACCTGCGCCTAGGATACAAGTTGCCAGGAGCGTGGGTTTTTAACCCCTTGGGCACGGTATTTTACGGGAGACGTCGGGGTGTTGCAGCGGTTCTGGCAGCCAAATCGATCTGCTACAATGTGTTTGTGCAGTCAAGCATGACATACACAATAATCAAACAATGGATTGAAACTGCACAAACAGCGGCCAGTGGCGTCATCCGGCCTAGTGGCACTTTTTTTTTGGACGCCATATGGCATCATCCGTACGCAAGGGGTTAAAGCTCCAAAACGTTAATTTGCTAACTACGTGGATACAAAAATATGCATGTTTGACTGATGCATATTTTACATGTAACGTACTGAATAGAGTAACAACACTATAATAGTTTGGAGCAGTCGACGTGTGATTTTATACACACACGCACCAATAAGGACTTCCCAATTGTCATTTTGGTTGTACCCAAACATTCTGCAACACCACTTCATTGGTTTTCGTACACGTTTTCTGATTGAGGACAGTCTTCTTACATCATTGTTTTGTTCCCTGCCCTCAATTTACACTAAAAAGTACCTTTTCCACCAGCATGTTGGATAATGAAATCAGAAATGAAAATATGAACTGTTCCTTAACTACCTTCATCGATTGGCAGAAATGAGTGCACAGAAGGGAACATTTAAAAAAGAAAAAAAATCTACATGAATTCTGAAATGTAGCCCGGTTTCATAGGGATGCTTTGCTAAGCACACAATTTTCTGCTACCGGAACCCCTCCGTCCATTACATAGAGATGGTAAGCTTTGGGCAAGAGCTGGCACTTCACAGGCAGAATTTGCTTAACTCCCCGAGTACGGTTATTGATAGTGAGGCACTGGGGTGCCGGAGCAGCCTATGCAGCGAAGCGTAACATACACAATAATCCAACAATGGACTGAAAATGCAAAAAATGGCGTGTTTAGATGTCATCCGTACGCAAGGGGTTAAAATACACATTAACAGAAAGCTGCATGCACGTGCAAGTGTTCGCATGACGACCGTGAAATAGTGCTTTAAGAGAGCACAATTTTTCCGCAGTTACACAACCCTGTGAAATTGGACACAGATGACAAACAACGCCTTTTCAGAAGTAATTCAGGATTAAAATTTGAACAAATAACGGGAACTGGTGCACTTTTAGGTTTTCCTAGCACAGTGCTTCTAGGTTATAAACATTTTGCAACGCGTGTAAGTGCCAAAAAATGTTAACTAAAAAAAAAAGCTATACTATTGCAAGTTCTGTTATATATGCCTATTACATGTATATATTACTGCATGTTTACATCAGCAGCAAGTCTACCAACCTTTATGTTAAGGCTCACGTTTGACTTTTTTTGCTCACAGCAATGCCTAACAAAAGGCTTTGCCACACATGCTGTCGTTGTGGCGCCTGGCACATGTGAGCTAGAACTGGCTATAGAAGCAAGTGCAGTCAAAGCCAAAAAAAGCTCTTTCACTACCCCTTTAAACAAAAAGACACTAATTTTATTTAATGTTCCTTATCACCATTGTTTAGGAGAGCATTACCCTCAAGCCGTCTTTACAATCCCAAACATTACACCTTAATACCATTATTTAAATCTTTAATAACATCTTTAAAAACGGAAACAAAAACAGAAATTGTGAAAAGGTCCTCACATGTGTGACCCAGCCAACTTGGTTTAGTTTGTACAACTAACCACATTCTCATCGGTTACAGTTGGGCCACCCACTGGACATTCTGATTCGTTTTAGCTCGTGTGAGAAGTTGTAACACATTTTACGCATTTGATCAACAAAACTGCAGTTGTGACGCTCGGTCCACTCAAAAAAAGGAAACTCCACACCACCTGACTAAAACCATTCTGCTATGCCGACTGAAACGGGATGTAATTTTCCTTCCATTATCCGTGGAGATTTTGGAAATAAAAATAGATCTTGTGCAATGGGATGCATGTGATTTGTGGTCAGAATACGACATGCATTGGGCACTTCAACGATAAAAGCAAGCGCATCCAAATATGCGTGCAATTCACCATGGGGGGGGGGGGGGGGGGGGGGGTGAACTCGCTCAGTGCAGATGACCGCACAACCACTTTCATCTGTGGCCAGTAGGCCTAATCATGGCGCCGCGGGCACACAATCTTGCTAAGCACAGAAAAGATCTGCTCAGCAAAATCGGGTTACCAACCAAACTACCACATGATTTATACTGTATGTGGCTGGTTCACTGCACCCTTCTACTTAGCATATAAAGCAGTTTTTCCTGCTTGTAAAGGACTGGAGCTGAATCTTACCTTAACCCTAACTACCCCAAGCCTTACAAACTCCAACAGCAGGCCGTGTTGTATTTTGATGGGTTCAGCACTGCAGCGCCTCGGCACCATTACTTTACATGGAGCTATGATGCCCCAGGCATACTGCACAGTGTTGGATTTTGACAGGTTGAGGACACTTCCTAGTAAAAATGCCCAGGGGATTAGTTAACTAGAGATTACAATGAGTGCACCTCACCGCTCGCCCTACAACATGTAAGGTAGAATGTAGTGTTCTTTTCATCGACTTTGCCAACTTTGAAGTATATCAAGCATTTTTTTCCCGACAGCCCAGATACAGGGCTTTTACTGTGGTGAGGACACCATGTACATATGCATGTTTTTATATGTATTGCTGTTTGGCTGGTATACGGAACAGTCATGCCCCAACAAAGCCATATGTAACCAAGTCAATCTTCCATGACTTTGTTATCTCAATTTTTGCCTGTGGGGGTAACAAGTTTCATCATCAAACGTCAAGATTTTTGTCATTGGATGGTCATGCAAGTAAGCAGCTGGTTATTAAAGGATGCACAGCTCACAGACCCTTAACAAGAACCAAACCTTAACAGTTTGTTTATTTCACTTCTACTTGTTTTTAAAGTTTCTCCAGTTGTCTACCCAAGATTTCCACGTCTTCAGGCCTTACTACAAAACCAACATATGAGTTCACTTTTATACCATCTCCTATCTTCACACACTCATAAGTTTGGGGTTGAATGGGACACAAGTGACTATTGTGCAGAAGATTTTGGGTACAAGAATGAGAATCATTACTTCATGTGCTGGGTTTAGTCTGTTGCCTCCTACAAGCGATGGAAACAAACATTTACATCGTTACATGAAAACCAGCATTTGCATTTGGCACGGCTGCTTTTTCTCAATACATGTAGTATCTTCCTTAGATTTGGTCGACTTTTGACTGAAACTCCATTTCTGTCTTTTCCCAAACCCTACCGTGATGTTCACACTGGCTCACTTGAGATGGCAATGCGGAGGAACCAGGGGCCCAGCCTGCTAGATCTTACGCAGGAAGCCGGTTCCTCATCTCATCTCAAGGAGCCCACGGTGCCCCCTGCCTTTTTTCTCCCGTTTCCTTTTTCCCCCAGACTTTTCAAGGAGAACCTTTCGTTCTGCATCTTCACTGTTGATCTTCAGTTGTTGTTGTTGTTCGTTTTTTTGTTTTTTGCGTTGTTGTGTCCTGCTTCGTCATCTTCTTCCGTTGCCTTCCAGCAACACTCTCATGGGGGAGAAGTTTGAGCACACTCTCTTGCTAGGCAAGCGCGGTGTGTCGCAGCACGGTGCACTAGTAGCCGAAGCCGTGCTGGTAGTTGCGATCCCCCTGGTAGGTAGAGTCCTGGGAGAGGGCGGCGTCCATTTGGGACTTAAACTCCTCACCCAGGTAGCTGTCCTGTTGATGTGTGGGATACAAACCAGAGTAGAAAGGTCGTTTTTAAACAAGTTTAACCCATTGAATACGGACGATGGCCATAGCCGCGGTTTGAAAAAGACCAAAGAGAAGAGAAGTACACATTTAAAGTGTTAATGACTGCTGTGTGGTTCATAAGAAGTCGACTCAACATTTTTGTGTGTGTTGATTTGTGTGTACAATGAACCAAGCTTTAATGAACATACATCATACACTGAGACGACAATAAGACGATAACACAAACCTGTGAGAGCTCAGGCTGCGACAGACCAGGTTGGGACAGGCCTGGCTGGGAGAAGCCAGCTTGAGATAGACCAGGCTGGCTCATGCCCTGGGTGAGTGGTCCCTGGGAGAACGGCATGGATCCATCCTGGTTGAGAAAACGATGGGAAAAAACACGAACTAAATTGCTGTGACATCTACAGTCTTTGTTAAATCCTTGGAGTACCACACTTTACATTGTGAAGAATTGACAAATTGACAAAATGGTATTAATTGACAAACACGAAGAAAAAGGAAATCAGAATAAAAATACTATAATGAGGTATAAGGTACAAAAATCCCATTCTGCATTTGAACAGCACATGCACTTTGAAAGCAGAAAACAGCCTCAAAATATATTTAGCACTTATTCAAAGCAGGCATTTACAACTAGATACAATATTTCACATAAAAAAAACATTCGTACCTGGCTTTGCATGGACAGATTGTACTGCGACATGTTCTGGCTGGCCCCGCCCTGTTGGCCGGCCCCGCCCATTCCCTGCTGCGGACCCCTCCCTTGTTGCTGCTGCCCCGGTGGCTTCCCCCTCCTCTTGGAGTAGGGCGGGGCCCCTTTGCCCCTCTGCTGGCCCCCCATGGGCGGGCCACCGCCCCGCATACCCTGGTTGAAGAAGTGGGCGCCGGGCTGCGGGGGTGGGGGCATGAACATGTTGACGGGCATGGGTAGGTTGGCCCCACCGAACTGGGCGGGGCCTGGCTGGATGTATCCCATCTGGTCGTGGATGCGGCCCGGTCCAGGAATGAAGCGACTAGAATCTGTTTAAATAGAAAAAAAACACCAGTCCACGTTTGTTAAAGCTGGTTCATACTGATTGCGAATGCGTGTGTGCATCCTACCATGTGATTGTTGGACGGGGCATTCATACTTTACGAAAGTATGAACTTAAAAATGCATCTAATTTGTGTGCGTATGCAGAAACACACGCACTAAATCACACTCCTATTTTCTGGAAAAAGTATGCTTACACAACAAACTTTGCTTACGCACTACATGATAATGATGTTGATTGCTGAGAGAAGTCTGCGTCATTTTCTAGTTTTATGTAGATTGCGTATTGTAAAATAAAACAGCCAATTATTTCTGCCATGAAATAACAAAAAAAGGGACTTTTGAGAGCTATTTTGATCAAGTCCCCTCTAGCCCGCTGGTACCATTTGTCTAAAAGTCGTCGCTGCGGGCAGAGATTTGTTTGCTGCCCGCAGCGATGACTTTTAGACAAATGGTCCCAGCGGGCTGTGCTGCGCTTGAGGGGGACTTGATAAAAATAGCTCTCAAAAGTCACCTTTTTGTTATTTCATGGCAGAAATAATTGGCTGTTCTATTTTACAATATGCAATCTACATAAAACTAGGAAATGATGTAAACTTCTCTCAGCAATCAACATCAACTTTAAGCATTTATGACTGCTCAAAATTGGACAGCAAGCTGCGTATGCAACGATTACACAACAAGGAACCGGTCATCAATGCTGTAAAGATCGTAAGCAGCATCTCTACAAAATTCATCACTGTTAACCAAAGTAATAAATACACCAAATCCTGTCCGACAGGTGAAAAAAACAAAACTTTTAACTGTGACTTTCACCGTTTCTCAAAAACGTGAGCTCACCTGATAAAGTAGCTTGGAATTGAAACTCAGGGCCCAATTTCATGGAGCTGCTGAGCACAAAAATTTGCTTAGCACAACAATGTCTTGCTTAATAAAAACAGGTTACCAGCCAAAACTACATGTGATTTTCATGCCAAGCAAACAACAGCTGAATACCGGTCACAGGCAATAGACATCACATGAAAGGTTGGCTGGTAATCCTGTTTCTAGCAAGGTAAACTTTCCATAGTAAGCACATTTTTCTGCTCAGCAGCTCCGTGAAATTGGCCCAAGGGGCATTTCTCAAACCCCTGGCTTGGGCTCGGGCTTCGCGTAATTTTATGTCCCCAGATTTGGCAAGATCTTGGACACTGTTTTTGCTACATGTACATCAAAATCTTATGTTTTAATCCAGAGCCAGAGCCTGTTTATGTATTTACGTATTCAAGGCTTCAGATTGGCAATGGGGCTGGGGATTAGTTGGAGACCAAGCCCAAGCCCGAGCCAGGGTTTGAGAAACCCCCCAGGTAATTTGAAATTGGGAAATTGTCAATGATGTTAATCGGGACCAAATCACCGAACCCCTTTTTGAGTCTCACCTCCATTCATCATTCCTGATCGGTCATATATACTGCCAGGTATCATGGCCTCCTTAGCACTGAACATAGCCGTCGTCATGAAGCGACCGCCCTGGAAAAGTCAATTCAAATATTATAAATGAGCAGCCAGGAAAAAAAAGGGATTTGTGTGCAAAGTGCGTAAGGACTCAATTACACACTGGCCCGGCAAAGAACCAGTGCTAACTAAAGCAGAAATGTTGGGCCTATCTTAACCCTAACCTACCTGAATCCATCAAAATCCATACCCCTGTTTTGGAGGATTTTGGCATTTTCAGGATACCTCCATATTGAAAACTGGGGGATTTTGATGGATTGAGGATTGTAAGCCTAGCGGTACTGCAGGATTTTGATGGATTCAGGATACCTCCATATTGAGCAGTCACCAAATCCAACTTTTTGTGCACGACAAAATAGGTGGATTTTGGCGGATTCAGGATACTTTCTAGTAAAGTTACCCAAGGGGTTAGGGTTAATGAAGTAGATCCTTAACCCCAACAGTACTCAATCCATCAAAACCCAACAGCATGTTTGGTTGGAATCTGTTTGGATGGGTACCAGACCCCCAAACTTTAACACTGAGTTTGGCATACCACCAGAATCAGAGTCCAACAATTTGTGTGTACAGTTTACCATATGGTGTTGGAATTTGCAAGGATGGGTGTGGTTCCTAGTCAATTATACTAGGGGGTTAGGGTTAAGTGACCCACTGTATTTATTATCAAACCTCAGTTTTCAATTGACAAGGTCATTTAACTGAATGAGTTAGAGAAAATAGTTTTTGGTGTACTCTTTTTGGTTTGAACAGAAAATTGCTAAATAAAACATCCTGAAGAGAAAACTTATTTCATGGCTTTTCCAAACTGTTATTAAAATCAAAAGTCAATTTCTTAACAACAGAATCACTTTACAGAGCTTCTCACATGCCTCACTTTTTAAACACACACTTATAGCATCAACAGCAACCATATTGCGCACACATGTGAGAAAATAGCCCCCTCAATGGTTTTGCATGGGACGCACATTGCATCTTCAACAATGCTGTAGAGGAATTTCACATTAGCCCCGTCTGCACACTTCCGGGTTGAAAGCGAGGATGTCAATGCTAAACAAAAACAGTGCTATTCAACTAATTCATTCATGCATGAATGAGTCACGCCATAAATGGCAGGGCAGCGCACGTTCAGCACAGTCAGCTGTTTACTTAGCACTGAGAGCCTCTTTTACAAACCCGAGAGTGCGCAAATCGGTGCTACTTTCGTCAACTTGGAATTTGTCTATAGCCAACATTCGAAATGGACATCCTGCTGTCTACCGACTTGCTGTGCACAATACCTGCCGCAAATCATTAACCAGGGGTAAATTTCACGAAGCTGCCAAGCACAAAAATGTGCTCAGCACAATTTGTCTTGCCGAGTTAAAAACCTGCCAGAACTCCATGTGATTTTCATGCTAAACAAACAACGGCTGAATACAAGTAAACAATACATCACATCACAATTCTGTGAGTTATCCCGTTTTTACCAAGGAAGACTTTTAGAGCCTGAAAGTAAAAGGTCAGGCGGAGGGCTTCTGGAGACCTCGCGCGTCCCGCCTATGGGCAATTTACACTGGGTTGCCCTCTCTCCGGTTATAATTTTTTTGGCAGAATGATCTCTAACCGTAACCACCCAAAGAAATGTTCACGCTGGAATCTTGCATTGGGATTCTTCAAGTAAAAGTGGGAAAAAATACTTGACGATGAGTAAAAAAAACAACTGAATTTTACTGACGACCTTTCACGTCTGGTATTTTTTCTCCAAGGTCTCCTTGTTCGTTTACGCTTCTTTTCACATCGCGTACATGCGTGGGAACGAAACTTGCGAAGGATTTACCTACTTACAGCCAATGGGTTCTAAATCAAGCCGGGCTGGCTTGAGTGTCTTGCTTACAGCCTCATTCACCTTCTTTATCAGCGATCACATTAGATTTTTTTCAAAAATGCTAATGAGTCCTGTACGTTTATTAAAGAAACATTTTAGATATGAGACATTTTATTCTTCTATTTAACTTTCAGTTTCTACCTAATGCTTGCCACAAAATGATTTCATAAATGTTCATCTTTGTACGAGTACACTGCGTTTCACTAGTCCGTATGTGTTTTAGATTTTCGGAAGTGAGAGGTCCATTTTTGGCACGATATTTCTCTTTCGCATCAGGCGATTTATTAGTTTCCATCAATTGATATGCTAGTAATAATTTTACAAAGGCCTTTTTTCGGGGGTGATTTTCTTAAGAAATCAATGTACCAAAAATAATTGCAAATTTTTTCAATTTTTACATTTTAATTTTCCTATTCAAGGTCTCCGGATGCGCGCCACCAGGGGTAACTTTTCAGACTCTATTGGCCCCACAACATGAACAATTTGCTGTGCTTGCCATGGTGTTTGCTAAATCCTCTTTTTTCTAAAAAACAGTGAAAATGCACGTTTGACAACTGCTTACCGGGTTGGAGGTGTTGACCAGCTTCCTGGGCTTACTGAACTGGATCAGACTCTCCTTGAGGTTGTTGAGGGGCCCCTCCACCAAGACCTTCTGCTCCTTGTAGTACGTCAGCAGGTGGTTCCACAGGGGGTGACGGGACAGGACCTTGGGGTTACCCACGATGATCACTCCGAACCTGATGTATACAAAATACCCAGCGTATAATACAAACAACACTGTAGTTTGTTCCAAGTTGGAAAGAAATTTATTAGTCTAGACCATACCTAGAGCTAAATGCAACCATGTTTGTGCACAAACCTATGGAAAGCTAAAAATTCAGTAGTTTAGTATTTACATATGTACTGATTTTCATCTGTTAAAAAACTCAAAATTGGTTTCATTATTGCTCAAGCCTGGACAAGATTTAGGGACCCACTAAGTATGTAAATAACAATGTTTACAGACACATGGGAGATGCATGCAAAACAGCCATGCAATGCCATTTTCAGTTAATTTAAATAATTCTTCATTCATGCACACAATACACACGCATCCAATCATGGTCAAGGACAGCTTTAAAGCATCTGTGTGAGGGAATGAGGAGCTGGCACTCTCCCAATTTAAACCTCTTGATATGGACGATGGCCCTGGCCGCTTGTCATCTATACGCGCATTCCTGCACGTACTCAATCCATTCAAGTTTCAACTATATTGTTCTTGAATGGGAGTGTAATGAATAGGTGTAATGAATAGATGGAGCTTTTAAAAATCAAAAGCTTTCATTCACACGAAAAGGGGGCTCCAAGTGTGATGAATAGGACCACTGTATTCAGTGTGGTGCTTATTGTTTGCATTTACGCTTGGCTGCACAGCCCGTTCTTGGCATACCAGCTCCCCATCAATGACAGCTGGACGCATGGGGTTAATACAGCTCTATGAGAATATGTGGAAAGAATCCTGCAATATTAGTAAAAAGAAATCTTCTCGAAGCCAGCCTGTGATTGATGAGAGTGCCACTCAATTGTCAAAAGTAAGCAGCATTCTTCTCAGTCCATACACACAGGGAATGCATAGACAATTCCTGCACTATTTCTCAAAAGATTTCTGCCAAAACACACCGATTTGGCAGGCCTGATATACGATTTAAATTTACCTGCAGCGGGTCAGCGCGACGTTCAGTCGGCGCGGGTCATTCAGAAACCCAATGCCCTGGTGGTCATTGGCACGCACGCAGGACAGGATGATGTAATCCTTCTCCCGGCCCTGGAAAGCGTCCACGCTGGCTATCTCAATCTCCTGGTACAGCTTCACGTTCAGCGGGCCGCTGTACTGCATATACTGGACGATGAAGGCCCGCTGGCCCTCGTAGGGAGTGATGATGCCAATCTGCTCCGGCTTGACCCCAGCCCGCAGGAAGCAAGTGGTGATCTTCTCCACATTGGACGCCTCGGTCCTGGGAAACAAAATAAAGGTATTTGTGACCGGCTCTACAAAAAATTGTTTTATCGCAAAATAGTTGAATTGGTTACATCCTAAGTTTTAATTTGGCGTAGATTTCACACTTGTGGTATTTCGTGTTCTCGAGATCTTGACATTTGCATAGTGATACAGTGGAAAGAAATTTAATAGAACTAATTTTTAGCAACATTTTTATAATTTTTAAATTTTGTATTTACATTAATGTTTCGGAAAATAAATTGTAGATATAATAGAAGCCACCAAAAACAAAAAAGTCACTCATATGAAGATTTTCTATATGAAGATGCTTTTATTAGTTCATTTGAATTAGGACTTGAATTAAGACTGAAGGTCTTGTGTTGGTCTTGCAGGGTTTTGTGATGGTCTCGACTACATCACTGCTTATATTCCTAAACAAGAATAGCACCCTCTTGCATTTTAAAACTGATGAACAATTCCCTAAGAAATGAAGAACCACCTCCTTTTTCCCTTCCAATGAAAAGAAGCATTTGCATCATAATTACATTTTTGGATTTTATTTTTATTTTTTATTTTTTTTTTGAGAACTTTGCCGCCTTACCTGTTGAGGAAGGAGGTTCCCGAGCTGGCTATTTCTTCCTGGCCGGCCGTAGCGTAGAAAAACATCGGCTTGTCATGCTGGGGCCAGGGGAATTCAACAGCCTTGGTAGTACGATCCGCTGGAGACAAGAAAAAAGGATGAAAATTTCATGAGCAAACTTGTGAAAAACTCTGATCACACGAACCATCATTCATTCAAAGTATGGAGTGAAGCCTGCCGGATGCGTACATGTTTGTGCACAAACCTATGGAAGACCTGAAATTCAGTGCATTAATTGTGTCTAATGCACATCAGTGTTTGTACCGACTTTCCATGCAGTAGAAAAACTCACTGTTGTTGATCTAAACATTAGTCAAGGCTGAGCAATGCACCAACTAAATGGTGTTCATAAAGCGAATGCAAATAAAGCATGCTTTCTTTGGTGACAATTTTGGATGTTTAAGGACGAGTACATGAGACTTGGGCATAATGGCCATGCAACGGCATTTTCAGATGATTTAAAGCGTTCTTCAAGTCATGCGCACAACACAAAACGCCACTGATCATGGCCGCTGTTCCGATGGCTTCATAGTGTTCCCACGAGGGAATGCGGTGCTGGCACTATGTTAATATTTTACAGCTCTATCATGGATGAGATTTAAGGAACATGGGAAATCCACAAAACAGTTGCAGGCATTGGATTTGTATGGCATTGCTGAAAAATGCATAAAGAAAACAGCATTTTCTACCAAAAGATAGGGTGCCAAAAATAGGGTCATTAGAATTAGAAGACTGTTTCGGGTTGCAAAGGTCATTTTAGACATCTCACCCCTACTCTATGGAGTCAACACAGTGTGAACGCTCGTGGACATTCTTACAACTGAACTAACCTACATACTGTGTCAATTCATGCTGAAGACAAAAATGACAAGACACTATACAAAAGTGCTCAAATACTTACACGCCGACACACCGTTCTGCAGAGACCCCTCATAGAAGATATTGGATGGGAATGCACTCAGGGCAGGATGCATGCGGTACTGGACCTGCAGTCTGATAGGTCGAATGCCCAGCACAACCAGACGCTCAAACAGGGATTGGGACAGGCCGGCGTTGGCTGCCTTCTTGCACATGACGACGGGTCCAAGCTGGCAGTGGTCGCCAACCAAAATAACCTGTAGAATGGTAGATGAAATAATTCAACCTCTATCCTAGTGAGGTACGCTCTTCGTGCCTTGAGCGATCTTAATACCCCTGGTATTGTCTCATTTAAATCTTCCATTGTTTGAGAGATTCTTAGGCCGCGTCCGAATTACTTGGCTATGGCTTGAAATTACACACGTGTCTATGGCAGTGGCTGCAGCCACATCACATAGACTTGTGTATAATTTCAAGCCGCAGGCAAGTAATTCGGACACGGCCCTGACCTCTTGAATACGGGACGATGGCCATAGCCAGGTTTGAAAAAGACCACCTGGCTGGTTGTTGTCAAAACGCACATTCCTGCGCATACTCAATCCATTCATGTTTCAACCATATTGTTCTTGAATGGGAGTGTAATGAATAGACGGAGCTTTTTCAAACGAGCGAAAAATAGGACCACTCTATTTAATTTGGTGCCTTTTGCTTGCATTTACGCTTGGCTGCACAGACCGTTCTTGGCATACCAGCCTCCCATCAGCAACAGCCAGACACAAGGGGATAATAAGTAGGTTTTGTCAGACATCCACCAACTTGCCATGTTCATTTGCTACTGTTTTGTCATTTTTGAAAGCGTACGCAGCATCCCCTTTCCTGAAAAACCTACAGAATTAGCCCGTGCTAATGTGCGTAAGTGTATACGTTAAAATGTATGATAGGAAATGGGTGATATTTGCATGTGTCCCCCTACAAGAACTGTAGGTGAACAATCACACACACACCCAAGTGTGTACATGCAGTCGTACTTTCCCAATACTTGCGAGGACAATGCTTTGTGTTTTCTATTGTTCCTTTAATTAGCAAACATACATTCTGAACCATGTTGTTGTATGGGTCAAGATCAGTCAAGGTGATTGTTTTTGACCCTCCTGCCATAGTACAAAACCACATGTAATCTGATCATATCTGTGTAAAAGTATAGCAGGGGAGGTGGAAGGAAATTTTGACTGATTTTGACATTTTAAATAGTAGGAGGGTTAATATAACCCAACCCCATAGACTAAGCACGTACTTCTACGTGCGAGGACCGATTTCAACAAAAGACTTGACGTGCGAGGACTGAAAGGTTTCTTTGTATTTTCTTTCTCCTCTTGTCCTCGGAGATAAATACAGAACCTGTACATACCGGCAATCGTGGACTCCCTATTGTCCCTCTTTTGTTTGTACTTTAACTTTGTACTTTACCGTTCGTTGAATCGTGGACCCTTTGTCTGCGCACTAATTCTCTTGTCCCTAGTCCACGATTGCCGGTATTTACATACCCACACACGCAAGTGCGTAAACGCCTGCAATTGGGGAGCTCCTATTGTCCTATTGTTCATACTAACTTTTTGGCAAGGGCCCTCATTGGTTTTGTACACGATTTTCAAACGGGGACCTTTCTCCACCGGGGACCCTATTGTCCTCTATTGTTAAAGGTCCCCTATTGAATTCAAAAACAAACTCACACACACGGGCGAGAATGGTAATTATAAAAGAAATCAGGTGGGGGGGGGGGGGGGAGACTTTGTCTAGCTCTAAATATTGTGTCGTTTTAAAAATCTCTAAATGTTTACCAAAAATCGCAGCACTCTAGTAATTTTAAATGAACACAACCTGGGAAATATTGTCCAATCAATCATTTTTTAATGCAGAACGTACAAAAACCCGAGATAACTACCGTATAAAATTCATAAGGCAATCCAAGGGGCGTGGCAATATGTCAACGAAAAATACATTAATCACCTGTCGTAAAATCTATAAAAAAAAGAAAAAAAAGCACTGTATCCAAAGGCCTACCTGTTTACACCCCAGGACGATGGGTATGAGGCACTCCGGCTCGGTGGCCTGTGTGCTCTCATCAATCAGTACGGCTCTGAAGCGGAAACGGGCCAGGCGGGGGTCACCGGCTCCAACACAGGTACAGCAAATCACGTCAGCATTCTACAACAACAGGTGCAATGTCAACAACAAATATTATCAATTGATTACTGCCATCAATAAGAAAACAGGTGGAATTCTGTATAGACATGATGTGCATATATAGCCTTTTCGAATCATATGCTTTACATACAGATGACCAAGCTTCTAATCGCACAAACTTTGAGTTCAAACCAACATAGCCCTGGAACATCACAGAGCATGTTGGGGGCAAGAACTGTACTTAAACTCTTCTGTCCAGCTGTTATTGATGGGGTGCTGGTATGCCAAGAACAGGCTTGTGCAGCCAAGCGTAATGCAAACAATAGGCAACAATGGACCGAGTATGCACAGGAATGCGTGGATAGATGACAATCGACCAGGTCATACGTTTCCAATTATTGACAGATGTTGGATTAACCTTGCCTAAAACGTTCTTAGAGAGCTATATCTAGCCAACCATCTAGAACCAGCATACTGGGGCATGGCCACACTGGCTATCTATAGCAACATTTTGTGTGGCCGACGACATAATTTGGCTGACATCATTATGTGAATAAGAAGAGAGATCTAGCCCTTTCCCGATGTAGTGTATGAAGCACTCTATGCTCAGTGCTATCCAAGAGCCTGCATGAATTTTTTTTACAGGTTTACTCGGGCTGGACTTGAAGCCACGACCTCCTCCTTACGAGTGCATACGTCTTAGCCAGTCCTTTATACACTACGTTGGGAAAGGGCAAAATCTCTTCCAATTTACATCATCCCTGACGCAAATTCCATTTCACACTGATTACTATGTGACTAGATCATATGAAATGAACCGCAAGACATTTTTTCACTTATAGGCATTAGACATGGCACTCTTAGCTCTTTATTTTAATATATCACTCAGTTTGACATCCGAATACGGACATTACACAGGCAAACAAAAATGAACAGTTCCTATAAATTTCCAGTGTGTCATCAATTTGTTGGATTGAAACACCCTTTGACAGCCAACAGTCCTTACCTGCAGAAGTTCCCTCTCGTTGTTCCTCTTGAGTGCCCGGAAGCGTTTCTCATCCGAGCTGGACAACTCCCCTATCTCATCTTTCAGAGCCTGCAGTTTCTGCTGTTCTTCGTTCCCTTCCATGTTACGGACCTAAAACAGCCAGGCAAGCAGTAAAAAAAATCATTTATTACAGTAAAACGCTGCTATAACGAACATCGCGGGATCCACAGATTTTGTTCAGTATAGCGATCATTAGGTATAGCGATTTTCAGACGCCGGTTACCCAAGGACGACTTTAGACATGTGCCGGCCATTGAATTATGTAATTATATGTTCATATTTTCTAAGCTTACCGAATTCTAAAAACAACAGTTGGCTTTTTCCTTCTATTCCTTGTTGAAAAAATAGTCACCTGTCACTCTTTAACATAAAGCTGCGGCCGTTTGGGAATTACAAACAGCCCAAATGCCCACTACATTTTTTAATCCGTTGCCTTTTTTCAACAACAATGTTCGGTAAGTTTTGTACACAAATTTTTGGAGCCAAGGATGGTGTTCGGTATAGCCGAATGTTCGGTATAGCAGTGTTCAGTATACCGGCGTTCCACTGTATATGATGGGCTATCTAAAGCGAAATCTTGTGGCTAACAGTTAAATTTATTAGTTATCCCAAAAGCGCAAATCCAACACAGGAATAGTGTAGGTGGCATCGAACTACTGCCATTTTTCTTGTTCCACAAGCGAGTCTGAACCAGCCTTAAGAATGAGAAACAAATCCTGACCTGTTTGTGGAGCGTCAAGAAGGTGACTGGGGAATCGATGGCCTCGCGACTCTTGGCACTAAGCCTGACCACCTTCAGCCCGGTTCGGTGCATCTTTTCGGTCAACTGGTCCACGGCAATGTTGCTGGGGGCACACACCAACACTTGCCTGCATAACCAAACAGATATATATATAAATAAATAAATAAAAATATACAAGATTCAGAACAAGAGGTGAGGTTGTGCAATTAGGGCAAGGACTATCGATGGGTAAAAATCAAGATCTAATTACCATAACTGCCAACTTCCAAACATCAAAGTCAGTATTCCTGAAGCCAATTGACCTATCGCCGTTCATAAGCTTTAGGCAATCATAGCGTCAGTTGAATATCATGAGACATTCTTAGACAAAATACTTTCAAATGCTTGCAAGCAACCGCATTTAGACTGCCTTCGTCAAAGGCACTCAGATTTGTATTCAAGTCCCTGCAAGTCCTTTCACAAGTACTTTCGCAAGCCCAGTCGCAAGTCCTTTCTTAAAGCAGGTCACAAGTAACTGGATGAACAATGAAAAAGGAATGCCTTTGTCAAAGCTCATTTGAATAGCTTGTGATTGAGATTAGGACTGGAGGGCTTGTGATGGACTTGTGATGGACTTGTGATGGACTTGTGATGGACTTGTGATGGACTTGCAGGGACTTGTGATTGACTCGAATACATCCCTGAAAGCACTATAGCATATCGAACACAAATGTGATTCGGCTACAGGCTCATGGTGTAGTCTGCGCATTCATGCATGTCAACGCGATGAGAAAAGTTGTCGCAGACAAAAATCCAAGACAACTCCACTCACAGATACAGGAAGCAAATGCTTTACGAGTGCATATGTATGTCACATGCCGCTATGTTATTATGCATGCAAAGTAGTCTAAGACCTCACAACGGATCAACTGCTTCATAAGCTGTATTTAAATGATTCTACTGTGATAGGTCAGTTAAGTAAACAACCAAACTTACCCGAGTCCTTGCTTAGCGAGATGGTACACAATGCTGGCAGAAGTCACCGTCTTTCCTGTGCCTGGCGGACCCTGTCAAAAAAATAAATATAAAATGGCATTTTATTATCCTCGGCAGGCTGAACTATGTAGATCTTTACCTATCTTGACCAACTCGAGTGTCACATAAACCCTACCAACTAAATCTGGTTTGCTTCAATTTGATATGGCAACTGGGGTCAATTTCTTGGCACTGCTGAGCACTGAGCGCAACCTTTTCTGCCCGTGGAGCCTTTTCACAGAGACTGTAAGCAGTTAGCATAGGACAGTATTCACTATCGTCAGAGGAACAATTTGCTTAACATCATGATGCAAAAATAGAAGTCTTCATGCAAACACATGCATTAGCACGACTTGGACATTAACCCTTTGCAAGCTTACAAATCTGCACTGAGTATTTCCTTCCCGCTGGATTGTTCGTGTGTACACAAGCACAGCATGCCTTTATGCATTCATGGGCCTTTTTCCCTCAATGAAGATTGACGTACATGTCCATTTTTTAATAATAAATGCAGCGCTGAATCTCAGCGCAAATGCGCCGTCAGCAGCGTAGGAATATCGAGCGCAGGCGCAAATATCAAGAGAATGCAAAGGATTGAAAAGCTAAGGTTGGCAATTTTTTTGCGACAGTTAGCACAACTTTCCTGCTAAACGAAATATGGCCCTCGCTGGCACAGCAAGTGAATCAAGAGTTGCAGCTACAAACCTGGATGAGGCTGAGTGGGCGTGTCAGCACGGTCCGGACGGCCGACACTTGGGAGTGGTTCAGCTCGGGCAGGGCGGGGGCTGAGAAGCGTTTAGGCAGGCTGCTCTTGATGACCATGTTCTCCACCTCATGGCCTAGCAGCTTGTGGTAGAGGTAGCTGGACACGGCCGTCTCGTCCACTGCCAAGGTCTTCAGGCCACTCTGCATCCTGATGTATGGGTCAATAAGATACAGAAAATGCTAATGCTAGAACCAGTATATAAATATAACATGGTTTGAGGGTTGATAGTTGATAAGCTCCCCGAGGTAGTGAAAGTTGACAAACTAGTTTGTTAACTTCCAATACTGAGAGCAGCTAATATTAATTATAACACCTCTTGTTGGTTCTTTATCCTGGTTGGATGAAACACGGTCACGTGGGATTCACGAGTACAGGCTAGTGCATGAAATTTGCATCAGCGTGAACTGGCTGCGCATCGACACATCGCGTGTGTGTAATTTCCGGAGTATAGTGCCTGATTGGGCACTATACTCAAAATTTGGACTGGTTACAGCACCCCCTCTGTCAACTACTGTGTGGTTAATATTCATAATCACTAAGCATAATTGTTGAATTAAAAACAGTTCAAATATAAAACTTGATCTTTATATTTCGGACAGAGGTGTGTTATAAAACACATATGGACTGGCATAATTCGGTCACTAGTGCACATCTATGCCCCCTCGGGCCTGTGAGTGACCAGAAGAGGGTCCTTTTTCGGCCTCGGGAAATAGGACCCTCTTCTGGTCACTCACAGGCCCGACGGGGCATAGACATGCACTAGTGACCTCATTGCCAGTCCATATGTGTATGCTATCCACCCGAACTAAACCATCTGATATTCAGCTGTGTTCTTAATTGTCAAAATTCTGTAATTTTTTGGAAACTGTGTCATGTCCTTAGCCGTCCAATGGCATTAATGATGCCTGCACCGCACCGCTCATGCGCTTACACTCTACACAAAGCTTCAAGCGTGACCCCACCCATGTGACAGTTCCCTTGTCCCTAATACGCGTGCGCAGCAGACTCACATAAGTGTTATCTGTGTGCTAGTCTACTGCACAGCAGCATGCAAATAGTCAAGTTGCAGACTACAAGAGCAGACATGAATCAAGGCATCGTTCAATCAAATAATGAAAACAACCAAAACCACAGAAAATTTCACATTTGGTGACAATATCTTCTTCCGACCACAGGCCAACGCAATCACATACCTGTCAAATGATGTGGACTTCCACACAAAGTCAACCACAAAGTTGGTGATGCAGTTGACGGGGACCTTGGCGTTGTTCTTGAGCTCAACACAGATCTCATCTCCGTAATCTGAAGGCTTGGGCTAAGGACTGACAAATGTGCCTGAATAGAATGACGACAAACATGTATGACAACGTGTCTTTCTAGTGACCAACTCTAAGAACAATTTGGAAAAAGCAAGAAACAAGAACTTGTTTTTTTGGAAGAGTCTTTTCTTTGAATTGAGTCCTTATTTTTGAAACATACAAAGAGGATACTGTCTGGAATCTTGACAACATGGCCTACTCCTGACCAGGGCTCCTGCAGGTCACCAAGGTAACGCAATCTCAGCTCATCACCCTGCATCAGCTTTAAATCTGAAAGAAAAATGACATCATTCCTCCGATTTAAGAATTCTCTCAAACAAGACTCCTTAACCCTTTCCTTACCAATGTTGAGTTTACTCAACAAGCCACAGCACCCCTCTTGCTTACCAATGTCGAGTTTACTCGACAAGGAAAACACACACCAGAGTATCCAAACAACAAATAGATTCACCATGGTTCAACAAACTGTAGTGCTTGTATTTTTCGCTGTCAATACATGATCTACACACCAACGGGAAAAGCTTGTTCGGATCTTTCCGATGGTGCTATCGAATTCAAGTGTCATTCAATATTTTGATAAAACTGTATCCGAAGTTCCCCTGTAGAGTTATGTGTATGGAGTGCCATTGGTTCATGTGACAAACAACTTTCCTGTTTGATAAAGTGGGCTAGAAGAGAAAACAGCCGTAACTTTGATATTTTAGCAACTGTGACTTTCATTTTTACACCATATGAAAGATACATTTTCATGAAACAAACTTTACGCACAACATTTTCCTTTTCAACAAATTTTTGCAGGTGAAATCTTTGGTTGGAAATACAACCATTCAACAAGCAGTCAGCTGCTTTTTCTGCGTAAGTGGTTTCATGCTTGACTGAGCAAAGAATGTGGTACTGGGGGAAGATTAGCCAATTAACAATGTGGTAAAGAAAGGGTTATAATAATAATAATAATAAAACCATTCTTATATTGCGCATATCACCATGAGGTCCCTGTGCGCTGACATGAATTCAACAATTATACATATTGAACAGATATGTTTTAAATCAAAAAATTAGCTGGCCTGACGTTTCAAACTTAAGCAAGTTCTTTCTCAAAGATATGTTTTAACCCGGGTTTTGAATTGTTCTGTTGTTTTGGCCTGTTTGACAACATCTGGTAAGTTGTTCCACAACTAAACTGCAGCTGATTGGAAGGAGCGGGAACCACAGGACTTAGTTTTAATAACTGGGGGGAGTCAACACAGATTTATGGGTAGAACGCAGATTTCTAGCTGGTTGGTACTCCTGAACTAAACTTTGAAAATTAACCGGTTAACCCTAACTTTCCCAAATCCTCTTAATCCTCAACAAGCATTTAAAAAAAAAAAAAAATCAAAAAAACATTGTTTACTACCACAGACAATTTCAACCTGAAACGTAAACGGTCTACCTTCTTTCTTGGGGAAATTGAAGAACGCCCTGGTCTTGCGGTTCAGGCCGATGTCCCATCGTACGGAGATGTTGCTTTGATTCTGGTTCTCCTTAGTGCGGCGATCGTAATCTGCCTCCATCTTGACCAGAGGCCCGAAGATGTTCTGATAGGTGTAAGCATCTTCATACCTAAACAATAATGTGATCAAACTATCTTGGTCAATAAAAACTAAAAGCCTATTTTGACAACTTTGTTGTTGTTGTTGAGTGAACCAAATATTGACAAGAGCAGGGTTGACACCGTGACCTCCAGAATACAATACAATACAGTACTCTAACAACTAAGCAGTCTTAGCCCTTTGACCCATCACTGTTTGTGAGTTAAACACGCCCCTTACACAACATTATGGAATTTCGTGTGGTATTTTTTTGTATTAGAACTTACATGATTGGACATTTGTTGGTCAATATCTTTGTTCAAGTCAGAAATGACCTTCATGGTTTATTTGATATTTAGGCTAAACAATTTTTTTATTCTTCACAAAGAGATCCCCACACTGCGGTTCTGTATCCTAAGCTTTACTGTATTACAGGATTTATGACTGTTTCCCCGCACAAAGGTATCCAAAATTTGACAAGTCTGTGTGGTAAATTTTGTTTTTCGCATTTGGCAAATTCCATGTCAAATCACAACAGGTTAATTTTCATGTCTGCATAACTTAAGAAAACTATGCAGTCTGGTAACACTCCTCCTGCCACACGTACCGCAGCATGACTGACGCTGGCTCCTCATCGGCACCAGGCTTCTCCAGATCCTCCAGCGTGGCCTCGGCGTTGTTCTTCCACAACTCCTCCAGCCGGTTGATCTGAGCGGCCGAGATCTGCCGGGCCCGCAGCTGCTCCTGCTCCGAGGGCACCTTGACCAGCCAGCCCAGGAAGCAGCGGTCCTGGATCAGGGGCTGCCACTGGGTTGGATCCCTACACGGAAGAGTGACCACCACCAAGGATATTTAACAATTGTTGACTTCTGTGATGTGGGATATGACATTTTTAACACCTGAGGGACGCATAGCACCTGAGGCGAGGGTGTTAAAAACGTCATATCCCACATCACAGCAGTCAACAATTGTTTTGTTAATATCACCAAACCCAGTTTTTTTTTCAGTTAACTTGACTTGCTCGGTGGAAATTAACTAAACCAAATCACGCGATCAAAACAGCTGATCGTCTGCTAGTCCGCTGCTCCCAATATAGTTTACTATCGTCAACAGTGTAGGTGACAATTGCGTTGGTACCAATGATACAGCTGATCGTCTGCTATAGTTGGTTGCTCCCATTATAGTTTACTACCGTCAACAGTGAAAATTGCATGGGTACCAATAAGCTAGCTGGCTGATGTGTGATATCATGCTTAGAGTGTGCCAGTCGTTTTTATAGACCGGACACTTGATCGTTCTAGGCCAATCAAAATACAGTATCCAAGACAGAGATATATAACAATTCAAATTATTCCATTCTGTCCAGCCGCTATTTAATGGGGTGCTGGTATGCCAATACGGGCTTGTACAGCCAAGCATAATGCACACAATAGGCAAACAATGGATTGAATATGCACAGGAATGCGCATACAGATGACAACCAGCAAGGTGATCTTTTTCAAAACCGCGGCTATGGCTGTTGTCCGTATTCAGTGGATTAAGAATACAATGTATTTCTCCGTTGGCATGCTTAAGCCGTGTTTCCATTGGAATTTTTCTTTCACGGCCTCACGAAAACGTACCGCGACATGCCTTCGCGTGATTCTACCATGCGTTTCCATTTGGACTTTTATAACCGCGACAGAACGTTTATTCGCTTGCGAGGCTGGCAGAATGACACACGTTGCGGACACTGTGCACAATCACCTTTGACCTAAACGGGATAGATGCGGTAACCTAGCATAATTTTTCGCGGGCTAAAAATCGCTCGAATCTGCCATGTTTCAAGCAGCGAACGGACGAAAAACGTACAGGGTCGTCTGTCCGTTCGCTTAGCTGCAAAGCACTTGCGAAACTGCATGTAATCACTGCATACTATACACATAGAGACAGGAATACCACCACTTTCGCGCACACACTAGGGATAATCACTGTGTAGTTGACGTAATATAGGAAGTTGCATTGTTTACACAATGGTTTTCTGCGTGGTCGTGGTAGTTCTACAGTGTGGGACTGTTTCCATTGGACTTTTTATCGTCCCTGCTGACTTTCCGCGGCCGCGTGGATATCTTCTGCGACTGCTTTTGGCCTGCTTCTTTTACATCAAGGTCGCGGTAAGTTGACAGGGACGTTAGTTTACCGGGAGTCCCCATTCATTCAACAGAAAAGTCGCGGTAGACTGACAAAAGTAAGTCCAACGGAAACATGGCTTTAACCCTAACTCTCTACGTGGTGTGGAAAACCGTATTGTTAAGGTACAAATTTTATGGGGTTGCTCAGCAAGGAATGTTTGGCAAATCAAATTATTCATTTCATGGTGACTTAGTCTAAGAATGTGTTAAACCAGAAAAACTAAAATAAAACAAACGATTTGTGAATAGGCATGGTCTGACACTTAAAAAAAAAGGCTGACCGGGTTGGCCTGACCTTTCCACTTTTGGGCCGACCCTCCCACTTTTGGGCCGACCCTCCCACTTTTGGGCCGACCTTCCCCCTTTTGTTCCACCCACGAGTGAGCTACCAATTCACTCACCAATTCATGTCCTTCAGGTTGCTCTGGGTAGCGCAGGGTTGACGGCAAAGCAGCACCACCACAGAGTCCACCTTGGCCGGAATGAAGCCTAGCAGGAACACGTTGCGACAGCCGCAGTTGTAGCACTCCAAAGCCGTCTCCCCAACGGGGCTGTCACGGTGCAGAGTCACCTCCTTGCACTTGGCCCGCACAAGATGGTTGACAATATGACTGAGAAAAAGGAAACGGACAAATAAGCTATCAAAGATTATCCCTTCTCAGAGGTTGCCCTCTCCGTTTTGCAATAACAACTACCTGCTGACGCAAACTACCACAGTCAAAGCTGTCATCTCTGAATTTTCTGAAGCATCTATAATTGAAGGACGGTGCCAAAATGGGCTGCCGGGTGTGACGCAAGCCAGAAAGCACTTGCCAAATCGGCATTTATAAGAAACTGACAATTAGTGTGGTCTATAGTTTGACGAAAAAAAGGAGCTACATGTATCTTCCGTGAACTGATGCACTGGACTTTTCAATACTCATTTCAGTACATTTTTTTTGTACCGTACAAAATGCTGCGGCTTGCGTACCGAATGCTCCAGAAGAAATTGCTCTGCCATTTTTTTGCTCCAAGCTGCTCCAGAAAATTGGACCCTGGGCCCAACTTGATAGGGTTCCTTTGCACATTATTTTTCTGCTAACAGAACTTGTGTCTTTTTCATTGATGTAGATAGCATAAGCAGTAAGCACAGCAAAGAACCAGAGTTTTAACCCCTTGCGTACGGATGACGCAAAATGGCAAAACAAATAACAGTGGCACCAGGCCGGATGACGCCATTTGCCGCTATTTGTGCAGTTTCAATCCATTGTTGAATTATTGTGTATGTTACACTTGACTGCACAAGCACGCTGTCCGTTTCGCTTGGCTGCCAGAGCCGGCGCGACACCCCGGCGCCTCCTGTAAATAACCGTACTTAAGGGGTTAATCAAGTCAATCACAAGTCACTGCCATGTAACAAGCTATTCAAACACACTATATAACAAAAACATTCCTTTATCATTGTTCATCCCATGTACATGTAGCTTGTGAGCTGACTTGTGATCTGCATTTTGATTTGACTTGTGATTGACTTGATTACAACTCTGCAAAGAACTGTCAACTTCAGAAGCAGAATTTGCTTCAAATGATGATGCAAGCTGCAACAATATAAATCTCCATGCACGTGTTGGTAATAGCACAACCTGGCTATAAAAACAATGTTTCTAGCATTGTCTTAGCACTTGTGCTAGCCATTCATTTGACACTCTACAAAATTGTGCTACAGTCTTGCCAGTCTCTGCATAACAACCTTACCACTACTAATGGTCTAACTCCAACATAAAAATCAAGAGAAATCAATTTACCTTCCTGAGGTGTTGCCTCGGCCATTGCAGAACCACTTCTTGGTCGTGTTGCAGAGTACTACAGCAGACGGGTCGTGTATCCCACAGTACCTAAGAAAAACAACATTGCTGAACTTCATTGGTGTTTTTGTGTTTTAACCCACAGGCTAGGTTCAGACCGTTTTGGTTTTGTATGAGATTGTAAGTTCGGTTCCGTTCAAATACTACCCAAGGCCAACTACACCTGAACTTTGCCCAGTTGAACTTGTCTGTCTAGCTGACTATTTGGAACTAATTACAGGGAAAAGTTGCATTGCTGGACATCAATCAGTAGTTATATACTGAGGAAACTACAGTAGAGAACCTCAGACCTAAAGTTTAATGCTTTCTAAGGTATACATGCATTAACCCTAACCTCACATAAAGCTAAAAAATACTACTCGTAGTAAACTGTAGTATGCAGTACTCTCACCTATTTGTGTACAATGCTTGTAGTAATTTTTAGTATTTGATACTTCACCCCAAATAAAGTACATGTTTGTTGCTGGGGTTGAAGGCAAAATGTCTGTTTTCATCTAAGGCGGAAACAAAGCGTGAACTACTGGTTTTCAGAGTTGATACAATTTTTTATCTGAGCCATCCAATTCATTGACACAAATATAATTTACCCAGTAACTTAACTGTATTACATAGAAGTAGTACTCTGTAGTTGCAAGTATCTTGACTGCTGTCATGATACACTTAATCATCAAAGACAGAGAGACTCAGTGCTACAGAATACTACGGTAAGTAGTATTTCGTAGTACACAGGTCTTCACCCCAAATGAATGCCTAGGATGTTAGGGTTAAAGCTAAAATACGGTAAAAATTGTTGGTTATTTGAAGAGGTACCTGCAAGCATGATCAGGTAGGTCCTTGGTGTAGTATGTCTCTTCCTCGTCTTCCTCAAACGTCAGCTCCTTCAGTGTCTGCACAGTGGCAGCCACAGCATCTTCCACAAAGCCATTCTGTTGGACTGGTTTGGCATCCAGTGACAGACCGGCCTGGAAAGACAGGAAGCGAGTGAATCATCAGATTGACAATCAGTGTATTTAAAAACCTTTTATTATTGAAGGAAAGATTTTGCTGATCAATATCATGTTGTAGTATGAATTTTCACAATTACTATAACAAATATTACTGTGTTAATTGGGTAAAGAATATCGGCCATTAAACAATTGCTGTTTTTATGCAAATTTGCCCTGAACAAGGCTAAAATCCACTTGAGGTAAGAGGTAGGTATTAAGATTCCTCTCGAAGTAAGAAAGATGAAGGGAAACATGCACAGACAAAGAATTCCATAGAGATACAGAATATCGGAAAAGCTATTGGCATAGCTTTTCATTCTACATCTATCTTGGTACAGCTAAATCTTTTTTTGGAGTCGGTGAGTTTCGAAATCATTGGGCGGTGCCTGGAATCTACTTCAAAGAAGCAGATATTGGCTACTTGAAGGAGTTGACTCCTCAGCAAAACTGAACTGCGATTCCAATTCCAGTGTTAGAGTCCAGTAGAGTCGATTGCTGCACGGAATAAAGCACTTTTACGTTAATATGCTCCATCTTGCTTACGGGGCAAATTTACACACATCGCTGTGTACGCATCATCAATCAATTGAAAACTTTTGTGCTTCCAAGTCATCATGTGTTCATTCCAAAATGCGCTCGCGTCTAGCCAAGCGCGCTCTTTTTTCCGTCGTGAACAAGATGGCGCATATTACCAAGAAAGTGCTTATCGTCCAAGCCTACTGCCCTGCACTACCAGTCGATCACAAACATGTTCCTTTCATGCATTTCCTTTGTGATCTAATGATCATTCAACTTTTGCCCTGCGCAATCAATAGATCGCTTAAAAATACTACCCTGTGCAACGGGTAGATGTCATAAATCTGCCCTACGCAATCGGCCAATGTTTGCACAATAAAGCTTTTCGACATTCTCAAAGGTCGAAAAGGGAACAGCATCAGCCATTACTGGCATTAGAAGAGCTGGAAAGACTTGCATAAGGTTCATAACGTTTTTTTTTAATGCCGATATCTTCCGTTTCCCTGAATATATCACCCAAACACTCACCCAGCTGTACGACGGCTGTTTACTGATGCACCGACAGCAATAAGATTGGCCTGTCACTCTATTGACCTATCGCGGTCGAATCGCGTCAATGCATCTTGTGAATTATTGTCCAATCATATCGGCGATAGGTCAATTGCGTGCGTTCTTGTCGATTCTCGCTGATCACCGTCAGTGCATCAGCAAACAGCCGTCGTACAGCGAGCCTCAAGGCACGTGCAGTGCATGCAACGGGATAATCGCAAACCATCGTTAGCTTTAAATGGTAAATGGTTGTGGTCTGGCCCCTTCGTGTTTTGGTCTGGCAACAAGAATCCACTCCCATTGTTTTGTACACAGCTCGTTAGTGCATGCTCCGAGTTTCACGAAAAATTCATTATTTTTTGGGGTTCAACTTGATCGTATTCTAATTTTGAGGGGATCAGTCGATGCATGAATGACTACTCTGCGTGCTGGGTGAGTGTTTGGTTGATATATTCAGGGAAACAGAAGATATCGGCATTAAAAAGAAAAATGCTATGAACCTTCTGCAAGTCTTTCCAGCTCTAAATGGCGAATCTCAAATGTCATGAGCCTAGAGCTGGAATTTTCAAGATAGGCGAGGCATTGGCAATTGCCAATTGGGAGCTGGTACATTCTGCAGGCATGATGGGTTAGTGGGGCTCGGTGAAAGTTTTATTTTGGAACCAGGCTGGGTTTTTTTTTTGCCATGTCCAAGTTTGATCATCGGGCCGCCCCACCCGCGGACGTGTAGCATGCATGGTACGCTGCACCACTGTACACCTGGCCAGGCCCCCGCTCATAGTCATGCCACAGATTCTGCAACTTGCAACACGACATGCAAAATGCCCAAACATCAACGGGCAATCTGTGTGGAAAATACCACGCGCCCACTAGCTACATACATGTTGAACGCCTCGCACGGTCGAGTTGTCTCCATCCAAGTCGGCTTGTCTCAATGGACGACTTGGTCAACAGTCGAGTTGTCGCACCAGTCGATTTGTCTCAACGGTCCAGTTGTAAGTCAAGTTTGCAAATGGTCGAGTTGTCTGACATCCTTTAATCTAATGTTACATCATGGTATTATTTCTCCATGGTTACATGTAACTTTTTATCTACATGATCTAGGCCTACCTACAACTTTTTACAAAAAAAGGCTAAATTGTCCATCTACATGTAGGACGGGAATGCTGTATTATCGCAGTACTTATCACGTTTCCCGATCGGAATAGAGATTGCTCACCAACCTTCCCGAATTGTCCTGTCTTTTGTGTTGTATAACTCTTGCTTTTTTACACCGACATTTTAAATCCGACAGTGGTTTGATTTACTCCCATGCAATGCCTGTGAAAATAGACATGCTCGTCGTTCCTCGGCGGAGTACAGACTCTGTATTATCGAGGTATGTGGGGAGTGTTTTTTTATTCACAGTTAATGTTTGACCAAAACATCCCCTAAATAAAGTATGATATTTAGACGATTAGGCCTGCAGGATGATTTCTTAACACCCTGTCCCCCTGGAAGGCGACAAAATTCACTGAGACAAGTCTACTGATTGACGATTGGGGCCGCCATTCACTTTACACGGTGCGTAGTTTTATTTTTTTTACCGCACTGTTCTTATTTTGATCCCGTAAAAGTTTTTACTATTTCGCGGTGGAAATATCGTCCTTCGGCGTCATTTTGCGTTTGCAGCTGTAGAATGGGAACCAGACAATGGAACTTCCATGGACAGACCACCATTAAAGATTTAATTAGGCCTAGGCCTATGTTAAAATATAGACGGTACTTTTAGCAGACACGGTGAGGCAAAATTTACAATAAAAGTTTTGGAAAACGTGAATATATATTAAAAATCATTAAAGTCCTGACACAACATTTTATAATCGTCATTTTTATACAACTTAGCAGGAAGTCCTTAATGCCTGATGAACTGTATGAAAAATCGCCACACGGAGTTTTGGCAACGCAAAAAAGGAGAAATTTCCAATGCCGCGATAATAGAGTTGCCGCGATAAAATAGGGAGTCCGACTATAAAAGTACTCAGCAAAGTCCACTTCTGGATGTTGACGCTGTCATAACTTACTTGACTCTGGCTTTGCGAGACTACGTCCAGCTGCGATGCCTGACTCTGTGTCTGCGTCTGGGACGGCAGGGTGAAGTCCCCTACGTTGTACTCGAAGTCTGTTCCCTGCGTATCAGCGCCCAATAACTCGCCATCTTCCGTGTCCAGGAAAGTCAAGCTCTGGGAGCTCGGCCCGTACGCGTCGACACTCATTCTTAACGTCCCTTCCTCGATGATTTTGATGATTTCTTTGGCATACAACAACTGCAATGCTTTGTGGACAACAGTTACTGAATAGATTTCCGCAAAATAATGTAGTTAAAAAGGAAGTTCCATAGAACTAGCGTGGAACACCATCATGCGCGCGACGTGTGCGATCGATTTTGGACCTGCAGCAAAGTCAGTGACGTAGCCATTCTGCACAGGAATCGATGATGTCACTCACGCGTTCACGAAAAGAAGTAGGAAGAGATATTTCTGACAAACTTAACTTTTCTCCCAATTATTGACTCTTTTTTACGTCAGAAGACGATTTTTTTTTCTCCTTATAATTTTGGTATCGTTCAAAAGATATTCCTTAGGAATAAAATTTAATTTCTGTTTTTACGTAAATGTTCGAGCCATGTTGGCAAAACATTGACGATAGGGGGCGCCATAACCGGAACACATGCAGAAAGTTGCGTTTGGCCAGGAGATTTCTCACCTTGGATTTCCCCCAATATATTCGTGTCATGATGTATGTGTAGACGTTAGTGAATGTGAGTATTGTAAGTGGTTATTAAAGAAACATTAGACAAGATCGGTTTTTTTTTTACGATCTATCTTTGAAAATTCAATTGAATCATGGAGAAATATTGAATTAACCCCTCGACTCGAGTACGGTTTTTTTACGGGAGACGTCGGGGTGTCGCGGCCTTTCTGGCAGCCAAGCGAACGGCTACAGTGTGTTTGTGCAGTCAAGCGTAACACAGACTCCCGAATTTTCCGCATCGCGGTGAACACGGACGGAAACGCGGAATTTGCTTAAGAACACGGAATCACGAAAATAAAACGGAAGTGGAAAAAATAAAGAGAATAAAATGGAAAACACATTTTGTTCTAAATTTACCTTAAAACCCAACCCCGGAGAATACTACTTACTAACGTAGTGCTGGGCGATACGACGATAAAATCGCTATGAGCTTAGACTACGCTGTTTTTCAATAAACCTTTTTGACATTCTCAAAGCATCATGGGAACTGCATCACCCCTTTACTGGCATTAGAAGAGCAAGCACATTAGAACGGACGTGATTGGTCGTACATGTTCATTGTAATGCTTGCAAAAATCCTCTTCTGATTGGCTAATAATGTGACATCATTAGCTGTTCTAATTCCAGAAATTTGCATTAATCAGTAACTGGTACCCTGAGACTAGGATTCCCCAATTATTTCCTTTATTTTAATTGCCATTTAAAATTGATTTTTCTGGTTATTATTTTCCTTATGTTCCATGCAAAGATATGTAAAAAGGGTATCGCTCAACTTATGACAGATATTTAGCATGAAATCAATAAATATTTGGACTGGTTCACAGTGCCATAGGTATGTGTATAAATTACATGGTTTGTTTGGCCTCTAAACCCACAATGCATTGAGAATGTCGAAAAGGTTTATTGATGGCTAGCCTAAGAACGGCCTCAAACAATGACTGGCGACACATACGTCCGGCGATTATGTAGTTATGAACGAACTTTTTAATCTTGCTGAAATTTGTTGACGATTTTATCGCCATATCGGCGATATCACAAGGGAAAAAATTGACTACGAAAAAAGTCAATATCGTCGTCCCTAGAGAATACTTCCTCTCAAAATTTGACAAAAACAAAACAAAAACAGTAAACAAACGCTTCTTTCAATCGTGATCCCTCGGTGCCGATCCCAATTTTTAGTATAACCCCGGGAATGCATGCGCGCGGTAGCTGTAAACGCCGATAGTATCCCGGTTAATTAGTGACTTGATTTCAAGTCTAGGTTTGTCGTGCGGGGTCGCTCCCGGGGCAGAGCGAGTGAACGGCTGCTGTCCGGGCGTGTGTTGCTCGAATGCAGCCATGGATACGAGGTCACACCATGCGCTGCGTGCTGGTACCCAGCACTAGCGATGTATGAATAAAACCAATGTAGGAAGCAAAGAGTGCCGGTACCAGCTGAATGAATTGTGTGTTGTGCGCGCTGCATGCGCTGATCGTGCATTTCCCTCTGTCTTGTCTGTGACAGGCAGTGGGCCATCATGCCAAAGTGGAAGGCTTTGCCGTCGAAAAAACTGAAAAACGAAACTCTGTCACGGCAACTCCGTGTGCGCCAATATCCCCAGGAAGGACTATATGTGTCAGACGAAATCCTTTTTTGCAAATACTGCTAGCACAATGAAGTTGACAGTTACAAATATGTGTGTTTTTTTTGTTTAATTAACACTAAAATTTTACTAAAAATAACACCGGCAAAAAACGGATTTTCAAATAATAAAAAAACGGAATCTAGCAAAAAATAAAACAGAAAATTTGGGAGTCTGGTAACATTAGGCACGGCACGACGGCCAGCGCGCGGGGAGTTTGTCAGCGACCAACCTCGTTACCATGGGTATGATCTTGCTGTGCCATGTTTTTTCTCCCATGCCTTTTCCACCATGCCTTGCACGATCTTAACCCCTGGAATTGTGTGATTTACATATCCCACTATGTGCCATGTGGGATATGTTAATTAGGACTGCAGTCGATGTGTTTAACGCGCGACGCAGTGCATTTAGTAGGAAGTTTTTCATTTGTAGAATCAATCCTTTGGAAGGATGAGTTTAGCTCCTAGTCCTAATGTTTTTCCCGCAGGGGTTGATTGGTCCATGGAGGAATAAAACTTTATTCCTCCATGATTTGGTCGCAGCTCCGTTTGGGCGGCCTGGAATCATAACCTTGGGACCCGGAGCATTTCCGTTCCGCCCATTATCAGATGTCAGTTGTGTAATTTTCCGAATGTTTTTCTCAGCTGCTTTCGCAAATGTGTCAAACCTTTCGATGCATCTCCTGCATGCAGCGGCGGCAAACACCGTTATTGAGAATGAGCTGCTTTCTTGAACCAAATAAAGATGAGTAATTTACTAGCGATTGGAACAATTTTGATTTCCGGCCTCGACTCGAATTTATAATATGCGTGCCTTTTCTATCTCTTTTTAAACATAAAATACATGTATTTCCTGACCAGAAAAAAATCCATATCGTTTATCGTAGCCACCAAGACTAGTGGCCTTGTCTTGATAATGGAAAAAAGTGCTCGGACTCGTTTTGCTGGATGTGACGTGACGAACAGGATGTTAACGCGGGCGCGAGCGCACAACAGGGCGGATTATGTGCGCGGTTCACTTTCAGTAAAAAATATTCCTTTTGAATAGCCAGTCGGCATCGTTTACGTATTCCTCCCGGCCAGGGGTTAGGTGAAGGAATGCACATGTGCCCATGGAGTCGAGGCTGGTCATCAGTGACATTCTGCTACACACGCAAAAGCCAATTCATAAAAATGGTCGCGCGGTGAAAATTTGAATCGGTGCGACGTCATAAAAAGCGCTTTCGCGATTGAACACTTTGATGTTAACGTCATTTTTTTACTATGTATGAGGAGATAAATGAATAATAAACATTTTAAACCATGTGACTATGAAATCTTGCGTCCGGCTAGTCCGAGTAACTAGGACCCTTTTTGGCGATTGTGTAGTGTAGGGCCCCTCTTTAGTTCTGATGAAATTAGATTCAAGGGTATTTTTTTCTCATTCCAAAATGACTTTTTCAACCTAAAGCAGACTTCTCTTAATTCTATTGACATCGTTTTATGTAATTTTGAACAGTTTACTTCGGTAGAAAATGCAATTTCTGGAGTCCAACGTCATGCTGTAATGTATTCATGTCAGTTGAGTGGTCAGGTCACGTTTGAAAATGTATGTAAATAAAACAAGCCGAATATATATCACTGCGGGTGCTCTCCGGAACCTTAGTACCTCCACTTGATCATGGAACTCCACTTGTATCTCAGATGGCGTATCTAGTATTTTGGTGGCCGTTTTAAGGGTGAAATCGGATGTTTTTGTTGGGTCGTCAAACAGTTTGGATTAATTCCGAGTAGATCGCACACTTTGCCTTATACCCTACTATCGCCAGATTATGTCCAAATGTTAAAAAAGGTGATAAAGGGTCCAAGTTACTTGGACTAGCATCCGGCTGGCCACGTAAACGATGTAAACATTTTTCAACTTAATTTTTTCGTACAATTAAAACACAGATTGCTCAATTCATACAACCTTAATAATTAATTAACTCATAAAATTGATTTCCGAAAAGAAAAAAAATTTATGTGTGAAGACCATGGCCCGAAGATCAATTTTGTACGCGCATTTTTTTCAAAGTGAGTTTTGAGAAAATCCAAGATGGCGGCTAGCAGTCCTGCCGTAGCTATTTTATTAGCGGCCGAAATTTTTTTATTTGTTCAATCTTTGCAGTTGAATTTTTGTGTAGACGTTTCAGAATTGTACCTTACCTTTGCAGTCCCAACTGGCTCTTGACTCAATCAACATTTTCCAGTTCGTACAACTATAAATTATTTTTTTATAATTTATTAGGTACATGTAAATTCAGATTTATTTTAAAATTTTCTCTCAGTTATCCCCATGCACACATTATGTTCCCTTTTTTTAGCTTAAAAAAAACAATAGAAGTTTGAATGCGCACAAAAACCACTGCAAATTTTACCCCCAAAATCCATCTGTTACTTATTTACATCCTCACTTTGCTTGCACCAAGCAAAAGATCGCTAGAATCAGCTTCAATTTTTAAAACAAAATTCTCTGTTCCGTACTGAAGCGATCTGACACACACGACATTCATGAAGCGGCTCTTTGGTATCATAGCATGCATGGGGCTGGGTCAGGTGTGGGTCAGACCAGCTCATGATTATTCATGTGAAATCTGAAGTACTGCAAACAACATTGCGCAATGTACGTGTAAATGACATTGCGCATATAAATCCAGCAGACGGGTGGCTGTTGTACTCTGTACTTCAGATTTTACATGAATAATCATGAGCTTGTCCGACCCGCACCTGACCCGGCCCCATGCAGTCGTACTTCCCCAATACGTCCGAGGACAATGCTTTGTGTTTCCTATTGTTCCTTTAATATAACCAACCCCCATAGACTAAGCACGTATCCTTACGTTCGAGGACCAATTTCAACAAAAGACTCTACGTTCGAGGACTGAAAGGTTTCTTTGTGTTTCCTTTCTTCTCTTGTCCTCGGAGATATATACAGTGCACGTACATGCATGCTGGGACAGCCGCTTCGTGTGTGTCAAATCTTTCAGTTCTCGAAAATTGCAACCGATTCTAGTGATCCTTTGCTTGGTGCAAGCAAGGTGAGGATGTAAATACTCGGACTAATTTTGACTATGTTGTTACCTCCTTGGTTATCCCTAGGAAGTGCCACGTAAACTGGGCTCACCCTGAAGAATTTTTAGACAAAAACGACTTGAAAAATCATGACGACTTCCCAATCCCATACATACAGTACACGAGGTACTTTTGTTCACTTATTCTTATGCTGTATGGTATCCATTACCTTTTTCCTATAGATAGCGATCGTATGTAGAGGAGTTGTGGGGCCAGTCTGTCCGCTGGTACACAAAGGCGACATCCAGTTGCATAGCAAAGCAGTGAACCAGTTTTGTGTAGGACTGTAGGAAGTTGTAGACCCTACAGAACATGCATGGTCGAAAAAGCCACCCCCATATCCTGCAACATATGGTCTGAAGTATGGTCAGGGAACCAGACTACAAGAACAGCATTTTTTTCTCTGTTTCCCCAGTATCGATGCATACAGAACTTTAAACGGGACAGCATTACAGTATTTGCTACAAACTATTAACCCCCAAATCCATTCATTTCTGAAATTACAGCAAAAGCAAATGCTATATGTTACCTTTAAGCCTTGGTATTTGACATGTTGCACCCTACTTGCTTATCGCCTTTTTCGACATTGGGACATGATCTGGCAATAGTAAGGTCCAAGGCAAATGGCTGCCATCGTCCTACAATGTACATTTAACTGAAAAAATTTAAGACCCAACAAAAACATCAGATTTCACCCTTAAAACAACCACAAAAATACTAGTATGTAACTCTTAACCCCTTGCGTACAGATGACGGAATATGGCGCCAAAAAAACAGTGCCACCAGGCCGGATGACACAATTGGCCGCTGTTTGTGCAGTTTCAATCCATTGTTGGATTAAACAGTGCCACCAGGCCGGATGACGCCATTGGCCACTGTTTGTGCAGTTTCAATCCATTGTTGGATTATTGTGTATATGTTACGCTTGACTGCACAAACACATTGTAGCGGTTCGCTTGGCTGCCAGAGCCGCCGCGGCACCCCGACGTCTCCCGTAAAATACCGTACTCAAGGGGTTAAATGTGAACTTAATGTTTATATTCTTTGCAGAATGTCTACATGTATATTGTAACTGTAACATCTTGCACATGCATTTTTATAGAATTTGCAAATTTGTACTTTGCCCTCAACACTAGCAAAAAACTTGTAGGGGGATAGCGTTCAGCACTGCATAACACCTCTTCGTACACCTTCATCATGCGTCGTAATACAACTGCCAGCACTAACCGGGATGCGAGGGTCCTCCCAACTTACCAGAGACTGTTGACACCGTCAGCTTCAGGAATATACCCATACCAGTCCCCGCCTCTACAGAATGGACTGGTTCAGCCGGGACTGTTTCTGATTGATAGGGGAAGGAAGTGAGTATTGCCATTGTGTACAATTTTTATTACAACTGCAGAAGTTTATTTTGCAAATTTGTGACCCCCCTCTACAAAAATTAGTGTTAAAAATACATTTTTAAAGGGAAACATTGCCTTCAAATGTCATGAAATTTTGCTGTTTAGAAATGTTCCTAACCTTTGATAAGAGTTGTTCATGCAAAAAAACATGTATAATGTCTTGTAATTAGTGAGTAGTGATTACAAAACAAAAAATTGGCCGCTGACATCTGACCCGCGAAACATAGACTTATTTCCAGTACTAAATACCACCGTCTAAATAATGCGCAACATACGCTGTAAGAGTCTTTAGGCTGGCGCCGCAGCCAGTGGCCTTGTGAACCTATCAGATGATCGCCAGGTACAATTCTCTACCTCGCGACACATATCGCCAGTGCTGCGCGCCGTGCCACAGTACATCAAAATGGATCAACAGAACGTACTTCAACCAGATGCGACTGGAAATATGACTGGAAATATGACCAGGGCCTGGACGCTGATAATGACCCTCAACTTTATCTCTGGTCGTTATCAACGGTTTTAAACGTACATGTTTAAAACCGGCCCAGCACACATTTATTCCCTTAATTAGTCAGAAGAGAAGTTGGTTTAATCTACAATTTGCTAATCTTTAAGCATTCCGAGTTAAAGAAAGGGCAACTTGTGCACTAGTTCTTTATTCAGTTTAGATGTTTATCTGTTGGGAACGATCTGTGGATCTGAATGATGGCACTGTGCTCTGACCCAACCATCACCTGATTGCAAAAACATCAGCCGACTGCACGGGCAGAGTTTGCACAACCTTCCGATCGCGGGCAGTTTTGCCCTTCGATCTACTGATCGTGCACAGCTAAAGTTGCTCCTTACATGTACTTGTACACGTACAAATGTAAACGCGGATGTTGTGGAATGTAGAATTTCTAGAGAAACTGTTCAGAATTCAGATTTTTATTTTAAAATTGGTAGAACCAGTGCTTACTTAGGTTATTTTATATTATCGTTCCTGTTACAGGGTCATAAAGATAGCAGGTGCCAGCCCATTGACCATAAACCAACTAAATCAAACCAGGCTAATGCAACCGATTGCAACCCACCCAATGAATGCATCCCATGCATCGGGAAGGAAAGGGACCACATCAAAGACCCTGGAGTCACCAGGCAGCTACAGGTCACTGGAGCAGGTGCTGGGGGACAAAACACAGCTGCAGTCCAGACTTCCTGCGACCACAACAGCGACAACAGTCAAACCTCAAAGCAGCAGACGTGCAGCAACACAGGACAGGCTCCAGGCAAATGGCGCAGCTACACCCTCAGAATCCAGAGTTCCTGCTGTGGATTGTTCTCACACAGAGCCTGCTGAGAGGATTCGGAGACCCTCCCGGGCATCGGATGAGTTTGACAAACCCCTCCAAAAAGCTGTGTTTGCACGCACCTATGCCGAACACCCCACTGCTCATTCAACAGCGCCGAGAACCAGTGGTCACAGCCAATCAACCAGGAACACATCACCCTCCACATCTGCGCAAAGTGCTACTGATCAAAGAGATCCAAAGCATTCACAAAGCAGGCTGGTTGATACCCCCACAACTTCCACCAAGAGGAGTTCCGATTCCAGTGGGGGTAGTCGGAAGAGAAGTCATGATAACAGTGCCACGTATGTACCCAGTCCTAAGGCAGATACTTCAAACCCAACTGGTAAAGTGTTAGACAAGGTATGTAAGATCAAAGGACTTGTTCGCATCAATGTTAAAACTTCCTGATATATCACCTGCCTCATCAAAAAAACAAAAGTAGCTACTTGTAAGTTGCCAGTACACATAAAGGAGACAATATTCTCCTGAAGTCAATGAGAAAAGACAAAACTGCAGTACACCACCAGGAAGCATTTTTTTGCGGCTCAGTTCTGAGCCACAATGGTTGAATAATACGTGGTGGGTCTTTCTGCTTCTGTTTTCTTTATTTTTTAAGCTTTCTGAAGGAATATGGCGAAATTACCTGAACTCTAGGCAGAACACACAGCGTCTGTACATGAAGGAGAATCTTAGGCAGACTCTTGAGAGCATCATTCAGACCAAATACCAAGGTAGGAAGAAAATCAACCGACTTACGGATAAACTAACGAATAGATCTATTGTGTTGACGCTTGGGTAGTTCCCCCCCCCCCCCCTTTGCCAAGAAGCCTTAGCAAAATTTTAAACTTTTAATTAGTTAACTAATCTATATAAAATGTCCGAGCATAACAATTATACATCATGTACACAGAAATGTGGAAAAAACAAAACAAAGCATTGACATTCAGACTGGTGCCACAAATAGTGCAGCCCTTATGCGGCCAAAACACTACAGACCAAGGGCACCACTCTGAATATTCAAATTTTCCAACTTTTCCCAAACCAAAACTGGCATCCGAGAATTGATTTGCTGGATTTTGCTAGATTTAGCAGGGTTAGGGGTTAATGTGATCTTGTGAAGCGAAAAGAGAGATTTTCTGTCTTTCACATTGCCATAGGGAAGAAAGACAGACTAAAGAGGCCGTTGCCAGACTAGTCAGTGTCTGGTACCTTGACATTCACATAAGTGAATGTGAAGTTGCTAGACTTGCAAGCTCTGTTGGGAATAATATTAGAATGCTGGTTTATTTGTTCAGGTACAATGCTATTCCTTGTCGGCTCGTCACTTAACGGATTTGCCACCAACCAAAGTGACACTGACCTCTGCCTCATGGTCACTAACAAAGAGGTAAGCAAATTTTGGTGAGACAGTGATTTAAGTACATAGCCGTATTGGGCCCAGGGTATTATTAGTTCTGGACCTGAAGTCATTTGGTACAACTTGGGATGTAATTGCAGAAGGTGGCTTTAACCCATTGAATACGGATAATGGCCATAGCTGCGGTTTTGAAAAAAAAAAAAAAAAACCTGGCCGGTTGACATCTATACGTGCATTCTTCCACGTATTCATTCCGTTGTTACCTATTGTGTGCGTTTTGCTTGGCTGCACAAGCCTATGTGGCATACCGGCGCCAGTGGTTAACCCCTTGCCTTCGGTTGAAAATTGCGGATTGAAAATTGCCACCTGGTCGGTTGACTTCTATTTGTGCCAATCTGTGCAGTTTCAATCCATTATTGGGGTATTGTGTACATTATGCTTGGCTGCACAAACCTCTTGTTTCTGTTTCGCTTGGCTGCACAAGCTGGCCTGGCACCCCGGCGCCCCCCAAATGATATCCGAGGTCGAGGGGTTGAGACGATGTTGATTGCTGAGTGAAATCATTTTGTAGCTTCATGTACATTGAGGTACACAAAAAATGAGCAATTATTTCTGCCATGAAAAAATTGATGTCAGATTTGTTTGCTTCCTGCAGCGATGATTTCTAGACAAATGGCGCCAGCAGGGAAGACAGAACTTGATAAAAACGGCTCTCAAAAGTAACTTTTTGTTATTTAATGGCAGAAATAATTGCCTGCTTTATTGTAATATACCATAACCCTATAACCTCACCTAATACTAAAAACTACTTCTAGTAGTAAACTGTAGTATGCAGTACTCTAATACTATGCTGGCATATGCGAAATTGTGTAGTATTTTGTAGTATATTGTACTATACTGTACTTAACCACAAATGAATGCCTAGGACATTAAGCTTAACCCTCCTATGCACCTGGCCTAAATCGACCCAGTTGTTGTACAGATCAAAACCTATCAAATGACAGATTGAAACACACACAAACTGTCAGAGTTGGTGTTTAGAGTTTTTGATAGGCTGTGATAGTTATAAGTATAGGAGGGTTTTAATAAACATAAAACTGCAAAATAACGTAGATTTCTCTCAACAGTCGATATACTCCGTTACAGTTGGCTGATGTGTACAACAGTGGAGATTTGCTGTAGTAAAAACTGCTGTACTGATCATTTGGCTATAAGAGAGCCTTGCGTTCAGTGTTTCATTTCATGGAACCTCTCTGTTTCTGTCGTTTCTTGTAGCTGAACCAGAAGCAGCATGCAACCTATATTTTGAATAATCTACACAGGCTCATATTGCAGAAAACCAGTAAGTCATCGTATTCTTTGCACTCATTCCTCAAGCGTTTTTTTCAGACTGTACATAACTTTGCTTGTGTGCATATCTTTGTTTGTTAGTTTGCTTAACCCTAACGTACATAAATCCATCAAAATCCTTCCCCTGTTTTGGAGGATTTCCGTGGATTCAGGATACCTCCATATTGAAACCTGGGGGATTTTGATGGATTGATGGATTGTAAGCCTAGCATTACTGCAGGATTTTGATGGATTCAGGATACCTCCATATTGAGCAGTCACCAAAACCAACTTTTTGTGCATGACAAAATAGGTGGATTTTGGCGGATTCAGGATACTTTCTAGTAAAAGTTACCCAAGGGGTTAGGGTTAATGAAATAAGGCAAAGGTTTGCTGCATGGCTACTCCGTTGTATGAGTTTGTTGGGTTCTGAAATAAACCAGGGGAACTCAGCTTTTCGGACAATATGTGACCCGCTCCTGGAAAAGGTGATATAAGTCGCACTATGCATTTACGTGTAATGGCCCTTTCAACGTTGAGAGGGTAAAAATTTTCGTCAAAATTCATTTTTTGTTTTTTGTCTTTTATGACATCTGAAATATCTAAAGTTTCAGGTTTGATGCACAACAATGTTGATTTGAGTCAATAAAGTGAACAAATAACCTTTTTAGAGTGCATTGTTCCATTGCATTGTATTAGAACTAGCTATTTCAAAGGCCGTTTTCTCTGTTGTGCAATTTGAACTTCATAGAACTAAGTAATATGCAAAAACACGATATCTCCACAACGGAAAGGGCTTTGGAGCTCTATCATGTACCTAATGAAAGTTTACATTGCAGGCTTTCCAAACATACATAAAACTCACTTTTCATATTTTGCGACATAATATACCTTTTTCCAGAGCGGGTCACATATGCTCTGCCCTTCGGTCGTCTCCTGACAACAGGGCAGATATACTGTCCGAAATGTTGAGTTTTCCCCATTTCTTTTCTGAACCCCATAAACTCACAAAACAGAGTTGCCACACGGTGCTACCGCAAATCTTTATTTTATTGCTATTTTCACCATGTAAACCTTTAAAACTTATTTGCTTTAACCCTAATCTTCCTAAATCCTCTCTGCTAAATGGAGGAATTTGGAGGATTGAGGGGTCTTTGGAAGTTGAAGCATCGGAGGATTTTGCAGTATCGAGGGCATAAGAGGATTTTACCTCTGGAGGATCCAGGTCATCAGGCCCAATCTGATGCTGGGTGATTTCGGAGGATTGAGGTTACTGGGGTGTTTACAAAAAAAAAACCTGGAGGATTTTGCAAGATTCATGCAGTGGTCCCCATAAGAGGATTTTGGAGGATTCGGGTTACATGCAGCTTGAACACTTTGAAATCGGATGATATTTGAGGATTCAGGTTACATGGAGGAAAAATGATGTACGGAGTGAGGGTCGAACCTGCTAAAAAGCGCACCCTTGAAAAAATGCAGCATAATCTGAAGGGATAGCAGCAGCAAGTGATTTATTGATCAACCAGGAGCTAAGAAGCTTTATAACGGCCTGACAGTCTTTGTAACTGTTGTCGCTTGATCTCTGCTTTCTCAGATGAAGGTTAAAAGCTTGGTTATTTCAACCAGTTCTGGTCTCCTTCACCATATTGACAGCAGGAAAAAAAAGTAACGTTTCACAAATCTGGGGCCAAAACTCCATGTGATGTACATTGCTTGTGACTGGTATTCAGCTGTTGTTTGCTTAGCATAACCTGATTTTACGAAGCAATGTTTTTTTGTGCTTGAGCTCTATGAAATTGGCCCCAGATTATAGGAACTTTTTACCATGTAAAGTTTCCATACTCCATGGTGATAAGTTCTCCTTGAGGTTTAGATTGCTCAGAAGTGGTTATTTTAGTGATAATGAGTTGTATTTGACAGTTGTATTCAAGTCCCTGCAAGTCCTTTCACAAGTCCCTGCAAGTCCATCACAAGCCCTCCAGTCCTAATCCCAATCACAAGCTATTCAAACGAGCTGTGACAAAGGCATTCCTTTGTCATTGTTCATCCAGTTACTTGTGACCAGCTTTATGAAAGCACTTCTGACTGGGCTTGCGAAAGGACTTGCGAAAGGACTTGCAGGGACTCGAATACAGCTCTGGTATTTGATGTATACTTGGGCTACACTTTGGCCCAGCTGTTTTCTTGGTTGACAAACTTTCAATCACCAAAATTATGTTTACTATTCTTCCAAGTTCCTTTTAAGTGTGTTGGAATATGTACATTTAGAACTCTTTTGTGTGAGATTGTAGGAGTACATGTACGTTTACTGTAGAAATGTGTACATCTGTCATTCCATACATTTGGGGTCCAAAAGTGTGACATTTTTGGTGTCCCTGTTACATAGTGACATATATAAGATTTTTACAATTCCGGAAACATTCTTCAGGCCCTAATGCCTTCTATCTCCAAGAGTGATTGTGTAAAGCAAAGTACTTGCCAAACAAGTAACAAATAGTGTGAAGTCAAAATTGATGATACTTGACAGGTCAGGTGTAACAGGGACACCAACAAAAATGTCACACTTTTGGACCCTAAATTTATGGAATGACCCACATGTAATCTGTAAATTGTAGATGTAATTTTGCTTTCATTTACTCAACAGATTTTGTCACTGAAGCTCAGGTTATCCATGCGAAAGTACCAATC